>CM077450.1:22726370-23228870 GCA_039654765.1 Mylopharyngodon piceus | reverse complement strand
AAACATAGAACAAGTGGTTTATAATATAATATAATATAATATAATATAATATAATATAATATAATATAATAATTTACTACTACTCTTTTGCTATATGGATTATGATATGATATGATATGATATGATATGAAAATAAGACATTTGACATTTAAAAGGCAGTTTCTTCACTCACAGAAAAGTACAAAAATAATACTATATGATTTTTGGTTATAGTATACTATATTGTATACTATAATAAAAGCTGTTAATATTATATATTTAACTAACTATTTTTTTGCTTATAGAAAGTGTGTGTATGTATACTAAATTATAATGTTTGAAAATGTTTAATATAATATAATATAATATAATATAATATAATATAATATAATATAATATAATATAATATAATATAATAATATTCTGTTCTCTTCTATTCTCTTCTCTTCTATTCTATATATTATATTATATTATATTATATATAATAGGCTCCAGCATCACTGCAACCAAACACAGGACAAATATAATATAATATAATATAATTTACCTATACTCTTTTGCTATATGGATTATGATATATGATGAGATATGATATATGATATGATACGAAAATAGGACATTTGACATTCAAAAGGCAGTTTCTTCACTCACAGAAAAGTGGTTTGTAATGTAATGTAATATAATATAATATAATATAATATAACAATTTACTACTACTCTTTTGCTATATGGATTATGATATGATATGATATGATATATGATATGATATGAAAATAGGACATTTGTCATTTAAAAGGCAGTTTCTTCACTCACAGAAAAGTGGTTTGTAATATAATATAATATAATATAATATAATATAATATAATAATTTACTACTACTCTTTTGCTATATATGATATGATATGATATGATATATGATATGAAAATAGGACATTTGTCATTTAAAAGGCAGTTTCTTCACTCACAGAAAAGTGGTTTGTAATATAATATAATATAATATAATATAATATAATATAATATAGGGTCCAGCATCCCTGCAACCAAACATAGAACAAGTGGTTTAAAATATAATATAATATAATATAATATAATATAATATAATATAATAATTTACTACTATTTTGCTATATGGATTATGATATGATATGATATGATATATGATATGATGTGATATGAAATGATATGATATGATATGATATGATATGATATGATATGATATGAAAATAGGACATTTGACATTTAAAAGGCAGTTTCTTCACTCACAGAAAAGGACAAAAATAATACTATATGATTTTTGGTTATAGTATACTATATTGGCTGTTAATAAAAGCTGTTAATATTATATATTTAACTAACTATTTTTTTGCTTATAGAAAGTGTGTGTATGTATACTAAGTTATAATGTTTGAAAATGTTTAATATAATATAATATAATATAATAATATTCTATTCTCTTCTATTCTATATATTATATTATATTATATTATATTATATTATATTATATAGGCTCCAGCATCACTGCAACCAAACATAGGACAAATATAATATAATATAATATAATAATATTACTCTTCTTGTATATAGTTTAGGATGTGGAAGATTCAAGTAAATTTATCCCAATTCTATTTATAAGCAGACAGTAAACCATCACTTAATGAAACTAATGAACCTCGTGTTCTCCTTCATTTCAAGTTGTGATTTTCCGAGGCAGTCAAAACCTCTTCTCTTAAGCACTTCCTTTAGAAACTATCCCTCCCTGCTCGAACAGCACAGACTGCCATTAATCTGAGGTGTGAACTCTAGACTGGCAATCAAAGCTCAGGCAAGCTGACTCTAAAGAAGAAAAGACAAGACAGACAGACAAGATAAAATCCTGGGTGATCTTTAAACGTCAAGGCTTTCTAAGGTCAGTCATTTGACAGAGCCGGTGACAACCGTCTCAGATGTCCTTTAATGATTTGAGGAGCTTGAAGATTCAATCTGTGACAAAGCAGAGGAGGAACGTGAATGGAAAACAGGTGCCCGTCTGCTCCGTTTAAACCACGCAAAACACCATCGGCAAAACAAGCGACCGGCTACGTGACCTGATCTCCGAATACACTCCTGACTGAAAAACATATTACTTTTCTTTAAAAGCCTTGTGACACTACCCTACTGTAAACTCCATTAAAGGGCTAATTCAGTTGACACACGGCACCCCGTTTCACTCAAGGACACGTTTTACCACAACTCTCAGACTACGGGTGAAAACATTAGACGAAGGAGCTCCAAAGCAGCTTACGTTTGACAGACAGTAACATTACCACTGTCTGCTTAAGAGGAATTACCAGTTCAGGCTTAAAGGAAAGAAAGAAACATTTAAGACACTCAATTTGGTCCAAAGCAATAATAATGCAGTTGGAGATTTTGTTTGAGTTTCTGAAGAACATTCAGCTTTGCAGAATCCAAATCCCTCAGGCTGCTTTACACCATCTCTCAGAGAGTGAGAGGAGACAATGCCGTCAACGCTGACGGAAAGCATGAAGGCTGGACATATGCTGCCAATGCTGCTGCCACCAAGTGGATGTAGAGAATATTGCAGATGTCCTTCCACCAATCAGCACAGCAGGGAGGTCGGTATTTGGCAGAGTAGGTTTGATTTGACGCAGCCCAGCCTGTGGAGACAGGCACCTCTTTGACCCGACAATTACCTAAAGCATCTGCACTGGTGATGGCAATCGATTCGCTGAGGGCTCATCACACAATATACAACCACAGAGTGACACACAACACCAGATACTCTCTGCAATGTGACTGTAATAAAGCAATCTCGACCCCAAGCTTCAAAAGCACACGTTCACAATGTTCAGACCCACCTGTTGTGCGTCTTCCCACTTTTCTCTGTTCTCCTCTTCCAGGAGATTGCTGATGATCTGAAAAAAATTCTGGGGAGAGATGAAATTGTAGTTAGTAAAACGCTGCTGTCACAGGAACAGATTGGTAACATTATTTGTGAAGGATCATAACAAAGAAGCATCTCATTTCAGTCATTATGTTTTGAAAGTTTAATATGCATAATTTATACAGTTTGAAATGTATCAACACTGTGATACTAAAAAGGTTTTGCAACCCATTTTTCTTCTGACACTTTTCTGAGTAAAACAGAACATTGAACTTGATTTGATTTGTAGAGAAAATTTATTTTTGTTTATGCCTTTAAGGTATATAATGCAGGATATAACACACGGATATGGTTGCTGATTTTTTAAATCTTTGTGCTTTTAAATAATATGAATACAAATTTGGGGGAATAAATAGTATTTTAATTAAAGGATTAGTTCACTTTAAAATGAAAATTACCCCATGATTTACTCACCCTCAAGCCGTACTAGATGTATATGACTTTCTTCTTTCTGATGAACTTAATCAGAGTTATATTAATAAATCTCCTGATGCGTCCAAGCTTTATAATAGTGGTGGATGGGACCAACGAGTTTGAAGCTCAAGAAAGTGCATCCATCTATCATAAACGTACCACATGGCTCCGGGGGGTTAATAAAGGCCTTCTGAAGCGAAGCGATGCATTTGTGTAAGCACATTTAACAAGTTATGAAGTAAAATATTTAGCTTCCGCCAGACCACCTTCCCTATTCAACTTAGGGTGTCACACTAGGCGCTCTGAACCGTGCCTGAGCACATTTGACCCACAAAGCCCAGTTCGTTTGACTAGTTCGTTTGACTAGCGGCTCTGGTTCTCACCTTACTGATGAACAAGAATTGGAGTTTGCGAGTAAAACTGCAAATTCCTCCATTAACATCAGCTGCCTTCGAAATAATCCTCTGATATGCACAAGTGAAAATCGCTGCGTGGCATAAATGATAAATCTATTAGGCAGCATCTTAGCGAAAGTGATTTTCTTCCTGTTTTCTTCCATACAAAAAGTTGTATCGTATATGATGTAAAGCGTACTCCAGCCCGGAACATTAAGTGCAATGTGAGTGCAGGCCAGCCGGGGAGTGGGGAGGAAGGACAATCGCACTCGGGCTCGGTTCAAGGCAACCGTGCCTAGTGTGAGTATGTTGAATACGGAAGGCGTAGGACGTAGCGTAAGTTGAATACGGAAGGCGGTATGGCGGAAGCTAGATATTTTACTTCATAACTTGTTAAATGTGGATATTTTTCTAACACAAACGCATTGCTTCGCTTCAATAGGACTTTATTAACCTCCGGAGCCGCGTGGAGTACATTTATGATGAATGGATGCACTTTCTTGAGATTCAGACTCGTTGGTCCCGTTCACTGCCATTATAAAGCTTGGATGCGTCAGCATATTTATTAATATAACTCCGATTGTGTTCATCAGAAAGAAGAAAGTCATATACACCTAGGATGGCTTGAGGGTGAATAAAGCTTGGGGTAATTTTCATTTTAAAGTAAACTAATCCTTTAAGGCTGAAATTATTCATGACAACATAAAATAAATCATGAGATGTATTATAAGGCATTACGAATGGCGGAATTCATTCTTCATAATATATTTTAGAAACTTTGATGAGTTTATATCACTGCACAGCACCCAGAGAATATTGTTCTGTATGTCAAGGACTAGGTTATGTTACAGTGTAAGGATAATGAATTTGCATAATAAAACACTATTGTAATGAAAACTGTGCCCTTAATATTTTTTTATGAAGCATCAAAAATGCAATAATGTAGTTGAGGAGGACTTGTGCTATTGTGAAAGTTTAGCTGTGACTGTATTAGAAAAAATAGCATGGTTTTTGCACCTATTGCTTAAATATATTCAGACTATACAGGTATTAAACTGACTTTGAATTGAAATTTTACATAGTCCTTGATAAAGCAAACAAGAACTAGTTCATATCTGGAATGTTTGTTCCCTGAAAAAGCAATCATGAAGAATTTCCTCTGCATTTTAAAAGTCTAAAAACAAACAGTGTCATGAGGAATTACAGCACTGATTTACAGGGAGATGATGGGATATGTCCAGTGGCCTCGGCTCTAAAACACACCTGGGATTTCCTGCTGCTTTCAATTCAGAGATTGGTTGATCTTTCCTAAGCACTCGAATGTGCACAGAATTACAGGGGAAGAACAGAGAGCGTTGGTCGTGTTTGAAGGCAACTGGGAGAGCCGTCTACTCTAAGAATGGAAAGAGAGCTGATGTTTGCTGCGGTGACTGGGCTGAATGAGATATCCAGCTGGACGTGTGCCTGTCTTTTTTTGTTGTTTGCTGCTCTGCCTCTGTGCCACGAAAGGCAGGAGAGAGGCAGCGTCTTGGCTCCGGCACGCTTGTTTTTCTACTTGAATGCTTATGCTCCCTCTGGTGGTAATGCGTCCACTTAAACACAGCATTAATACGTTCCAAAACACACAACCCACCCCGGCACACATGCGTGGGGAGGAGGGGCTGCTCCGGTTCACGTCAGGGCTTAGATAAAACCTCCTACACCAACCCAACACACAAACATACACACAAAAAAAAAAATCACATTGCACTCCGTATTATGTAAAAATACCCAGATTCTCACAAACAGGTCATGAGAAATCGGTTTATTTTGGCATTGGGAAGGTTATGACAAGGCTTTGAGATAGAATGAGATAGACTTAGTGACTATCTCTTATCAGCAGCTGGCTCACGGTGTCACAATCCCATAAGCTCTCTGTGAGGGGCAAGAACGGCGAGATATTTATCAGTCATGGTCCCAAGTAGTGACATTGCCATTTTGAAGGTGCTGTATGTGATTTCAGATGTTTTGCTAACTTCCGCCATTTTGCTAACTTCAACCAAACGCATATAATATCTGGAGAAAGCTATCAGCATTCCCATTCATCTTAATCGCAGTTCCTTGACTAGCACGTCACCCTTCTGAAACACGCGAGTGGTATGCTGGAGATGAGTATTTTAGAGCCAATCACATTGCCATGTAAATTCCATGTGACTAATTAGGAAAACTATGTCATGTGGCTGATAGACACCCTTCACTAGTGACTAAATATAATTGCATTAAATGCTTTTATTAAAACATCATAAAATGAAATATTTCCAGTTTATTCTAAGTTTGAGGTCGGTAAGATTTTTTAACGTTTCGGAAAAAAATCTCTCCAAGGCTGTATTTATTTGCTCAAAAATACAGTAAAAACAGTAATATTGTGAAATATTAAAATAACTGGTTTCTATTTTAATATTTTAAAATGTAATTTATTCCTGTAATGGCAAAGCTGAAATTTCAGCTGCATTACTCCAGTCTTCAGCGTCACATGATCCTTCAGAAATCATTCTAATATGCTGATTTGATGCTCAAGAGACATTTTTTTTTATTATCAATTATTATTATCAATATCGAAAATAGTTGTGTTGGAAACTGTGATACATTTTTTAGGATTCTTTGATGAATAGAAGGTCAAAAGAACAGCATTTATTTGAAATAGAAAGTTATGTCTTTACTGTCATTTGATATTTAATGCATTCTTGCTCAATAAAGTATTCATTTTTTTGTATAAATATATATATATATATATATATATATATATATATATACTGTATATCTTACTGAACCAAAAATGTTGAATGTTATGCTGCTTGCAAAACAATTAAAAGGAAAAGGAAAAAAAAAAAAAGTCTTGTAGTCAGGACTTCAGGACATTTTATGCATAGTATTAGTACTTTCAACCTGCATTACCAACATTAAAGACTGAAGATGACCACAATGTCTAAATGAATACCATTGCATATATAAGCTTGGAGGTTGGCAAAATAATAATAAAAAAACAACAACAACAACAACATTTTCTCGTTTACCTGAACGTCATCAGAAGAGGGTTCATAGCTGGCCCTTTTGAAAGTGTCAGTGACGTTTCGAAGAATTTCCACTGAGGAGAGAAGGTCACCTGCATAGAAATTGCGTCTCTGGGTGAGATCCAGGAGGACCTTCGTAACCTGGGACATGCCGTCTCCTGCCAGATTCCTCTGACCTTTAGCAAGGTGCCCCTGGACCTGAAGACAGACACAGAGAAAAAGACTGGGTTCTGTGTGTCCTTCAAAGACTGTAACACTAACAGAGTCCTGCTCATGTTACAAACATGAATGAAGTTGTGGTACACAGAACTACCATTACTATTTAAACGTGAAGGGTGTCATTTCTGTTCCTCAAGTAATATTAAATGGAATTTGTTATATGATGTTTCTCAAACACTCTGCAGTTGCAAAGGTGGTTTTAGCCTGTTTCTATGAAGTTGTTAAGGTGTTCTAGGTTGTTTTAGCTTGTTGCTATCAGTGTTGGGTGTAACTCATTACTAAGCAATTAAAGCTGCAGTCCGTAAGTTTTGCCTCTTTGTCGCCATCTCTGTTTGAAACCTGCAATTACAGTTATTTGCAGAATGATCATCTTTATGTGGGTTGTGCATCGGCACGGCTCCTCAGCGCGGATGAATCTAATGTTTGCTGTCAGTCACCACATGTGGATACTGTACTTCGGAATCACAGATTGTACTCTTGGAAGTATGACCAAAATATCATCTGAACAAGTAACATGTCTGCCACTTTTGTTCTGACCAACTGAGAAAAAAAGCATTTACAATAAATTGCGCTGCCAATGGTGATTAAATCTAACGATCGCTTAGCTTGGATCAGGTCAAACCGTGCAAATTATTATTATTGTTATACTTTGTTCTTAAATTGTTCATGTTAACAACATCAGCATTGCGTGACTATGTGTATTTAGTGTGTATTAGCATTACCTGTAGATTTCAATCTCTGTAGCCACTCCGCAGTCCAAAGTCTTTTGCTTTTGACTACAGGTGAATCTCCAGTTGTCACTGATGATTGTCATTTGGAGCTTTCTGGATTACAATCCGCCATCAAAATGATAAATTTAATTATTCCAGCTGCTGTGAGAAAAGGCTATAAATGATCCGGCACCTGCAGCATCCTCACATGCCATTATAGCATACTAGCTGGGACTCCTTCTTTATGTAAACAGACATGACGTAATGATGCAAAGATGAACAGCTGCATGATTGAATTTCCAGCGGAAACCCACCAGTACCATCCAAATTAGGAAACATTATTACAAACTTACCTTTGTGAATCAGGCTAAGGTAAGGAGATAGTTTTGAACACTGGTTGGTTATGTACTTGCTTAAAAATTGATTTTGGATAATTTTAACCAAAAAAAGTTATGGACTGCAGCTTTAATTACTGTAATTTAATAACTTTTTCCTTGAAAAAGTAAAGTAAGGGATTACTCTTGATTTTTCTGTAATTTAATTAAATTTACTTCTGATGTAATTGCATTAAATACTGCATAACAATTCTATATAAAACAATAGTGGATTTAACATCAAAATTTAATGTCTAATGATACAATGTTTGGTTTAATGTATCCTTCTCTTTTTAAATACTTTGGTCAGTTTAAGAATAATTTTATATTATTTATTTAAAAGAATTAAAAGAGCAGTTTCATATCTATCCTTGTATTGTTCAACTGGTCAAGGTTCAGCTAGTAATTAATTACTTTTTAGAGTAACTCACCCAGCACTGTTATGTTGAGTTGCTAAGGTGTTCTAGGTTGTTTTAGCTTGTTGCTATGCAGTTGCTAAGGTGTTCTAAATGGTCTATGGAACATTTTCTCCCATTTTGTCATTCGCCAGGGGGGGAAATCTGGTCAAAAATAATAGCACTCCACAAATAACACCTTTCCTCAACAAGCAGAGCAATTTGAGGTATCAAAATTGTTCAAACTCCCAAGCTAAAGTACTGTATGTGTAAAAACTACCAGTCACCCCATCTCCCACAGGTACCATTCAAAAGTTTGGGATCAGAAAGATTTTTGTATTTTTTATTATTATTTTTTAATTAATACTTTTATTCAACAAGGATGCACTAAATAAATCAAAAGTAACAATAAATAACAGTAAATATATTTATGATACAAAAGATCACAAATATATTTATGTTACAAAAGATCACAAATATATTTATGTTACAAAAGATTTATATTTCAAATAAATGTTGTTCTTTTGAACTTTATATTCATCAAATACCACAATTTCAACAAAAATATTAAGCTGCACATCTGTTTTAAATTGATAATAATAATAAATGTTTCTTGAGCAGCAAATCAGCACATTAGAATGATTTCTGAAGGATCATGTGACACTGAAGACTGGAGTAATGATGCTGAAAATTCAGCTTTGCCATCACAGGAATAAATTACCTTTTAAAACCTATTAAAATAGAAAACAGTTCTTTTAAATTATAATAATATTACACAATATTACAGTTTTTAATTTTTTTTTCAAATAAATGCAGCCTTGTTGAGCATAAATTATGACCCCAAATGTTTGAACAGTAGTGTATATCTGCCCCAAATTTTAAACTGGGATAGGAGCTTCAAAAAATGACACACTTCACTACAAAGCAACAGGCCAATGAACAAGCATGCATAAATTATGCTGACATGATGTCATACACACTGACTCAAACAAAGAGACTGAAGAGCCCAGAAAGAAGAGAGAGAGAGAGAGAGAGAGAGAGAGAGAGAGAGAGAGTGTGTGTGTGTGTGTGTGTGTGGGTCAGGTTTTGCCTACACTGACCAAAGACCAAAAGCCCTCAACTGGATAGTAAAACCTGACCAGCCAGCAGACCCCACAAGGGAAATGACTTAATAAAAATAATAAATAGTGCCTTAATTAATTTTTTAAAAGGCAGAAAGGTGTGAGAGCTAGGGGACAGAAAATATCATTACCTCAGTATAAAAGTCTACAAAGGAAAGTCTTCCCTATGCTTTTTCTGCATGCGTGTGTGTGTGTGTGTGTGTGTGTGTGTGTGTGAGATGAATCTAAAGCTTTACTTGGCAATAACACAACATGAACTGCAATTGAGAAAGACTCAGATAAGAAGAGGAAGCTGAAAACAAAAAGAATGAAAATCATTCATTTGTGTCCAGCAGGTGCGTTCCCAGAAAAAAAAGCTCCGTGGGAGCTGGAACAACCATCTTTAGGATTTTATAGGAAATTAGAGCGAGTCCTCCATTAACGCGAGGTCTCGAAAACTGCAATACTAGCGGTTTAATTTGCCTCTCCAATGATAGCAGTTTATCTTGCAGACCTGCGTGGTGGTCTGGGGTGCTAGGTGGGGAGGTACTGGTGGAAATAGTTTGGGTGATCGTGACGACTGCAGGGATAATTTATGGCACGTCACAAACAGAAGCAGAGCGCAGGAAGCTGACTTTGCACCTACTGATTGCTGCAAGTATCTGTATTCATTTGCAATGCATCGAGCGTAGCTGGGTTGCTCCCAATAGGCCACCCCGCGGTGATCCAGTGAGCAGCGTCGACTAGTGGTGCCTGCAAAGAAGGAGGAGGGAGAAAAGAGAGATACAGAGACAGAGAGAGATACAGAGAAGGGGTTTATACTTGTTCTTGTAAGTCTTTTTCCCTTTTTCATTCCACCTGCCAGCCCACACATCTTTCAGCGAGAGGAACGCAGGGATAAAAGCAGCAGCCTTCATCATCATCTAGATGCGGCTGTTGCCAGATCACATGCGCTGCACATGTGCCACTGCAGTATAGCTATGTGTGCGAACAAATGAAACTGTAATTACATGGTTTAAAAGACTGGTCATAATTCCCGCTCACAGAATTACGATGTTAACCGACGGCAGCTGTCATGCACCAATTTGACTTTTTTGTTTTTGGCGACTGCGAACGGAACCCTGCAACCTGAGATATCAACAAGACTGCCTCCCACACGTGGGAACGAATAAACAAACGCATAAAAATTTCTCGCCTCCGATCCGTCAGAGCGTGTCATACACGTACCGTATCGCATTAAATACGCGTCCTTGCCTTTTGAAACAACCTCACCACACCCACCCGCACCCCTCTACCACACACGTCTTATCAGCTCTTGTTCCAACACGGTTCCACCTCCTGCTACCCAGCCAACAGAGTAACACACTCGGCCCACCTGAGACGCAGCTGCAGCCAGCCGCCTGCCCCCAAGCTGAGGCATCCAAGCAGGGACATCCAGCCCACAGATCACGGAAAACTCCCACAGAGCCGGATCAAAGAGGACATTCTCAGATCTAGCCATTAAAACACATGGCACCACAGAGGGGTCTGACCAGATTTAATCTCACACACACACTTACGCGAAGATCACACAAACCTCATCCAATCGCGCTTGTGCACAAAAATAGGACAAAGCAAAAGTGAAGAGTTCTCATTCTCATCCTGCATGATGTTTTATCTCCAATCATTTCTTTCATTCCCAATTAATCATTCCCCAAAAGCTTCAACTATTTCCAACTGTTTGATTTTTGCTGCTTTCATTCGTTTTCGTTGCAATGAGGATGGAGTTTAATTTCATTCCAACCTCACAATGAATGAAGATTTTCCAGCATTTCATGCTGCTGGCGTCAGATCCCACTCCAGTGCTTTTGCACGACCCGAAAATTTCGACGTGGGTTATGCGGAAAACAAACAATGTAAATCTAACTAATTCCACCCACATGTTGACACACTGTCTTTTTTATGTATAAATTGTATAATTAAATGTTCTCAACCCAAAATAAAATAAAAAAAAAAATACAAAAGTACATTCGGGCCTATGGTGGCAATCCTCCCACATATAGAAATATATCCACAAAAGACATTAATCCATCTATACAAGCATTTGCAGTCAGCCTCTGCTCACCTAGTTCTAGTTATACCCGACTGCTTGCTCTTATCTGAGTTCGTGGTGCCTGCATTTTTTATTTTACCTTCAGCACCTGCTCTTTCAAGGACATTGTAGTGGTGTACCGGAGAATCTTCACAACAGGAGATAGCAGGAGGTTACAGGAGCTCAACAGAGAACAGTACAGCACCTTCTGCCATTTTCAGAACACAATCAGTAGGGCTCACACCTCAGACCGGTCCGAGGAAAAAAAGAAAAAGTTGGGGACGCCTCTACAGTGTATCTCGAAGAAGAATATGCAGGATGGAGAAACGGTTTCTCTCTTTTTTTATATTTTTCCCCTTTATGTCTCCGCTGCAGAAAGCGGCCTCACAAAGAATTTGACAAAATGCTGGAGGGTTCAATGGTATGCAAATGACAAAAATCTCTAGGTACACAGAGTATAAGCCATTTAAAGGCAGTCACAGCAGTGCTGAACATACTAGTCAGAAACATTTGTCATCGTAGCCTTCTGAATTTATGAATAATTTCAACATCACTGAAATAAATGCACTGCAAAAGAAAAGGAGAACAAAAAAACATAATCTGTGTATTTTTTCTTTTCTTTTGAAAGCGTCTGTGACTATTCTTCCTTTGTGTCTTTGTGTTTAGCTGAGTGCTCTTCAACCGCTGACTGTGGTGGCTTTTCTTACCCGTGGCATTGGGTGGACACCTGTTGAAGGCCAGTTCCCCAGAGGGAGTTCTTCTCCACAGCATGGACACAGCATAGTCCTCCGGGCATATTTCATAAGGAGCTATGGTTCAGGAATAAAAATACATATTTTTAGCAGATATATATATATATATATTTGGAAATTATTATTATTATTATGTGTAGGACATTTGAGAGAGGACAAGTAAATGATGGTGGAGAATGGGGAAAGGGATCAGAATATGATGCAAGAATTTAATTTCACATTGCCCACATATGAATTGCATAAAATTTGTGGTCATATAATAATTGCTGCAATGATACAGAGCCCTGCACATGACATGCAGGAAAAAATATGTATATCGTGGCCACAAATTAACAATTCGTCCCTACGACTTGCTAAAACATCTGAACATTTTACTAATTCGTAAATCACGCACACCATATAATAATCCGTTCCCTCGTTTTATTAAATCGTGACCACGTTGTAATAATTCAAATCGTTCCCTTATTTTAGTTATATCAAAATGAAGGAACGAATTAGTTCAACATGGCCATGATTTACTACAACAAGGGAATGAATTAATAAGTTGTGGGAATGAATTCTTACAATATAAGTAAATAAATAAAATGTCGAATCTAATGTGTCTCTAATAGTTTTTTGTTATAAATACATTTTATATTGGTTCTTCAATGGCATCATTGTGTAAAAAAAATCCTTTGGAAACCTTTATTTTTTAGGAGTGTATATTATATTATATTATATTTTATTATATTATATTATATTCAAGCATTAAAGATTATAAGAATGATAAATTCAGTCAAATATGTACAAACAATTACATCAGAGTTTATATAACTGTACAAGTAACATACCTAAATACATGTATATGCATGAGCATAAAGCACTGTTTCCATGGAGACTGTTTCTAATACTTGAGAATAGGATGACATCATTTATGTGACATTAAATACTTATTACTGGTCAAAATTGTGTTGATCATTCCTGGCTGGAACATACAATTATGGTATATGTTCATTATTTCCAGCGCAAAAACGGGCATGGAAAAGATAATTATCCCCACATCCGTCTCTCATTCATCCCTCTCTGCCCATTCTGACATAATTGACTCTTGGGGCTCAATTATTCGCAGGGTTACCTGGGCAACGCTGCTCGCTGCATCTGCGGACCTCCTCCCCGCTGCCATCGCATGGCTGCCCCGTGACCGCCAGACCCTGGCATACACGTACCCTCCGCTGCCAACCACCGTCACAGGACTTAGAACACCCACTCCATGGTGCCCATGCGTTCCACTGCCCATTAGCTGAAAGACAGATAGACAGACTGTTAATTGTCAAGTCACATTTATTTATATAGCACTTTATACAATATTTAACAGAGGCCAGCTACTAAGAGCGACTGATGTTAGAGGCTGCAATCTTTAGTGTCCTTGTTAGCAGGCCTGCCTCCTATGCCGGTGCAAGTAGAACCAGAGAGGCTAAATTGGTGCCGTGACCCGGATGAGAGTAAGGTTTAGGGGGGTGAGTGTAACAAAGGCCAGCTAGTAAGAGCAGTGTGAGTAAGCCTCACTCCCCTGGCCTCAAGAGCCACACTAATGACTGACGCTAGATACTGTGGTCTTTAGTGTCCTTGTTAATGCGCCCGCCTCCCATGCCAGAAACGACGGTTCTAATCCCACTCGGAGCGGTGCAGGTAGAACAGGAGGGGTTACATTGGTGTTGTGACCCAGATGGGAGTGAGGTTTAGGGGGGTGAGTGTAACGGAGGCCAGCTAATAAGAGCTGCGTGAGTAAGCCTCACTCCCCTGGCCTCAAGAATCACACTAGCGACTGACGCTTGATACTGCGGTCTTTAGCGTCCTTGTTAACGCGCCCACCTCCCATGCCAGAAACGACGGTTCTAATCCCACTCGGAGTGGTGCAGGTAGAACCGGAGGGGTTACAGTGGTTCCGTGACCCAGATGGGAGTGAAGTTTAGGGGGTGAGTGTAACGGAGGCCAGCTAATAAGAGCTGCGTCAGTAAGCCTCACTCCCCTGGCCTCAAGAATCACACTAGTGACTGACACTAGATACTGCAGTCTTTAGCGTCCTTGTTAGCGCACCCACCTCGAATGCCGCTCGGAGTGGTGCGGGTAGAAACGGAGGGGTTACATTGGTGCCGTGACCCAGATGAGAGTGAGGTTTAGGGGGGTGAGTGTAATGGAGGCCAGCTAATAAGAACTGTGTGAGTAAGCCTCACTCCCCTGGCCTCAAGAGTCACACTAGAGACTGACGCTAGAGGCTGCGGTCTTTAGCGTCCTCGTTAGTGCGCCCACCTTCCATGCCAGAAACGCTGGTTCCAATCCCACTCGGAATGGTACAGGTAGAAGGCAATAGTGTCATTATTCAGTTCAATGTTGATTCAATTCAGTTCAATAACATTGTCAATGTTGCAAAATTAATCAATTATGAAACAAATTTGATTCAGCTATAAAGCCGCTCTGCAGAAGACAGTGGTGTCATCATCCAGCTCAATTCATTTGAGGTTTTGTTCTAATCTAATAGTGTCAAATCAACAATATTACTGAATATTAAGTGTCTTTTAAACCCTAAGCCAAAGGCGACAGTGGCAAGGAACCAAAACTCTTATCAGGTGACAGAAATGGAGAAACAAAAAACAAAAAAGCAGTATTAGCCGTGTGGCCAGTCATCTGGCCAAATGAATGAACATAGTGTGATTTATGATTCCAGGCTGCATCACAAGTCAGACTGTCTGGATCATCTTATTCTGTTCATCGTCTCCTACATTCCATCTTTCAAGCTCGATAATTACATTGAACCATTTTGTGGATGTGCACTCTTGAAAGTTTTTCAAGCCATCTTCTGTGAAAGTTAAAGAATTATGAGAAGTATAGTGTGGAACATTATAAAACACACTCGTTTGCAAAGGAGGGTTTGGCGCATTAAAAACCATCCAGTTTCTTGTCATGTTGACATGCTCTAGAGGCCAGAGATGCAATAAAACCAGATTTTTGGCAGAATTCGCTCTTGATTTAATTAATAAAATCATTACCACGATACTTGAAATGATGGGATATTTGTCTCTGCTTTATGAGCATGAGGGTGCCCTACAACTGGGATAATAATTTTCCTCACTTTGCCAGTCCCGAAACACATTTTATGGTAAAGTTTTAAAAGGCTTCGGGATGTTTTACGAGCATCTAATGAACGGAGTAAAATATTGTTTCTTGGCACTGGAAAGGGAAAAGTGAAAAAAGACAGATGTTGCCCTCAGTCGTGCTATAAATCATATGTAAGAGATGGCATGTTTACCTGTAGACCAACATTCACCTGTGCTGTACCTTGTGTTCAAGGACACATTTACATTAACATTTAGACTATGTGGAGGCTGCTGGAATGTTACTCTGAAATCAATAAATATGGTCAAATCATATAAAAGCACTGGGAGATACAGTATTTGACCTCTACGCAGCTTCATATAAAAGCCTTTAATCAAGGCACCTCAATAAAAGTGTCACAAAGTCCAGTTAAAAAAAGGCTCAATATCTGAACTTGTACAAGTATTCAAGCAAATAAATATTCTACCACTCAAAAGCAAAAAGTCCTCAGAGTTAGACTATCTTTTATCATATATGTAAGGCTTCTCTTTTAAATGATCTTCAGGTAAATAGATTTGCATTTGCAAATGCTCGCAATACAATTCCGCTTTATATAAATATAATAAAAAGGTATATTTCACGTAATTTTGACCTCATTTCAGTCCCAATTTATATAAGGTGTCTTTACTATGTACTAACATTTAAATTAATCAATTGATACAATGCACTTTTTGTATTTTTACATTGAATAAAAGAATACCTGGTTATAATTACATATGTAATTACTTTCTGTAATTACATCTATAATTACACTGTTGACCCTTCCCTCACCCCTTAACCCACCCTTAAGACCTATCCACACCACCAAACCTGTCCCTAACCTTACCCACATAGCAGCACAAGTGTTTTGCAACACAACATGGACACAATAAGTACACTGTACTTATTTTGATGAATTTGATGTAAGTACATAGTAGTTAAAGATACCTAATATAAAATGTGACCTTTATTTCTTGTAATTATGACTTTTTATCTCACATTTTCAACCTCATATCACAACTGCAACTTCACAGTTAAATATATGCAAGTAAAATAACAATTACAACAATAACAACACACAATTCAGAATTAAAATATTACGATGCCGACATTACTGTTGGTTACATTTTGGATGTTTAACAATTTATCAATGTAAGTCAATTTAAATTCACAGAAATAGCATATAGATATTTCATATACAAACTTTGAAAAATAAATATTAATGTCACATAAAATTTTTACCAATCCCATGCGCTGTGGTTATGCACATGGTAAACAAACATCTTCCATTTTAGCTTTGATGCTACAACATAGCGCGTCTCGCACTGTAAGCAGCTTCAAACTCACTGAGACTCTCTGTTATCATGAACCACGTAGAGCAAGAATCTTGCAGCTTACAAGCATCATGCTGTGGGGCCCCTGTGTGTTTTAAAGAACTACCTGCCAGGCATACTGTGCATGCGCTCTCAAGCGAGATCCACCTCTGTGGTCTATCAACACAGACTTAAGCTAATGCCTGACACAGTATATAAAACAGTTTCTTGACTGTTGAAATGATGTCATAGTTAGCTTGGGGATAAAATCAATGTTTTTAAAACAAAGTTTTATGGCCTTTTTTCCATATCTGTTGCTACATGTATATCCTACTATCCTATCCTACACTGATTTTAAAATGTATAATTTTTCTCTCCTGTAAAAATGAAACAAAAAAAATGATGACTTATCTTGTTTGCAATTCCATACACTACCGGTCAAAAGTTCAGAATAATTTGGGGAAAATGTTTTAATATTTTGAAAGAAGTCTCTAATGCTCACCAAGGCTACATATATTTGATCAAAAATACAATAAAAACAGAAATATTGTAAAATATTATTACTATTTAAAATAACTGTTTTAATATATTTAAAAATGTAATTTATTCCTGTCATGGTAAAACTGAATTTTCAGCATCATTACTCCAGTCTTCAGTGTCACATGATCCTTCAGAAATCATTCTAATATGTGGATTTGGTGCTCAATTCTAATATGTGGATTTGGTGCTCAATTCTCAATTCTAAATACAAATCATTTGAATTTGTCATTGTTACAATATATATATATATATATATATATATATATATATATATATATGTGCAGTTTACTTCATTAATGTTATGTTACATTTATAAAAGTTTATTATGTAAGGTGAACACATTTATTGACTTAATTTACTATATTAAATTAACTATTTGCTCTACAAAAATAATAACTCGTTGAACAAACTCAATTTAATTGAGCAGGAATTCCATCCTAAAAAACTTGCGTATATGAGGCTCACAGCCTAAACACAGGCTCCACTTTTCTGCATAATGGTAACCACAAAATTCAAAAATATTACAGAAACTCCTCTAAATGTCCAACATAACTGAACATTAAACACTAATATAAACTAACAACATCTTTCCCTTTACTGAAAAAACACATAAAATAGCACTTTAATCCCTAAATTTACTTTCCTAATGCAGTCCCTTGCAAAGCATTCTGGGAACTACGGATCCACTGCCCAGTTAGTTATGTCAGCCTTAATTTGTGCGTTTCACTCAGCAATGTTAAGCTGATTGAACAAACACTTAAGTAAAGCTGACAATACTCACTTTTAGTAGAAACAACTCTTTTTTAAGTAATGTGAACAAGGATGGTTTGAGTGAAACTAACAACAGTAAAAGTTCATTTTTTTGAGTGTTGGGGTCAGGGTTAGGATTTGTTGCTTTTTCCTGTTGTTCCGAACTCGTATCGAACTGTGACCCCAAAACCAAAGTATGTACCGAACCGTGACTTCTGTGTACCGTTACACCCCTAATTCTTATCAATTATTGTTGGTACTTAAATATTATTACTTAAGAAATTATTATTGTTGAAAATGTTTTTTTGCAGCTTAATATTTTTGTGGAAACCGTGATACATTCTTTGATTAATAGAAAGATTTTTGAAATGGAAATATTTTGTAACATTATAAATTTCTTTACTGTCACTTTAGATCGATTTAATGTGTCCTTGCTGAATAAAAGTATTATTATTTTAATCTTACTTACATTTTGAACGGTAGTGTATTATGGTTTCCACAAAAATATTAAGCCAAAAAACTAAAACACAAAAACTAATATCAACACTGATAATAATAATAAATGTTTCTTGAGCAGCAAATCAGCATATTGGAATCGCTTCTGAAGGATCAAATTCTGGCTTGTATAATATTTCAAAATATTACTGTTTTACTGTATTTTGATCAAATAAATGTTTTGGTGAGCATGAAAAAAAAACTTATTTCAAAAACAAAAAAAAAAATCTTAATTATTCTGATCTTTTCACTTATGTATACTGTACATATTTTGAATCTTCTATGATGATCATGTTTTCAATTTCTGAATTACAATGTATTTTGATACTTTTGAATGGTGTGACTCAAAACAATTTTTTTTTATTTATGATACAAAAAAAAAAAAAAAACTTCCAAAAAATTCCATCCATACCAGTTGTGCATTAACCTACAAGGCCTTTGATTTGACTCAATCCAACTTCCTGTTTCAATAGACAATAATAAACATGGTGTTCAATTACTTCATGGAGTCATTAAAACTATCCTTTCTCTTTTTTTGGATACTGAAAGTAAAATATACACATAGATTGCCCTTTGAATGAATGAGATTCAGAAGAAACCTCAGTCGTACCTGTACACTCAGGATTGGAGCATTCTCTGCTCTCCGCCCAATGTCCTCTGCACTCCGATCCCCCATGAGCAGCCGCTGAACACTGCCTCTTCCTCTGCTGCGTTCCGTTGGCACAGGTCACCGAGCAATCGCTCCATGCACTCCACTCCTGCCACTGCCCGTCCACTGTGGGCACCCATGCAGAACGCAAAAACAGCATCCCAAATAGAAAAGAGAAAATATGGCAGAGAGAAGAGAGAAGTAAGTTTCCTCAAGTTGGCTTTGGAACATTTAAGTTCAGCATATTCTGATTAAGCCAAAATTACCTGCCATATGTCCTAATATAAGGTGAAGTGTGTAATTTCTGTGCCACTAGTGGTACCAAATGGAACTGCAATCTGTTTGCCCGGTTCTACTATGGGAATGATATAACACTTGACGCTTGCAACCCCAAGGTCATAGGTTTGCTTCCCAGGGAATGCATTAACTAATAAAATGCAATACCATGCTTTGGATAGCTTCTGCCATATGCACAAATGCTTTAAAACATTAGTGCTTTTTAGTACTTTTGCACTGCATTTAAACAAATAGGAGAGGGAGAGGGGTGCAATTACTTTTCTATGCAATAGTAGTTGTGATTTTGGACAATAAAACGGGCAATAAAAAATCCCATAGAGGGACTTTTTTTGACTAGCAACCACAACTGTGAACTCCTTAGCAATCACATAGCATAGCAATGCCCTGGCAACCACACACAACAATCTTGCATCATGGTGGTATAGCTTTTGCACAAGCAAGCACTATTCATGTTTTCACTATTCATCTCTATAAGATAAATATCTAGTTATATAATATAAATAATCTAGTTATATTTGAAATTCTGTTTGGAACAGAAATGACACATTTCACCTTTCAAGGTTAACTTTCCCATATATGGAACATTTGCTTTTATATAATTTCTGCTAGTATTGAAAAATTCACAATTTTTTGAACATGAGTGCTTCAATTAGAATGTAATCAGGATCAGGACAGAAATGATATATGAAACAGAGAGAAAGGGGGAGAGAGAGAAAGAAAGAAGAAAATCACATACATTTGGAATTAGGGCTACTGTCAGCCTGAATAACCCCATTAGCCCCAGGGAAAGAGGTAATAATACTGCCTGAGTGCCTTAGATAGCTCGCTAACTAGCCAACATGACCCAGTAAAAGCTACTCTTATACTGAATATTCTGTGCTTGTAATGCGTTCCACTCCCAATCCAGAAGAAAACTGTTGAAAACGGTGGAGGCTTTTCCTCACACGTGAGCTCTGAGGTCAACTTTAAAAGCTTCAGACTAAAATATACAAGCCAGAATTTGGCAACAACACAAGCTCCGGGTGAGCTGACGCTACAAAACACAACGCAGAGGTGTAAAGAGGGGCTAATTGCCTCTTTTTTGCTGAATGGGACGAGACTTTTAAAGCATGAGACAAACAAAGCTGACCAAGATTGGACAATCTGTTACAGTACTTACCCATCTAGGGTGTATAGAAACTCAGCATATTTAAATAGGCTATCATTCACAGGTGATTGTGCTTAAGTGATTTTTACTTCAGCTCTATTCTAGGTTGAATATGAAACGGTGTTTCTCTCAGCCTTGTGGGTTTTATTGCACACCACACGTGGCTGCTTTCCACATGCCAAGAAGCCTTGTGAGCGCATCCATTTTGTCCCATGTAATAAACTATTCCGTAATTGATCCTGTAATGTTCCACCGCTGGCAGCTGCTGCTTACTCCCCAGAGCCACCTCCATGTGAGATGAGCTTTGATTCTTTATAGACGGGATCAAACATTGAGGGGCTTCCATGTCAGGCCTAATTCCACCAAATCATTCTCGGAGGACGATGGCTCACAACCGCATCCAAATTAGTGGAGTGGTCTTCAATTTACAACAAAATTGATTACGGTTAGAGAACGGCTAGAAAAGCAAGAGGCTCAGGGGAACACGGAGGCATCAGATTCGGAAAAGAGAGAGAATGACTCAGTAAAGAAGAGAAGAGGGGCGAGTCGAGATGAGAAAGAAAGAGAAGACAAAAGGAGAAGGAACAAGGAGAGAAACAAGAGAGGTGAGACAAAAAGAGAAAAGATGTGGGATGAGAAAAGAAAAGGACAGAGTAGAATAGAAGGAATAACAAGAGAAGTGGGGAAGGGAAGGGAAGGGAAGGGAAGGGAAGGGAAGGGAAGGGAAGGGAACAGGGCAGGGCAGGGCAGGGCAGGGCAGGGCAGGGCAGGGAAGGGAAGGGAAGGGAAGGGAAGGGAAGGGAAGGGAAGGGAAGGGAAGGGAAGGGATGAGACAAAAAAAAAGAATGAGATGAGATGAGAAATAAAGATGAGATGAGGTGAGATTAAAAGATTTGAGGCTCAGGGGACATGGAGGCATCAGATTCGGAAAAGAGAGAGAATGACTCAGTAGAGAAGAGAAGATGGGTGAGTCAAGATGTGGAATGAGAAAAGAAAAGGAAAGAGAGTAGAATAGAAGGAATAACAAGAGAAGAAGTGAAGGGTATGGTGGGGTATGGTATAGGACAGGGCAGGGCAGGGTAGGGAAGGGCAGAGAACGGAAGGCAAGGCAAGGCAAGGCAAGGCAAGGCAAGGGAAGGGAAGGGAAGGGAAGGGAAGGGAAGGGAAGGGAAGGGAAGGGAAGGGAAGGGAAGGGAAGGGAAGGGAAGGGACAAAAAAGAATGAGATGAGAAACAAAGATGAGGTAAGATTAGAAGTTATGACATGAGAAAAGAAAAGAAGAGCACAGACAAGATGAGACAAAATGAGAGGACAAGAAAATAGAAGTAAACTAATGGAACACAAAAAGAGACACAAGATGAGAAAAGGAGACAACAGAAGAGAAGAGCACAGACAAGATGAGGTGAGGTGAGTCAGAATGAGCCGAGATGATGCGAGAAGAGGCAAGTTGAGACATGAAGATTGGAGAAGGCAGTGCATCTAAAGCAGACAGACCTGGGCAGAGGGCAATGTTGCAGAGTTTGCTTTGGGTCTCGGGTCCATCACACGCTCTTCCTCCGTGCTGGGGTGGAGTGCACATCCGAGTGCGGGTGCGATGACCCCGCCCACAGGTGAAAGAGCAGAGGCTCCATGGAGACCACTCTTCCCACACACCGTGCACTGCCAACAGAGGACAAGAGTTAAGACACATACACTCCGCTCACGGCACACATACACACACACCCACACACAACCTCATTCAAATGCAGCAGTGAAACACCTCCAGCACTGACTCTGTGGCTGCTCAGCGAGCCTGTTTATCAACAGCTGTTACACCGCCGCAATGAATCAAAACAACTGCATCATTTCCCCTTTTCTTTACAATTTACCTTTCCCACTCCACCCCCATCCCGAGCACCACGGCTGATGACATTCTTTTGTCTTTGCGTGATGAAAGATGCGCCGGGAGGGCTGCCGCAGCCGTGCTGCATTCGTCTCGGTTCTCTTAGCGTACTTATCAAAGTCCCAGGTGTGCGTTCTGCGCGTGCACTTACTGGGGCTTAATCCAGTCATCAGTGTCAAGACTGCTGGGCACCGTTTCCCCTCCAAACGTCAAATCCCCCTCTCTAATGCTCTTACTGTATAATGAAAACTCCAGTCCCACTCAAAGAGCATTAATTAAAAACAAACTCTCGTTGAAGCACTCATGGAAAGCCGGTGTTCGCAAAAACCAGCTCAATAACTTTGCCATTAACAGGACGATTTTTTATTTGCTGTTGGAATCTCATCTATGAGGAGATAAAAGGTGATGTCACCAAATAGTGTCTATGTTGTTCTTTTGACTTGCATTTAAAGGTATACTGATGGACTTGTGCATTGTGCATAGCTGGAATAGCAAAATAAATAGGCTTATAAAAAAGTATGTTTTGTTGTCTACAAAGTCTGTCCAATTCTAAATTATTTCAAAGCTTGCTACATTACAGTTCAGAAGTTTGGGTTCAGTAAGATTTTTAATTTTTTTTGTTGAAAGAAATTAATACTTTTATTCACCAAGGATGCATTAAAATGATCAAAAGTGACAGTAAAATCTTTTACATTTTTACCAAGAAAATCCATTTGAATGCTGTTCTTTTGAACATTCTAACTTAAATTAACTATCTTTTAAACATTGATAATACTATCATATGTTAATTGAGCACCAAATCAGCATATTAGAATTATTTCTGAACACTTAAGTAATGGAGTAATGACTGCTGAAAAATCATAGCAAGAATAAATATTAAATATTTACAATAATACTGTTTTTACTGTAGTTTTAATCAATAAATACAACCTTGGTGAGGATAAGAGACGTCTTTCAAAACATTAAAATATCTCACTAACCCATAGCATAAGTTATTAACTTATCTGACATCCTCTTATCATCGAAAAACAAAAACAAAACTTAAGATTAAATGTAGCCAATTTTCCTATTCAGCAATATCAATTTGTTTTATATGAATATATCAAAATGTTTTCTTTTAAGGACATTTTGCTCACTTTTATTTACCCTGTTAGGTCGCCACTTGATATTCAATGTAAAATTAAGGTTCTGAAGCAAAAACCAGGTGAGAACCACTGGTCTAGAATGAAACATGATATTTGTCTTCAACAATACAACAGAATTATTATTTTTTTTTCAATAAATTGACCAATTACTTTATTATTATTTGTGTAAAGCAGAGGTCTCCAAACTCGGTCCTGGAGGGCTGCTGTCCTGCAAAGTTTAGCTCCAAACCCAATTAAACACACCTGAACCAGCTAATCAATGTCTCACTAGGCATACAAGAAACTTTCAAGTAGATGTGTTAGAGCTGGCTGGAGCTAAACTCTGCAGGACAGCGGCCCTTCAGGACTGAGTTTGGAGACCTCTGGTGTAAAAAGATGTCAAGAGAGGAATTCGGCTATATATGGCCAACTATATGAACTCTCCCAAACTATGAAGCACATACTGTAACTGTATTGTGAAAGCATTGTGTGCTAGAGCATAACTTATCCCAGAAATGCTTTTATTTTGCCACATAATACAGTAAAATGATGTAAATAAGGGTTGACCTCAAAAGAAAAGCAATGTTGTGCTCAATTAGGCTGCTGTCCAAGCTATTCCAGAGGGGGAATAAATGGATTTATTTGAGCATTCAAGAGACATGGTGGTCTTATTTCCAATCCTTTAAGCTCTGGGCCGGTGGTCTAGCCTTATGTCATTTATATGTGCCTCTGAGCCTTTTCCAACACCAGACTTATCTGAGATGCTTTTAAGTTTTTGATATGGTTTTGAAAAATTCTGCATTCAGCAGCAAGTGTGAGAATTATCTTTAATCTTGGATGCGAAGCAGCTCCATTAATGTTGCTTAAATTTATGTGCAGGAAAGTTAATTAGCAGCATTTATAAAACCTTCCCTTGACTGTGAGCAAAAAGTGTAATTTCATAGCTGTTTTAGTGCTTTATTTTATATATATATATATATATATATATATATATATATAAACCAAAATTTATTCAGACACCTTGAACATTTCATTCATTAATTCAGTTTATTCACTATAGTTTAAAAAAATGGTAATAAAATATGACAAGATCTCAGTTAAACTGTGTCTGAAAAAATTAATCTTAATTATGTCAGATAACACTTAAGCAAACATGGTCAGGTCAAAGTGTCTGAATCATTTTTGGTTCCAAATTTTTATCAATTTTACTGGTGGTCCACTGTATGAAGAATTTTTGGGTATAATATGTCACAGTTTACTTTATTTTGCTATCCTCACTTACATTAATGAACTAACAAATTAACTATAGTGTCCTGCACCCACTAGTAAACATATACCAAAAATATCAAAAACATCTGAACATCTGAATAATTTTTGGTTTGACTGTGTATATATTATATATATATATATATATATATATATATAGAGTGGTCAAATATTGCTGTTTATCTTACAAACCAAATTATCAAAGCTGAGGATGATTTCACTATCAGTAACAATTTCCATACATATACAAATACGCACACACACGCATTTTATGGGGACTTTCCACAGACATAATGATTTTTATACTGTACAAACTGTATATTCTATCCCCTAACCCCAAATATACACACACACACACACACACACACACACACACACTGTATATCTAGCACGTGTCAGTAAGATTTGTATTTTTCATGGCGTAGGGAAAAGCTGCATATCAATAATACTGTGTAAACCACATTGATTTAGCCATATAAAAACTCTTAAAAGAGCTGAATTGCCATTTTTAGGGCTAATGGTGTAAACAAAACAAGTCTCTTTTCATGCCCTTTTACTTAAAATAAAAATCCAGTTAGCTTGTGACATAAGTTCAATGCTGCTGAGGTAACGTGTAAACAGCATTAATTTACCGATACCAAAAGTCCTAAAAGAGCTGAACTGCATTTTCAGAGCTCGTGATGAAGGAAAAAAACAAGCCTCTTTTCGTACCCTTTTACTTGAAATAAAAATCCAGTTAGCTCCTGACAGCATGTTCAATGGCGCTGAAGTATTGTTGAGCCTAACTCCATTAAGATGGCACCTCTGAAAATGATGAATTAAAGGTCGATACCTCCAGTAATTAAAGATTTTAAAACAAGAGGGTAATTCAGGTCGCTTTCCTGGCCACAGGGGGATAGATTAGTCTTTTCACCCTTTCTTCTACATTTTTCATCTGCATGCACCAACAAACACTCTTCTGACAAGTTTCGCTTTGTGTTTGAGCAAGGTTTGTGTTGGAATTATATAAAAAGCTTATCTAAGTCATACATTGAGAAGAGAAACATAAAAAGAATGACAAATGAATGAGAAAATTGATGAAGCAAAATAAAACAAACTAATTACAAGATGAATGACTGAAAAAAATCATAGCAGACACAAAGATAAATAATAATTATGAAAAAAATAATAATACATTGGATATAAAAGCATAATATGAAGCAATGACAGCAAATAATTCAATGAATGAATAAAAAAATGACAGCAATTTTCTGCCCTGAAGATGAAAGATATAGATTCTGAAGGACAGTCCAATGTTTGCGACTAACACTACCTGGGCAGGGGGCAGTGTTATTGCACACCCTGGATTCTCTTAAAGGGCCGCTGCAGTGTGATCCGTAAGGTGAGACACATGTTCTTGTTCGCACCTGCGACCCTTGACCGCATGTAACTGAGCAAGAGCTCCACTGGGACCACTCCTCAGCACCAGGGTCACCTGTAGGAGAAGGGTGACACCAGTTAAAAGCAGTAACATGGTCATGTGACACCCCGAGGGGGTGGAGCCAGTAGGAGCAGGAGGGGCCTCACTAAGTTACACACTAAGAAGCCACAGTAAATCTTAAAGGCTCTAAGAGATAGTGGAACGAGCTCAAAAGGAGCATCATTTCTCATATATTTGATATGATCCTGCCTGAATGCCTTTCAGGGCTCATTGATCCAGAGCAGAGATGCCCAGTCATGCTACTTTTCTGCAGAGTTTAGCTCAAACACACATCAATTTAGATCCTGAAGACCTTAATAAGTTGGTTAGGGTGTGTTTGATTAGAGTTACAACTAGGCTGTGTCCAAAACCGGAAAAATGCTAACATCCTGTCTACCAAGACAACTACATCTGGTCTTATTTTGACCAGAAATGGCATGATCTTAAAGGGATAGGTCACCCAAAAAGTTCTGTCATCATTTACACATCCTCATTTCATTCCAAACTTGTATGACTTTCTGTTTCTGTCCTTAAAATGCACTCTAAAAAAACAGACATTTCTTAAAAAAATCTTCTTTTGTGTTCCATAGAAGAAAGTCATTCAGGTTTGGAATGCATGAGGGTAATAAATGATTGCAAAATTTTTGGGTGAACTGTCTCTTTAATTATTTCTCACAATCCTCTGTGTGCGGTTGGTTAATAGAATAAAAATGGTGCCTGACAGAGCAATTGAAATTTAGTTTATAAAAATAATTTATAACTTATGATATAGTTTAAAACTTAATAACTTATGATTCCATTTCAGCTGAGAAATAAGCATTAAATATTCATTAGGTTATCTCTAAGCTCACTTGAATTTGTTCTAGATCATTAGACATGACATTACAGTTCGGTCCTAAACCGGTTTCCTTAGGAAAAACCTTTATACAGACATACTGTCTGTTAAATCATTGACTGACCGGGAAGCAAGACATCTGCCTTTGGATTCGGACACAGCTAAACTCTGCAGGAAGGAAGATTTCCAGGAGCACAAATGAGAAAATTTGTCCTGCTGGTTAGACAAGGATGGCCCATATAGGACAATGGCATTAAACATAATACAATTTATAAATATATTAAAAGATTACATTGACAGTTGACAATCAAAATCGTGATTGTAAGCATTTATTAATAATGTATACATCTATGCATATTCAAAGCAGGATCATACTGATTTTACTGTGTGGCCACAAATTAATATCATATTAGGAGCTTTTACTATTTTAGCATCCTAAGAAATACTAAAGTTTAACGTCATTTATATTTTAAAATCATGCATGCAACCAATTAGATGAAACAAACTGAAAGTAAAAAGGCAAACGAAACTAATAGATGAAATATATAAAATATGATAAACTATGCAGAATGCATGCAACATGGCTTCTAAAAGTTAGAGAATGATCTTTGATGAGAGTTAGTTTTCTACTAACTACGGTTGCACAGAAGAACAGACCTCTGGCCCTCAGACTAGACTGCGGTTCACTCTTTTAGATCTCCTGGATTTATGCTAAAGCTTCTTGTCTCTTTGAAGCAAAATCAATTAGAATTGGAGATTGTCGAGAAAGAAGGGAACGGGGTTCATTTCCCCCAGCATATTCAGCAGATCACAGCAATTTTCAGTAGCGCTGGTCACATTTGAGATTCACTTGATGGAAGAACTTTCTATGTCGAATCCAAACAATCGAGGCTGTTAGAAGTTCCGTTTGATTACGGTTCCTGAGCTGAAAAACATTATGATTTACCAACTGTAATGTCAATTCAATCATTGGCATTGTTTGCTGGCATTAGAATACATGATTGCTAAATAAAGTTTATGTAATTGTTGGTTTAAAAAAGCACATAGGCTGCTTTCTGGGAAACACATAGAGATTAGCTTTGTGCTTTATATGTGTTCACTAAATACTGCACTCTGGATCGGCTGTAATTCCCAATGAGCAATTGCATGGCTAAACCAAACACTAATAAGACAATTGATTTCCAGAGAAATTTTGACACTGCCAAACATTTAATAAGCAAGAAAATTGTCTCTCTAAAAGCACATGTTATCAATATCCACAAATTCAATTGCCATGTAATGCTGAATAAAGGGATAGTATGAGAAGGAAAATGTTGAACTTAAACATTTAATGTTTTAATTTTGCCTGTCATCAGCAAATAATGGATGTAATAAACTTTATTTTTTAAGAAAGAGTTGAACAGTCTAATGAGCATATTGACCATAAATAATTTAGGATTACATGCTCAAAAATTTTATGCAACTTTCTTAGTTGCTAGTACACTCAAGATTGGTTTGTTTGTTCTAACTTCCAGAGAATCTACTGGCATGCCCTTGGGTACATATGGACAATTTTCTCTGCCATTCTCAGAGATTAGATTAGATTGAAAGGTGGATCAACTCTGGATGAAGTGGTACAACAACTAAGACAATCTGAAAATGAGAAACTAAATGTAGGGTGAATGACTTTCTGTTCAGATCTTCATTTATAAATGGAAATAAATCAACAAACACATAAAAAGACTGGATTGAAATGGAAACAAGGTTGTTAAGGTTTAGTATGCACAATGATTTGCAACTTAAATGATATTAAGTGCTACACAAATGTCACAAATATACAAAAGGTGCAAAACTTAAAACAAAATAAGATGGCTGCTTAACGTCCCTCCCCATTATAGGTGTAAATCATCTAGGGTACATGCAGAGGGGGGAAAAAAAAAATCAGGGAAATTAAAGCAAAGGAAAAGAAAGAGAAACATTTTCAAGTTTCTACAGGTAATGTTTTTTTTGGCACTTTAAAAGGTAATATATCAGGGTTATTTTGGCTCTAAACAGCTGGATAACCACATATGTTTACTGTTAAGTCTGTTAGCCAAAAACTGTCATTTAATTAATCTCTGTTTAAACAAGTCTGGGTTATATTTACTTTGATCTTTTACTGGTTAAAGTCATAAAAACTGTCAAAACAAATAGAAACCAGAAATTCCAATTGGGCATCTTCGTCAGTATGCAAAAATGGCCAATTCTGTTTTTCTCAGCGTATTAATAAAGTGGAAGAGGGACAGAAAATAAATATGATAAATAAACATTGTCACTTAAAGGTGCAGTACAGAAGATAGCATGCAAGTGACTTAAGATGAAAATTAAGTTTAGTTTACATAGGAAAGGAAAGAAGCATAACTATTGTATTACCAGTTTGTGCCATAAATTTAGCAGATTCATCTCGCTCCTGTAGGCCCTTTGTGTCATGTACTGATCTTGGCCGCTGACTTTTTACAGTATGTTCTCCGATCATTCCATATTCTAGGGACAGAATAGAGGTTCATGAAAACTAGGCTTTGATACAAATCTTCAGAAAGAGAGAGAGAAAAGGGAAAAAAAGAGCTTAGAAGAACAGTTCTGGAACGTAGAGGTGGCTCGCAGTACATGGCTTTAAAACAAAATAAAAGTATATCACACATGGACAACTTGATTTAACTTGTCAGTCTTGTCGTTTATCTTTAGCCTTTCGAGGAAAGCAGAGAACAGTGCACAGAACGGTTTATCAGTGGTGAGCTGGGAGTATTAATTGAGCTTAGAAGCACAGCTATGACACATAGAAACACATGCAAAATCAACTTACATTGGATTTTTAACAAGACGTTGAATTAACCTCCACCCCTCCCCTCCCTTCCCGAAAACGAACAGAAAAGAAAGGATAAAAAAAAAGAGAAAGGAAAATGTGTAAGCCATTGGAAAGCCACAGAGGAAGGAAGGGGGTGGCGAGGGAAGGGGGGTGTCATGGACATGCTAGATTGATCCACAGTGCCTGCAACAGATCCAGGCTTTTGGAATAATTAGTTAGTTAAGACCCAGAATTAGTAAAGGAATTATGTGCTGTTATATCTAGCAGAATATCAAAAGATGAATTATCTCGCAATTGTATGCTAAGCTGTATATCGCTCGTTTTGGATTAATTACACTCTTTTCGGCACAACAATATGCTTAATTTGTCTTTGTTCATATCAATTAATTCATTAAAAGTGCTTCGTCAGAAACAAACACAGCGTCCCGATTCGAAAAACCTCATGTGAGCATAATCGTTACCCCAGTTGCTTTTTGCAACTATTTTTGCTTGTCTCAATCCATGTATAAAACCTTTGCTTTTGTCTTTAGTTGCAGCCTTGTTTTCAATAGATGGAGTTGAAACACATTAAAAGCAACAAGACACAGCCATGCTTCCATTGCTAATTGGGAATTACTTCATTGATGTGAGCGGAAAAAGACACACAACTTCTACAGTAATTCACCCTACGAACAGAAACCCTGATGTTACAACAGTGAGAAGCAAAGGTTTGAGGTGAACGGTCACCGGCTGTGTATTTAAGAGCTACACTGAATATAATGCAGTTATGGAAGATTTCAGGCCTGTGGCTGCAAGAGCCATTTGGTCGTACACATGTTTATGGCTCTGCCTTTGACACAGGTGGGCCTAGAGCATTTCCCCACTCCCTTTCTGCTTTCTACAGTACAACTTAAAAGAAAAAAAAGAAAAAACAAAACAAAACATTCAAAGCACTGCCTCGTCCATGCCCACAAAACATACTGTATAAATTATAGCAATGTCACACTACAACATAAGTCACAAAAACATTGTTAGTGTGGGTGGCAAGGGGTTGTCCTCAAGCAACACATTTTTATTACTCTGACACAATGCCACACTGGAACCGCATTTGAAGATGTTACAAGTGGGAATGTGTGTTGGGATAATAAATAAGGAATTTTCAAAATGTTCTACTTCTACAGTCCTGGCATGGAAGTTCTAAGCAGTTGTTAAACGACTAGCTCACCCAAAAATGAACATTTTAATCATGTAGTTCCAAACAAACATGACTTTTCTTCTTCTGTGGATCAGAAAAGGTTCAAATTGATTTATACTAGCATTCTTGTTTTTTGCCATATAATGACGAGTGCTGTCTAAAATGAAAAAAATAAAAATAAAAAAATAAGCGTCATAAAAGTAGACCATACATCCTGTGCTAAGTCTTCTGAAGTATTTTGATAGCTTTATGTGAAGCTTTGAATGACATTTGAGTCATTGCTTAATGAAAATCATAACCTATGCTAGCTCTCAAAACATATATGGCACCTTTAGACAGGGTCACGGAAACGTTGTCATTGAGAGCAACAAAAGGAGCGCATGAGTAAAAGATTAGAGCATTTTCATTTGTTGGGTGAAGTATTCCTTTAATATGAGAACAGCAGGATAGTTTCTCAGTTATTTTGTCTAGTAGAACTTAGTAAATTAACAAACAAATAAGCATACTAACTAATGGATAAAACCTTGCATCATAAGTGGAACACAGTCTCACATGTTACTAAATGATTTGTACAGATTCATGTTTATGCACTGCTGAACTAAGAGGTTTGAAGAATACTGTTTTTGTTTTTTGATTTGTTTGATTCGCTGCAGACAAAAAATTCATAGACGTTTTATAATATAGTAAATTGAAATTAGCTCTTAAAAGGATAGTTCACGCAAAAATGAAAATTCTGTCATCATTTACTCACCCTTATGTTGTTACAAACCTGTATGAGTTTCTTCTGTGGAAAAAACAGACACAAGTAAGTGAAACGTCAAGTAAATGAAGCTAATAGTCATTTACATATAGCAAATACAACTTATGTGGCTGATTAGCACTATTTTAATAGAGCATGTCATTTAATTTAACAATTTTTCACTAAATTTTAAATCACATCCACAAATAAACGCCTAAATGCATTAAAAATTGGGCTGTGTTGCAGTTTAAATTTTTTTAATTTGATAAAAAGATATATTTTTTTAAATGTCTGTGTGTTTTTTTGGCCATATACGTCGCCTCGCGCATGACATGCAGGAAAAAAATAGTAGGCTAAATTAAGCGCACACTTAGGAACGAAGTTAATCATGCGCACGATTTAGTAAATCGAGGGAACGACTAATCCAAAATTATTTTGGACCCCTTCAAAATATCCTCTTTCGTGTTTCACAGAAAAAAGAAAGTCATATGGTTTTGAAACAACATGAGGGTGAGTAAATGATAACACATTTTAATTTCTGAGTGAACTATCCCTTTAACACCAGGAAGGTACCTTTGTATCTTTGAGCACTGAAAGCTGTAATCATCATTTTCTCAGCTGAAAAGACCTGTATGGTCACTAGCATTGTGGGATCGCTGGTTCCCCCATAATATCTGTTAATTAGATTACAGAAACTGAGCAGTATTGACACAGCACTAACCAGAATGAACTAGCCCAGTCTAGCATGGAAATTCAGGCTGGTTTATACTGCTCTTTACAGCAGAGATGACAAAATATCTTTTGGGACACAGGCAATTTTTGGTATCGGAGAGAACACATCCATGTTGTCAGAGAGAGACGTTCCCATTAGAGACAGTAAACTATATCAAGCTACATTGATTGAGTCTCAATTGTTCAATAGAAGAATCACAAATTCTCTACAGACCTAATGAATCCTTTAGCATCACTTCTACAATAGCATGTTTCCACAGCAACAGTGAGTCAGAGAAAGAGAGGGGGAGAACATTTTTAAAAATCAAAAATAACTATTTAAATAGGGATTCATTTTGTGTAGGATTCATGGTATTTGTCTTCAATCAGCAAACAGACATAAGTAAGTGAAATGTCAAGTAAATGATGCTAATAATCATTCACATATAGTAGAGCTGGATAAATTGACAATCCCGTTTTTGTTTTTTTTAAATAGAGATCACGATTCTCCCACGACAAAATGTTAATTACTGCAGTCTATTTAAAATGCTTAATAAATTTAAAAGAATTATTTTTTAATAAATCGGCTTGAATGAATGATTCAATCACTCACTCATAAATACATTGGGCCATATCATACACAAGTGTTTTTTTGCTAGTTTCAGCCCGACGCAGTTATCATTTTCATGTCCTGTGCCACGTTGTTTAAATAGCAAATGCATTTACGCTCATTTGTGCACCCATGGGCGTGCTGGTCTGAAAACAGGTGTGTTCAGGCGCATTGTCAGCGCGTTGCTATGTCGAGGCAACTGAAATAGACTGCGCTACAACTGAAACCTGGTCTAAAGTCAATGCCGCAATATTTTTTTTGTTATTTAAAGAGCGTGTTAGTAATATGCGCCTATATGCGGGTGCACAACGCGCGTACACTGCTTGTTACACACACAGCCAAATTTTAAAAATAAAAGGATTACAATGTAAAAGATTATTATTGTGTGCATAAAGATAAAAATGCATTGGTGGAATCCGACTTTTCCCGTAGATGGTCTGCTCGCGTGCTTTAACCTCGCGCACTAGCAGATCCGTTTCCTCGCTAGAGAAGCGTTCAGTTTTTCTGCTTGCAAATTCCACCATGTCAATAGCGAATCCGCCATGGTGCGAGTGCAACTGGCTTTTAAAGGGAATGGGAGATGAGACTCTGAATGATTTATTGCACATTACGCCCAAAACACACCCATTACTTATTAAGAGAATAGAGACAACCCTTTTAGACCATGCGCCGGGCGCACCGACCATTTTTCCCGTCCTTAAACTAGCGAAAGTGGATTCGGACTCGCCCTAAGTGCACTTGCGCCCTGCGCTTTAGACCATGCGCTTAGATCGTTAAAATAGGGCCCTTTACTTGTTTCATTACTGAATGAATCAGCATTTTGAACAAGTCTTTTGAATGAATGATTCAATGAAAATTACGTTTTTTCAACTGTCACTTATCGCCACCAAGTGGCATAATAATGTAATTGATACAATTGTTATTTGAAGCGTCAAGTTCAAAAGGGGATTTGCTCTATTTTGATCGCTACTGTAGACATCAGTGTTTATATCCTAACTATTAACTTTTATCCCAGTACTTCTGTGATCATTTGAATTACTGTAACAGAAATAATGATACTGTGTATTTGAAAAGGCTGTTTATGAAGCTGTTTCATACTCTTGGTCAGCGGCAATGCAGATTTGAATGTTCGCTGTGATTATGTCAAAGGTTTAATAGACAGAATACCGGTAGTTGTCATTTAGGATAGGAATAAGATCACGTGGGTGTTTGAATCAAGATCGCGATCTTTTAACGATTAATCATGCAGCTCTAACATATAGCAAATACCACTTACATGACTGATTAGCACTATTTTAACAGAGTTTGTTATTTAATTTTAACACTCTTTCCCTATAATTTAAATCACATGCAATAAGTAAATGCCTACACGCATTATTATGCATTAGTCATATTAAAATGTTTAATTTAATCATTTCAATTAACAGATGAAAAGTTCTACAATATGATTGACTTTTCCATACCGTCGAAAGGGACACATGTCTTTATGCATCATCCTTGAGCTTTAGCATACATTTTAAAGATTAAAAAGATTTGTAATACAGATCTGTTTGTGAGTTTATAGTGAGCACAGCTGAGGTCAGGGGTGGAAATCACGAAGCTCGATCCACAAATGTCACCCAGCGGCCCGGCTGATGAAGAGCTCATCAAACACGTCCACAACATCACTGAACAAGAGGTGCTGGTAAAAGCTGTAATCAAGGCAGCTGTGATGTTTGAAGTGTGAAGAGCACTGTAAAGAATACAGAGCTCTTTGGTATATGCGATCACACATGAGACCTTTGCTCTGAGAGAGTCCATCTGTCAGAGCGTTAGAAATCACTACAAATAGCGCATAAGGATGTTTTTTCAACTGTGGGCACATTTTGACCCTGTGGAAATGACTCCCTAAAAACATACTTTTCACATTCTTACTAGTTTGATTTTTAATAGTTTAATTTTTTTTAATAAAATGGCCAAAACCAAGATAAATTGTTCTATAGTGTCCTAAAAACATCTTTTCACACTTTGTGCATAGTTTGTCAAAATTACAGCTTGACTAAAAATGACACAATAAAAAATATTCTGTTCACAAGTGATATTTAGCTTGTTTTTCCTTTGTTGTTTTCACACCTCACATTTCTCATATTTCATCTCAAGATGTTCTTCACTGACACTGTTGTCTCCTTGGTAACCAAGTATAACTTTTGAGAAAAACTAACTAAAAATGTTATTAATTTACCATTGGATTATGAAGGGACAGACATATTTTGGGTAAATATTGATAATATCCCATTTTTATATGTTTGACTTGTGCAGATTATTCTAGTTTTAAAATAATAAAATACTTTTAATACTTTAATCATATTAATAATTTTTTATCTTTGTTCCAATATATACTGTATATATATATATATATATATATATATATATATATATATATATATATATATATATACTGTATATATATATATATATATATATATATATTTCTGAAGGATCATGTGACACTGAAGACTGGAGTAATGATGCTGAAAATTCAGCTTTGACATCACAGGAATAAATTACATCTTAAAATATATTAACATAGAAATAGTTATTTTAATTTGTAATATTATTTCACAATATTACTGTTTTTACTGTATTTTCAAGTAAGAAGTTACAGATACTTCTTTCAAAAACATTTTTAAAAATCTTTCCAATGCTAAACTTTTGAATGGTAGTGTAATATAAAAAAAAAAGTAAATTAGGGGTAAAACAGTCTGAAAAGTAGCTGAAATAAATGAAGGCACGATAAAAATTGCATATGTCTTGATATACAGTAGTGCAAAGCTCTTGAGGTCTTGAACTACGAAGAGAAAACATCCTGTGAGATGATCAGGGCCAAGAAGAAAAAAAAAAGAAACAGTCCTCGCTTGATTTATGGTTCAAGAAAACTCAGCTGCAACTACCACTGTCCTTTGTTTCATCGGTGGTTCAGTACGGGTGCCGTCAGAACAAAGCCAGTGGCCCATAGCAGCTGTGGTGATCAAACATGAACCAGAGGCATGAAGCTCAGCCCAAATGTTCATCTTCTGATGCTGGAACAGCAAGAATTTTGTGCAGTCCTCCAAAGTAGCTACCCATGATAGATTACGTCCAAGCTATCTATATTACAGTCCAAGCAGACAGCTATCTATGTGCTGGCTCTCTACCCACAGTAGATGGGAATGGATAGCCCTGCTCTTTACTCTGACAATAACTTGAAAAATAGGGGACATGCTGTCTAAAGGGATTCACCCCGCGTGATTCAGACTCCAGCCCGCTTTCTGTGCCGTGGCTAAAGAGCAGCTAAATCACATGTAGGCTTGTTCTGACAAAAAAAAGAGATGCTGTTCTGTCCAAACACCCAGAATGAGAGAATGTGGATGAGGGGAGTAGAGAGGAGAGTATGAAAGCTTGTTTCTGCCACAGAATTTAAAAAAATAAATAAATAAATAACAAAGGTAATTGCTATTTTCTTGCAAATGAGCATTTCAGACTTTTTTTCTAAGAAGTGATATAAACTCGCAGTTGTGAGCTATAACATCAGAATTGTGGGATATAAACTCGCAATTGCAAGTTATAAAATCAGAATTGTGAGTTTTTAAGTCAGAATTCCAAGTTAAAAACTCGGAATTGCACGTTATCAAGTCAAAATTGTGGGATATAAATTAGCAATTGTGAGTTATAATGTCAGAATTGTGAGTTTTTAAGTCAGAATTCCAAGTTAAAAACTCGGAATTGCACGTTGTCAAGTCAGAATTGTGGGATATACAGTAAACTAAAAATTGCGAGTTATAAAGTCAGAATTGTACGTTTTTAAGTCAGAATTCCAAGTTATAAACTCAGAATTGCATGTTTTCAAGTCAGAATTGTGGGATATAAACTAGCAATTGCGAGTTATAAAGTCAGAATTGTGAGCTGACTTTTTTCTCAAAATTGCGAGTTTATATCTCACAATTCGGACATTATAACTGGCAATTGAGAGTTTATATCTCATAATTCTGACTTTGACCTGGTTGCACAGACAGGGTTTAGATTAAGCCAGGATTAGGGTTTAGACTAAGCCAGGATTAGGCCTTAGTTCAATTAGGGCATTTAAGTAGCTTTTATAAATGTACCCTAGAAAAAAAACATTACTGGTTTTGTATCTTGAGACAAAATGGCACTGACATATTTTAAGATATGTCAGTGCAAGTTGCTTTCAGTTAAAACAACTCAAACAGGCATTTTAGTCTAGAACTAGGTTTAAGACTTTTCTGTGAAATGGGGGTTTATTTCTCAGAATTGCAACTTCATATCTCACAATTCTGATTTTAGAACTCACAATTGCATTATAAATCTTACAATTCTGAGGAAAAAAGTCAGAATTGTGAGAGAAAAAGTCGTAATTACCTTTTTTATATTTTATTCCGTGTTAGAAACAAGTTTCCACAGAAGAGAGCAGGACACCCAATGAAAAAACACATGAAAAAGATACATGCATAAAGGCCCCGAGATCCATTCCCTGTGTCATACATGAAGGAGACACATACATATTCAAAGCACAGAAAGCCTTTTAAATTATGATGATGTTGAAATCCTGCATAAAATGAGGGAAGTGATGAATGTTCACATAAGATAATGATCCAGAGAGAGGAGAGTATCAGTTGGATGTTTCAAAAGGTTGCTTCTGCACTCTGTAATCTTGCAAAACACACCGAAAGCTCTTGCTATTCAGAATACACACTGTGAGTGGTTTTCCTAGGGTGAGAAGTGCTTAACAGCAGACCAGAGGCATAAACAGGACCTTGTGAAATGCAGTGAAGTCCATTATTCTATGAAATATTTACTGACAATATGGTTACAGTTACAAACAATGACAGCGTAGACATGGCTACATGACTTGTTCTTGTACTAGACAAATTTATGCATAATGCACTTGACAGCAACACAGAACTATGAATTTGATCTTGGACTCTTTAGCTCTGTGTTCTTTTTACAGTTATGATTTTACCTCACAGCTGTTATGTTGATTGTCTGGGAGAATAAATCAGCCTAGACAAAAATTCACGAAACAAACACAGCGCACATAATTTGCACCATTGGGTGAGAGAAATAAGTGCAAAATTTCCCATGAATAAGAATAAAAAAAAAAAAATCTCTTTAGTATGTTAATTGTTTCTTCTAGGCAGCAATGAGATAATGAGATGTTTGCTGAAATATATATCAAAACTGAGAGATTTCAAACTATGCTCTATGGCCTCCTGGACTCATTTGCTCCAGCTTTTATTTGTCTGAAGAAATTATAGAAGAAACATCAGAGATAAAGTTGATACTGATACTTAGCCAAAACAATTGAAATCTCTAGCGCTGTGACAGAGAATTTTTTTTTTTCCTTTGGGGAACATGAAAGTTAAAGGCAGCTCAATGCCATAGAGAACTCCTATCAGGTACACATTAAAATAATAATAAAAAAATAATAAAATAAAAATTGTTAGAAAACAACTTTAAAATATAATTTAATACGAAAAAATCAGGTACACCGTAAAATAATAATAAAAATATAAATAAAATAAAACTAATTGACAGAAAGCCTACAAATTAAGTTCAAAATATCATTTAAAGAGGCCATATTATGCCCTTTTACAAAGTCTTGATTTTGTTTTTGGGGTCTACTAGAATTGGTTTTCATGCTTGAATGTTCATAACACACATTATTTTTCACATATTTTCCACTGTCACTAACGCTCTGTTTAGTTCCTGTCTCTATGAAGCCCCTCCTTACTAAAAGCACAATGTGCTCTGATTGGTCAGCTGAACCAGTGTGCTGTGATTGGTCAACTGCTTCAAGCATGTTTCGGATGTCAAATAAAGTTCTGTCACGCCCAAATAAAGTTTGAATGTCACGCCTCTTACCATAACACCTTACCCTACTAACACAATTCAACCAGGCCTCGCTTCTTTTTTTGCATATGCCTTGGGCAGGAATTATTTAAATGAGGGATAGTGTGACATGTTCGCTCTCAGAAGGAAACTCAAGAAAACAATCAAGGCATTTCAGGGAGTTCAAAAAAAAAAAAAAAATACATATATATATAAATAAAATTCCAAATAAAATTCAAAATAAAATAAAATAAAATAAAATGGTAATTTAATGGAGTTTAATGGATTTTAATGGAATTTAATGGAGTACAGCGGCACAGTTGTTATTGCACACTATACAATTAATGTAGAGGGGAGGCAAGAAAAAATCTGATCAGATATTCCTTCTTAAGTACCAACAGGACAATATTTAATAATGCAAGAGTAAATGGCAACATAAATGAGCAAAACCAGTGGGCAACATCAATGCACAAAATACACAGCTCTCATAGTAGGCGTTTCTCAAAGAGAAGCACTCTGATGTCAGGCTTGAGGGGGAGGTGTGAGACATGGCCAATGTCATCTTGAAGTTTCCATTCAAAAAGCACTGCATCTATTTTACATCAATAAACTGCTAATAAGATTAGTGCCAGCTCACACTGCCCTGACCAAAGTTTCAAACCAACATTTCAAATGCTTCCACAGAAAGCGCATGAAAAGGAGGAGGTTGAGACACTGTGAGAGCTTATACATGTGATTAATTTAGTTACATTTATTCAATTTGTCTGATTACATCAGGGTTTATTGGAAAATCATACCATAATGCATAAACAAGACCTGACAAATGCAGATCAAACCCATTCAGTTGGTCAAAACAGGGTTTGTTTAACACATGCTGATCCAACAAAACCCGTTAGATGTTGGCGTTTGAGGGAACTGCAAAATAACCGTAGAAGTTGTAGCCTCTTTCTAGGGTATTTGAAAAAAAAAAATCCTTTTGGTGATGTAAACTTCGCTGTTTTGTACTAGAAGGAATTTCCTTACAAGTTTCAGCAATTCAAAAAGTGCTGATAGATGCCTTAAAATTTTGCTGAAATGAATTCTCAGCTTGTGCCAGTGGCCTTGTGCATAATCAAACCTTTTCCCCATCAGAAAATACAACTGATAGCCCACTGTCTGGGTTGTAGGTCTTGTATAAACCTTTCTTTAAAGAAGCCATTTTGTCTACCACAGTGTACGGGAGAGAATATGTGAGGCAGTACTCACCGGCTCTCACGTAAACTGGCCTGTCAACGCAGAGAAAAGGGAAACGTTCGTGCTCCGGCATCTAACTCAGATTAAAAGCAGCCAGATGGGAAGACAGAGATTTATCAACGCCTTAAAGAACCTTTCAAAGCTGTGCCTCGTACATCACTTTCAGTTCTTTCAAGACAAGCAATTTACCCTCCCACCCCGTCACAAATCTCGCACCGTGGAACCACCACCTCAGACAGAAGCAAACCTCATTTTCAGGACGCACCTTTGACTGGTTAACTCTGAATGTACCTGAAATTACTTAACGGTCAATGAATCATTGCGAGAACTGGCCTGCACCTTTTTCCTTCACTTGTCATTGTGTATTATACTGTACATTCATGTGTCACAAAGTTTCATGTGTTTCAGGCCACTTTTGCGGTGAGCAATTATGCTCAGCCTTGATTTAAGTGGAAAAGCTTTTTCAAAATAACTCAGCGATTCTTTTCGAAGGGGTTACAGCATAAGGTGGGAGGACATTTTTTTCCGACTGGAACTGTCCGCCCACTGCTCTCGCTGTTGGCAATCACATTCAATTCAGCCTAAATGCTTGCTGTATAGAGCTGATGCTCCACGCTGGGGACACGGGGATTTAAGCCAAATAAGCAAGCTGAAATACAATCGTTACAAAACTGCTGTGGCGAGGAGATGAGATTCATGGTTGCTCGAAAGATTTCTCAAGGCGTCAATATCAAGTATATTTCAGTACAGACCAATTACTAAAAAAAAAAAAGCAGCAAAACGAGCAGTATTAATTGCAATCTAAAGGAGTGTCACGCAATAATCCATTACGTTCAGCTTACCATGTGAATATTTCATTCACCCAATGATAATAACAGTAATAAAGCATATGGGCACAGATCGCAGACCTTCTGTCGAGGAGGGAGGTGAGAGAAATCATGAGGTTCAAATGACAAATGGCCTGTCAGTCAACAAACCCAGCGTCCTCATATTGTTTCAATATAACACTGACACGCAGTTTCCTCCAAGCACACAGACCTTTGATATACTCTTTTAAAGGACACATCCACACTCAGGCTCGGTTCCAAAACCTAGTGAGCTGCCCTCATAGGCTGCTGCCTTGTAAGACAACATCCTAAATGAAATATAATGCTCTATATAGGGAACTCTGTAGGTCATTAATTAAAATATACTGCAGCAGTGCAAAGCTCACAGGAGACTTGACTTGAATTGATTTCAATTGAGAATGTTGCTCAGATAATTATGGAAGCTTGTTTCCGCCACTGAATAAAAAATAAAAAAGGTCATTGTGACTTTTTATCTCACAATTCTGTCCTTTTTTCTCCAAATTTCATGATATAAATTTGCAATCGTGAGTTATACAGTCAGAATCACAACATTTTCTTTTCTCAGAATTGTGAAATATAAACTCGCAATTGCGAGTTATAAACTTTATATCTTTTTAGTTTATATCTCGCAATTCTGACTTTTTTCTCAGAATTGGACTTTATATCTCGCAATTCTTACTTTATAACTCGCAATTCTGACTTTATAGCATGCGATTCTGACTTTATAACATGAAATTGCGACTTTATATCACACAATTCTGACTTTATAACACGCAATTCTGACTTTATAACTCGCCATTGCGAGTTTATATCTCACAATTCTGACTTTATAACACACAATTGCGACTTTATATCACACAATTCTGACTAAGCTCACAATCTAAGAAAAAATTGCAATCTGAGTCAGAATTGTGAGCTAAAATGTCGCAATTATTATTATTATTATTTTTTTTATTCTGTGGTGGAAACAAGCTTACATGGATAATTGTGTGATATTCATATAAGCATGAAAATACATACCACACAGAAATATTGTGTAAAATATGCAATTTTTATTTATATTTAACATATTTTAGTAAATAACTTTTTGTATTGAAAGAATTATAAATATATTTCCAATAGAGATTTCTTTCACTTCATCCACTCCATTTTTTTGAGCTTGTCAAAGCATTATGGGATTGTCTTCTTTGCAAAGTATACCATTCAAAAGTCATTTTTTATTAATATTTTTATGCAGCAAGGAATCATTAATTTGATCAAAAGTGACAGTACAGACATTTATTTCATATAAATGCTGTTCTTTAAAACTCTCTATTCATCAAAGAATCCTGGGGGAAAAAGAAGAAACAGTATCACAGTTTCCACAAAAGCAGCACAACAGTTTTAAACATTGATAAGAAATGTTTCTTGAGCACCAAATCAGCATGTTAGACTGATTTCTGAAGGATCATGTGACACTGAGGACTGGAGTAATGATGCTGAAAATTCAGCTTTGACATTACAGAAATAAAATATATTAAAATATAAAACAGTTATTTGAAATTGTAAAAATATTTCACAATAGTACTGTTTTTACTCTATTTTTTGCAGCCTTGGTGAGCAGAAGAGACTTCTTTAAAAACATTAAAAAACCTTACTGACTTCTGAACGTTGTCTTAGAAGGCAGCATAACGTTTTGTAGTCTTTCTTTCAGGATCATCTCTAAAGGTTTTATAACAGACCCTACATCTGCCCCAAACCTACCCAGGTCAGGCACTCTGGCTAGACTGTGAAACTTATTTTAAACAAAACTGAGACTGCAGGCACTATCAAATACTTCTCATTTTGATGATATTTTTAAGCGTTTGCTATATAATGTCTCCCCTTTGACTTTGGAGAATGTTGGATGTACCAGACGAACCACAGATGATTAAAACTTTCACCTCCACTGAAGCTCTACGAAACTATGTAGACTAAAAAGATTTCGGTAAATAACCTTTTTGATAAAGCTATAATATGGCTTCAGAAGTCTTGGAATATAGGGCATGAGTTGCATGGACTACATTTATGATACAATTTCAGAGCTTGACCAACTCAGTCCCCTTTCATTTACATAGAAAATAGCAGCTACAGGGTGTAAGTAAATGACAGAATTTTCATGTTTAGGTGAACTATCGCTTTAAGTGAAGTGTCCAGTAATCCTCTAACCCACTTCTCACACAGTTGACACTTTAGGCAGAACTTTATTTGACTATCTCTCAAGGAGTGAAACATACTGCTTGAGTGCTCTGATACTCAAGGAAGCGGAGTGTCTGACTGACTGATGTGTGTAACCTTGCATGAAATGAGTCTCCTCTTCCTGCCCAGCCCTAGTCTCCAAAAACCCTGATCTGAGCTAGTCATCTCATCACATAACTCTGTCCAGCATGCGGCTCGTAAGAGGTTCTACGCAACGGCAGAAAAGTTCCCCACTTTAAAGCGATGAAAAGCCACATCTCGACCTTTCTGTGTAAGCTGGATGCATTCTGGGATACGCTTTGAAGCACGGAATGTGAGATGGCAACATCACTCCGAGATGGCTCGCTGTTTTCAGGCTTCACAGAGAAAGGGATGGAGTTGATTGCAAAGAGCGCAAGCCGTACCAAAATGTTGTTTTGTTTGGATGATGAAAGCCATGTTACTGGTAACGTCAATTTCGGAGGAGTGTATTATCAGCATAATCTGGTGCATCAAGCATGTAATTGTTAAAGCCTCTTTTTACAGAATGCCGCATCCCCCTTAACTCCGATTTTATACAGCACACTGGGTATTATAATGATTTTGGCCAGAGTGACGTAAAAGATAGGCCCTGTTTCATGGCTCAATGACTACATTTCCAATATCAGGTCTGAGTATGTCCCAAGCTCAGCTTACAGCAAAATCATTTTTATATCACTCATGACCAACAAGTCACACACACACATACTCAATCTCAGCAGGGAGGCAGAAAAACATGCCCCAAACTCGCCCATCTGTGCTTCTGTAGTTAACAGCAGATTACTAAAGCTGAGTGTTGGATCAGTGTGAATTTATCTGTGTAAGAATAATACTTTAAAAAAAAATATATTGTTGGTTTAACTTAAAGGTGGGGTATGTATTTTTGCAACAACACTGTTTGGAAGTTAGTCGGGCCGACACCAACAACAAACGTCTAACCAATCAGCATTAGGGGGCGTATGACGGTCGATGAGACAGAATGAGCAAGAGGGAGATTTGAAAATAAGAAGAAAAAAAAAAAAACACAGAAAGAGAGATGATGAGACACAATACAAAAGAGCTCAAAAGAATATCACTGGAATGAAGGTTTATGATTGGGCAAGCACTTTAGGACCAGCGTTAATATTAGAAAACCTTTCCAGCGCTGGAGAGAGCTAAGTGGGAAGGCCTGAAAACAGACACGGAGGCTGCTTTGATTCCTCTTCTCATGTGAGTAACACTGGGTTCGACTGTCTGGAGCTGCTGTGCTGTTGGTGACTAACAACAAACACTTTGTATTTACTCTTGTGTACTGTATGTTAATTTTTTGTGCTTCCTTGTCGTTCGTTCATCACCTGTGCTTTATTTTTAAGCATTATTTTGTTGCGCGTCAGCTGTGATAAACAGACATCCACTCTCGCATTGCGTGTGTAACAGTGGCCAGATACTGAGAGTTGAGCAGGTAAACCACTGCACACTGACGACTGCTAGAGAATGAGGTGTTTAGCGTCATTGGTAGTGCACTCGCCTTGCCTGCCAGCACCGATTGGGCCAGGGTTCGAGACCGACTCGGAACAGAGTGGTAAGGATTGGAGGGTTGGAGAGTTTTGGAGGCGGAGCAATGAAGAGAGGGGTGGGTTTGTTTGGGTTGAATTCAAATATCAACAATGTCCAACAGTGTTGTTGAAAAAACACATACCCCACCCTTAAAAAAGTAAGTAACCTGGTTAATACAAAGTTAGAGATTGGTTTAATCAACAGAAACTCAAAAAAATATGTTATCTGAACAACATTAATTATCTAAGTTTATTTGACAAAAAAAAAAAAAATGTTGTGAAAATCATGAAAATGTTTTTTACAGTATAGGTCCATCAATCAAATTCAAGGTGCCCTGGTCAAAATCTCCACAAAACAGAGCTTGTCCTCTTTGAATGTAAGAAATGTAAATGGGTCAATGACAAATAAAGCTTCATGTCAGGCGGTACAACCAAATAGTTGTATACTTTAGTTGTACCACCCGACATGGAAAGTGTACCAACCTACACATATTTAAAAAATGAGCAGTTTTACCAGTATTTGAGATATATATATATGAAAGGTTTCAAACCTAAAACGATGCCATAGTATTTTTTTTATTTTTTTTTATTAAGACAACATTTTAAATAGGATTCTCGTCAGTTCATTTGTTCAGACAGTTGCACCACCTGACATTTGGGGGTTTAAGATAACAAAACATAAAATAATATGCATTATTTAAATGCACTAAAAATGAATTCAAACTAAATAGGTTTTATAGAATACAGTGATATATGTCAGGAAATAATGCACTTGGACACAAAAATATGCACGTTATGTCATTGACCCAAATAGAAGACATAGAATAATTTGATAAAAACCTGTTTTCTGTCCACATAAATAAATATAATGGAATTCATATCAATATATTAATACATACACATACTGTATGTGTATCCATAGATCAATTATGTATTCATAAATAAACAATCACAATCTCTGCACAAAATGGCATCCTACTCTATGTAAAACAGCAGACTGTTAACTGGCAGACAGCAATAAATAGAAAAAAGAAAAAGAAAAAAAAATCTAAATGTAATGTCCGGTTTGGGGTTGACAGAAATTAAAAACAGCAAAAAAGGGAAAAAAAAAACAAAAAAAAAAAAAACAGGACAGCAGAGTAGGGGGAAAAAAATCAAAAAGAAAAAAAGTCAAAATGTACTGTTCAGTTTGAGGCAGAAAGCAATTTTAAAAAAAGAGAGAAAAAATGGTTAGGTTTGGGGTCCATTCAGAGTTCCTGCTTATAAATTCACAATGATCTCATCCGGCAGTACCACATAGGGCACCTAGATGGCACTCTCATGTTGTCTATGCCGTGCTGCAAAGGGAGCCCTGTTGCTGAGAGAGACACACACATGATCTTGAATATACACACACCCACACATAGTTCAAACCGCCCAATGCCAGTTCCGTCACGGACTGCCTGGAAGAGCCGTGGCCCGATTCTGTTTTTCCGACAAAATAAACAAGTGCATTTGAATTCAGCCCACCAGTACTTACAGCCTAATGCACGTCAATGAGGCAATAAGCTGCAGCGCAAATATGCGGCTTTCAGTATTTTCATTTCTCCTCACTTAGGTGCCTAAAACATTCACACAAAATAAATCAGCCAGATATAGACGGAGCTCATGAAAGCGCAATGAAAGCATTAAAGCGGCGGAATATATCCGCAGCCCTGGAAACTGCTTGGGATTACGTTTAAATGTCATGATACCATTATGTAGTCTGTGAATTCTCAGAGACTAGTTTTCATCAAAATACTAATCTGTGCCATCAAATCACGTTAACAAATGCACTTTCATTCCATAAAAAAGGATGTTTGAAAAGGGATATCTTTGAGATGTTGACCAAAAAGCATTTTAACACACCAGCTTTAACAAAAGGCCTGTGCGGTTCTCATAATTGCAGTCACATATCTCCTTCCATTAATATTTTTCCACTATTTAAGCTTCAGTTTTATAGATAAAAAATGAGATCTGTTGTTACTGGGTCGTATTGAACTGTTTTTCTGTTTGTGATAGGTTGCATGCATTGTGCTCAGGCAGTTTATTGATGTTGAGCAATGACTGAGCATGCAACATCAGCTCACTAATGGTAGTGATGGCAAAGAGCAGAATGTTAAGAAGATTATGTGTGAGAGAAGCATAAATTATCTCTTATGTAACAAGGAATTCATAATAGGTTCATTTCACTTAGCATTCGTCAAAAATGATTTCACTCAAGTCTTGAAGAATTTTTTGTATATATTTTGGTCACAAACTAAAATGTATCCATAGCTAACGCTACTTCTATGTAAACTCAACAAAGTTATGTTTTCTAGCATATTTACATTTATTAATTTGGCAGACATTTCACAATGCATTCAAGGAATACATTGTATGCTGCTCTCATGGAAACAAAGCCACAACTTTGGCTAATTTGCTAATTGTATGATCTGCAAGCTACAGATGCATTGAACACCTCGGAAGATACGCTGTCATGTCAGTTTCTGGTGCTGTTGGAATATTTATCCAGGCAACAGCTTTTTATTTTTTCACAGATTTTTGGGCTATGCAACACTAAAAAATACTGGGTTAAAAACAACCCAAGTTGGGTTGAAAATGGACAAACCCAGTGATTGGGTTGTTTTAACACAGTTAAATGTTTTATTTAACCCAATATTGTTTAAGAATTACTATATGGCTGGCTTAAAATGAACCCAAAATAGGTTGGAAATTTAAAATCAGACATATAATTACTAGAGGCAGCAATAATAACATTAATAAATGTTCATTTATTAAATATATTAATAAATGTTAATTTCCAACATATTTGGGTTAATTTTAAACAAGCAATACAGTCATTTTTAAACAATAGTTGAGTTAAATAAAATTTCCAAGCACGTTGGGCAAACATTTAACACAATTGCTGGGTTTGTCCATTTTCCACCCAACTTGTTTTTTTTTTTTTAACCCAGCATTTTTTAGAGTGAATGTTATCGTTCACTGCTTTGTACACTTGATATTCTCATCGGTACACAAAATAGCTTGCAAATAATGTAGAAGATATTTTCTCGGTTAGCCACTGAGATGCAAAATGGTGCATTGTGGGTAACAGTTTGCGAGGGCATCCACAGATGTGACCTGCAGTACACGAACCTCCCACAGACTCTGATCAACTGTGAGTGACTATTTTGCACAGCATATGAAGGATTTATGTGATTTTGAATTCATACTGGATGCTCTGAACACTGAAATGTAGGAAATTTTGCAACAATATACCACAGATAACATATCAAATTTGAGTGGTATGTTCACAACATGGGCTCCAGTGAGCATATATTAAGACAACTTGATTGAAATCAACACAAACAGGGATGTAACCAAAGCTATAAAAGAAAACTAGATATCGGCATCAACAATTAAAAATGCCCTTATGCTCTTTAACAAAACAAGACAGAGCTTTCAATGTCTCTGCATTATTTTAGCTTGTTGAATCAGTGGATGAAGATATTGCTCTATTGTCTAGATGAAAAGGACCAGATATATATATATATATATATATTTGTTAAGTTAACTTTTATCTGCACAACTCTTGAACAAGAGTTAAGCATGCATGAAACATTTAATGTACAAGCTGATTACTACTTAATTTACAATCGATATAGCAAACAGTCCATGCATAATTGCTGGTCGGCTGCCCACCCTGCATAACTCCAGTCGACACTGATGAGGGCTAATTTCTGGCTGTGTCTCATTCCGCTCCTTAGATCCCTTATGACGAGTATATCGTGAACCCAAATTCAAGGCATTGGAGTGCTGCATGGTGACTGAATTACTTTGACATAATTACAAGGTCGGACTATAAAACAGACTTGGAATTTATCAATATCATTGATGTGTAACACACCATGGCTGGTATGCTTTCACTGTCATTTATTTTGTATACTTTGCATCTTTGGAAATGGGAGAAAGTGGGTCTTAAACCACCCCATTTTGTCTGAAAAACAGAAAGAAAAAAAATCAGTAACATACATAGCATAATAAATAATGTAATACAGTTCACATTGAAGACATATCTGTCTGATGCCCACTTATTTATGTATTTAATTAATTAACTTATTCTATTTATATTGGGAAAGCTTGTTTTTAAATGTTTTTAAAAGAAATATCAAAAAGGCTGCATTTATTTGATCAAAGATACAGTAAAAACAGTAATATTGTGAAATATTATTTTAAAATGTAATTTATTTCTGTGATGGCAAAGCTGAATTTTCAGCATCATTACTCCAGTCTTCAGTGTCACATGATCCTTCAGAAATCATTCTAGTATGCTGATTTGCTTCTCAAGAAACAATTCTTATTATCAATGTTGAAAACAAATGTGCTGCTTAATATTTTTGTGGGTACTTTTTTTTCAGGATTTTTTTGATGAAAATAACAGAATTTGTTTGAAACAGAAATCTTTTGTCTTCACGGTCACTTTTGATCAATCTAATGAGTCATTGCCTAAAAAAAAAATGTAATTAATTTATTAAAAAAATCTTACAGACCCTTAAACTTTTGGATGGTATTTATTTAATGTAGAAAAAAAAACAAAAAAACTATATATATATATATATATATATATATATATATCTCCTTAAAACAAGACCATTTTTTAACCAATACAAAAGCACATTATATTGTTTCCAGAGAATAAATAGTAAATTGACTTTTTTTTTTTTTTCACCCCACTGGCAAAAAGTATAAATCTAACAAATTGTAGTGAGGTTCATGTGAGGTCAAACAATTAAATGCTTTGGTAACCACAAGAGAATTAATAATGAGTTCTTGATTTTTTTAGCACAGAACAGATCCTGTGATTGACACATCAAGGAATGTGCATGTCTTCTCCCGTAACGTCATGGAGTTCAAAGGAAATGCTGAAGGAATTTGGCATAAGCCACCAGCAAATCAACCATTTCAAGCCCTTAATATTCCTTAATGGCCACTGCCAAGACCAAGGAGTCCATGCCAAGAGCTGCATCTGTCATGTGAAAAACATGCCACATTTTTTTTCACCTTTAATGTAGACTTTAAAAATAAGAAACATCTCTTGTGGCTTTGAGTTATGAGTATGGATGTCCAGATCTTAAAAAGCAGCTGTTAAAAGAGCGCCTACAGAGTGGACAGACAGAAAGCCCCCATTTAATGTTCCCAGCTTGTGCACTCAGAATAAAGGCCTCTGTAATGGCCACGCACTATTATAAGAGCACAATTCCTAAAGTACCCTGACTGATGGAACTCCCATAACTCATATTCCCACTGCAGTGCTGCTCCTGTCACCTGCATTACACCGGCAAATTCAACAATCGCTGACCACCGTTCTTGATCTAGCAGACACGGAGCACATTTTGTCATATGCGCAAGGCAGCCATGAGGAAGATGTCCAGTGCCAGACTCGCCCTGGCTCATTGATAAAGCTCATGTTAAGGCAAATACGCTTTACTCAATCCATAATTCAAAGAGACGCAAGAGACAAGGGCAAAGAACATTGGGAAGACAGCCGCAAGAGCCTCCCTGGACATAATGTGCAGATGCAAATTCATTAGAGCGGACTATATCACACTTAAGGACATAAAAAGGTCACTAAAATGGTTTGCTTTATGACTGATTTTAAACATGATGAATATAAAATCACTCGTGAACTCAAATTGCAATGCTTTTTAATTGCGGGCTAGGATTAAATTACATATTTAATTTAAACAATTCATGAATTTTAATAAACTCAACAATGCAGAGCTCATTACTGTGGCAAAAAAACTAGATTTTTGTAAAAAAAAATTTAGTATAGCGCTATTAAGAAATGTTTCTCTTATTTTGCATATTATATTCCATTCTGATTGTCTATGCCATGTTTTGGTTAATATTTATTTGGCTGAAAGAAACTAATGGTGAGTTATCATTAGAGCTATTAAAAATCATTACCTCTGGAAACAATGGAATCATATTTAATCCTTGCGGCAATTAAAAAAGCAACAGTAAAAACAGCATGCTTCACAGCATGTTATCCAGATCATTACTTTCATTAGAAAATAAATAAATAACTTCATCAAATCAGAACATGGTGTTATTGGTGTTACTGTTAACACATAATCTATAACCTCTAGAAGAAAGACAGATAAATACGAGGTTGATGTAAATTGTCTGTGATGTGATCTTTCAGAAAGTGCTCAATTGTAAAATACCAATCTATGTTAGCATTCACCAATGCCATCCTCTGATAAATTGAATCCCACCCAGAGAGGAATGCCTGTGATTGCAGTGTATTATTTTTTTTTCAAAACAGCTCTAATTTATTTTGACCTAACTAAGAGTAAATCTGCCGCTACGCTACCTGGTGCATCATCATTATGAAATGTGACCTTTTTTGACCAACTTTCTGGGTAAAATAACACCTGGTTGTTTGAGTATTACTAGTGTCCAATGTTGGGGAAAGTTACTTTTAAAAATAATGCATTGCGTTAACCCCTAAAAAAGTAACTAATTGCATTACTTAGTTACTTTTTATGAAAAGTAATGCGTTACATTACTTTTGCATTACTTTTTCTCACCTGGGCTGGGGTATGCTTGTTCGTTTTTTAATTGCAACAAAAAAAAGCTATATTTTTGGCAAATGTAAAGGCCCTTTTACACCAAAAGTGAAATGAATAAGCCTCAGGCTGAAGGAAATACATATTTACGCCTGTACAGTAGAGGGCGCAGCTCAAACAAACCTTTCAGCAGTGCTGCCATTCTGGAATACAGAAGAATAGGATACAGAAGAAGGAAGTTTAGCACTCTTATTTCTAAATCTAATCATCATGTTCACACAGCGCACACAACGCCTCTGCACTTTATTTCTCTCAACATGGGGACAGGAGAGGTGTCAGTCAAATGTGAAAAAGTAACTTGGATATTTTGTTGTAAATTGAAAAAGTAATGCGTTAGTTACTTTACTAGTTACTTGAAAAAGTAATCTGATTACGTAACTCAAGTTACTTGTAATGCGTTACCACCAACACTGCTAGTATCCTATCAGATTTACAGAAAAAAACAGAATTAAACCACTAGAACCACTATTGCTGTAGCAGTGTCACATATATATATATATATATACACACACACACACACAAATATATATATACATATTTGTATGTGTGTGTGTGTATATATATATATATATATATATATAGTATACACAATATATGTATTCCAATCTCATCCAAATCCATACATGAAACATACAGACTTATGTAGATAATTGCAACTGAAACTGAAAACGAATACCATCTAAGCACAGAAGTAGCACAACATATAGGTCTGTTTGCCTGGAGGGGATTATTTACATTTACCATTTCCATGTTAACAGTGCAGATATTTCAGCAGTGTGTGTGTGTATCCATAGGCTTTCTGGACAAACACAATGTGACTCATGTATCCACTATGAGCTATGCAGCTCCAGCTGAAAACAGCAATACTCCAGAGTTATTAAAATTCTATCAGTGCTGCTTTCACTTCCACCCCAAACACACACACAGTCAGACACACACACCTTACACAGATCAGCAGGACATGAAATATTCACTCCGTGGCTTTCTAGGACATATTTCTATGATGTACAAATAAGGTCCAATGCAAGAGATGACTTGTTTTAATACCTATGGCAATTTCATAATGAATAAATTCACAGGGTTAAATGAGCTTGCTTTTGAACACTGTTGTTGATCTCAACAGAGATCGACACATGAAGTTCAAGATAACAACAATCGCTCGGGTTGCACCGTCCTTACAGAAACATATCTGTGAAATAACATCACTGCAAGCATCAGATTTATTTATGTATCCGAATAAGGATCTGAAGCACGTAACGTCTCGCAGACACACCGGAAGCTGAACATCCTGCTAAGAAAGCACACAGACAGCTGGCAGTGTAGGACAGACGGTTCACAATGCTGTCCGTTTCCTTAAATAGGTCATCGTTGATGAGGAATATTCCACCACACCCCCCTCCAGGCGGTCATTCCATGACACTTATAATCTTTCTGACCATGTCGAAGCACACATGACCATCAGATAAGTTACAGGGTTTCCTGTTGTCCGTGGACCTACATAATCTCCTAAAGACTGCATTACAAAATGGATATGACAGACCAGTGATGCAGTGGGAAAAAAACAATGCTTTTCAGCCTTTTCGGTACATCCCTCATGGCACGCAGTCCAGGACTGCTTTTAGCGTGGCTTGTGTAAATGAAGCATGAAATGGCTTATCAATGATGGACTTCTTGTTCTAAAGAGCCACGGAGGCAGCCAAGAATAGCGGCGCTATTGGAAATTAATTGTTTCTTAATGTGTACCGCCGCCGCCGCCCACCGTCGCAAAGTTAAGCCTCGTTAATGTGTGCAATTAACCGTCCGACATTCTCTGCTGGTCACAAGCAGTTACTGGAATGTATGGAACTGCTTATCATTCCACACACTTCATCCTGCAGTGTTTTGACATGGCATGAGAAACAGAGCAAATATGGAATGACCAGGGTTGGGTGAAATTCAGAATTGAAGGATTCACTCCTTTGCAATTCATGTGTGAATTTGAATTGAATTGGCTATGACCCAAAGGACAGTGAATTGGCATGAGAGCTAGTTCAATTTACACAAGAATTCCATTAGTCCAAAACAAGTTTTTTCTTGACAGATTAAACCATTTGAACAGTTCAGTACTGTCAAAACAATTAACAGCCTTCAAAACTTTTCATTTTAACATTAAGCAACACAAATGACTTTTTTCAGATACCAAATACAAATATTAGCCTAACATGAAAATTTGATTATTGCATTGATGTTTGTTAAACTAGCATTTCAATATTGCGTTACTCCCTAAAAAAGGCTGGGCTGGGCTTACTTGTTGTTTGTTTTTTTTGTTTTTTTAAAAAAAGAAATGCAAATTTACACCTGTACAGTAGAGGGCGCAGCTCAAAGAAACCTTTCAGCTGTGCTGCCATTCTGGATTAAAGAAGAATAGGATACAGGAGAAGGAAGTTCAACAATATTTCAGCAATCAAAAAAAAAAAAAAAAAAAAAAAGAAAGAAAAGAAAGAAATGTGATGTTTATCTAAAGTCATTTTTGCTTATTCGTATGGTTGAATTGTATCATTGAAGGTCAGCAGCAAAGACATTGGTTAATAAAGTGAGATTAAATACATAAAGTATATTTGTGTAATTTATTGCAGGTCTGTGTAATATTCTGAGTTTGCATTTCACTATTTTAATTCATTTTGAGGAATACTAAATCTGTTTTTGTTTTAGTGAGATGAGTAAATGCATGCTCACGTTTATTCTAAAACTACAATAACCATCATGTTTACTAGGGCTGGGACAATACTATTGATGCATCGTGATTCGTTTCTAATATTTTCCAAATGCATCGCAAATCGTTTCTAAACTTAGTTTTTAACAGCAGATGGTGCTCTAGGCTATTTTTTAACCGCATGCTCAAATGCTGACGAAGAAGAGCGCTCATGAGTTCGGCTGAGTCTGACAATGTATTTGCACCTCAGAATGCTTTTATGATGCGAGATTAGTAATTTGCTTTTCGAACTTTATGAATGATTATTTTATAGAAGGTTGAAGTGGTGTGTGTAAGGAATTGGAAGGAAGCAGAGTACGGCTGTTTCTAAAGCACACAGTGCCATCTGCTGTTAAAAACTAAGCTCAGAATCAATTCGAGAGAGAATCGCGATACATACGGAAAATATCTGAATCGATCCAGAATAATTTCTCGATTTGCGATGCATCGATGTATTGTCCCAGCCTTAATATTTAAACAGCGCACACAACACCTCTGCGCTTTTACTCCTGATTTCTCTCAACATGGGGACAGAAGAGGTCAGTCTATAAATGAGAAAACAAAGTAACTTGCGTTACTTATTTGAAAAAGTAACTCATATTTTGATGTAAATTTGTAATTGGTAATTGGTTGTCATTTTTAACTTTATAATTTTAAAATTAATTTTAAAACGAAACTTTATACACATTTCTTTAAACATTTTAATTTAAACTCCTTGAAATACAATTACAATAAAACATTGTGTTTGCCATCTCAATTCAATTCAAATTCAGCAATTGATTTGCCTTGTTATCATGCCACAAGAAAAAATGTTAAATCCTTTAGTCTCCTTAAAAGATATACTCACATGCATACTGTAATTTGAACACCATCTTTCACCCGTACTGTTCACATTTTTAATATTTGCTCTGAATTATTAAAGTCAGGGAGCATTAGGGAAAAGTCCCTTTTGCTCAGTTTCAAAGCAGTGCCATCCGCTGTGACATTCAGGAAGATTGAAATGCATTATCTTCCTGCACAATGTGTGCTGTTCTCCCAGGCAGCGAGCGATGCCGGAGCGCTGCTGAGCAAGCCGAGTGAGAGAGACACCGCAGAGAGTGAAAAGTGGAAGGGCCTTTTAGACCCGTTGACTCCCTAGATCTTCAATAACTGCTCTTGAATAGCCTGACTGACCTCCTGTCAGCTGGGCCGCCTTACTCCCAAAGACCCTGTCCGACACATTCTCTCAAATCCCCCATGTCTCCCACTCAATAGGCTAAAGGAAAGTGTGTTTTTAAAGAGGATGCAGCCACACCTATGCTTTCTCTCCTTGGAGAATGTCACAGACAACAACAACCCTGTGTGTGTGTGTCAGGGATGTTTGCTTCAAAGAGACAGACAAGTGAGACAGGAGACTCCTAAAAAAGTTGGATTAATAAAATATCGCAAAAATGGCTAATTTATCTACAACATAACACTGTCCAACAGCAATACTAGTGGCTCTGTATTACGGGCGCGGATGCTTAAAGCAAGCGTCTGAAAACAACAGGACTGCTAATCGCGTGAATGTGTCATGCCTAATTGCCTTGTGTATCTCTAGCATCACTGATGGCTATCTTTACCTAAGACAAGGTGGTATTAAGCCAAAGGATTGATTGCTTGCATACGGCTTACAAATCAGAGAATCTGTTTTTTGTGCACACCCTCAATTTTTCCCTCAGAAGATCATTACGCAATCAATGCATTTGTTTTGCACGACTGGATATGGCCATTTGTTTCATCTTAAACAGCATGGGCTCCAGACATGCGTCTCTAACGGTGAACGTGATTTCACCAAGTAAGCCTACAACATGCCCCTGGATCAACATCTTTATTGATCCTGGAACAACATTCCAATCAACAAGGTAGAGATAGGTTTAGGGATAGGGATATGGTTAGGAATGTTGTTCCAGGATTAACAAAATATGTTGACCCAGGAACATGTCTTACTTAGAAGTTTTGTAAAGGGGATGAGATGTGCACAGCAAAAAAAAAAAAGAAAAAAAAGAAGTATTATTATTATAATTATTATTTTTATCAGTATGCGTGTCTCATTTTCCAGTAAAATATCTAAACAAGATAAACTGACTTGAGGGACAAAATTGCATTAGATAAGACTTGGTTTCAGAGAATATGCCTTGAATTACATTTATTTTTCATACCCCACTGGCAAACAGTTTTTTTTTTCTTCTACATTTTATTAGATGTTTGCATTAAACATTTGCCAGTGGGGTGCAAAAAATAAACTTAATTTAATATTCTCTGACAACATTGTTTATTATTTTATGCAATTTTGCTTCTCAAGTCATTTTTCTCAAGTTTTAAGGCCATTTTTATATATTTCTTTACTGTAAAACATTAAAACCACTGAATAAGAAACCCATTTTTGGCAATGTAGTAATCGGTAAAGTGAAAGAAGGCTGTGTCCTTGGAAGATGGCCTGTCTTAATCTAATTAGAATTTATTAAACTCTTCACAAGTTGAAGGACATAAAATGAAGGCAATTTTGTCTTCTTTCTGTGGGTCCTGAGAAGTCAAATAGCCTCGTAAGATACACTGTCACAATCATTGATTTCTAAATAAATGAATCTGATCACCTGTGAAGAGAGTTAAATGCTCTTTGTTTTTGTTGATGTAAGTAGGTTATTTTTAATCTCATCATATATGCTGTCAGATGAATCCTAAATTTATGCTTCAGTGGAACCAAATCAGTTTACTTATATACAATTCCCAGACAGAATCTGCAGACATTTCTGTGGAATTCTAGTTAAATATTCTAAAATGTGCTGAATGGGGCTGAGTGTATTATACTATTGGTAGCTGTTAGCATGGTAAATTAGTATTTAAAGGATTAGTTCACTTCAGAATTAAAATTTCCTGATAATTTACTCACCCCCATGTCATCCAAGATGTTTATGTCTCTCTTTCTTCAGTCGAAAAGAAACTAAGGTTTTTGAGGAAAACATTCCAGGATTTTTCTCCACATAGAGATTTTTCTCAGTGGGTTGAAGGTCCAAATCGCAGTTTAAATGCAGCTTCAAAGGGATCTACACGATCCCAGATGAGGAATAAGGGTCTTGTCTAGCTAAACAATCGTTCATTTTCTAAAATAAATAAAAATGTATATACTTTTTAACCACAAATGCTCATCTTTCACTAGCTCTGCGAGGCGCCACGTATTAAGTATTCACGTTGGAAAGGTCACGCATGACGTAAGCGGAAGTACTGATCCAGTGTCTACAAAGCGAACGTGCGAAGACTAAGTTAAACGGCCTTTACAAAAAAAGGTAAAACAACGATATCGGCCCTACTGTGGTACTTCCGCCTACATCACACGTGACCTTTCAACGTGATTACATAATGCGTGGCGCATCGCAGAGCAAGTGCAAGAGGAGCATTTGTGGTTAAAAAGTAAATACATTTTTATTTGTTTTTAGAAAATGGCTGATCGTTTAGCTAGACAAGACTCTTATTCCTCGGCTGGGATTGTGTAGAGCCCTTTGAAGCTGCATTGAAACTGCAATTTGGACCTTCAACCCATTGGACCCCAGTGAAGTCCACTATATATATGGAGAAAAATCCTGGAATGTTTTCCTCAAAAACCTAATTTCTTTTCGACTGAAGAAAGACTTAAACATCTTGTAATTTCATTATCATAAACAAAATAAAGTAGTATTTGGCTCTTCATGTGATCTTAACATATTAGTCACCATTATACAGATACAGTATATATGAATAAAATAAAAAGAGCTTTTGGAAGGTCACTGATATCATTTAAGTCTCAAATAAATTGTCTTTAAATGATCATGTTACTTGGTTCACATAGCAACAGAATACAGTTGTCATTTCTGTATTTGAGCCCATAATACAGAACAGAACTGTGTGTGAACCTAACCGTATTATGGGCTTAAATACAGAATTGACAACCGTATTCTGTTGCTGAAGACCGTTATGTTCTGTTGACAACCGTATTCTGTTTCTGTGTGAACCTGGCCTAAGTAACATGATATTTACAGGAGTGACAACTGCATTCTTTCCGTATATATTTAGGACTCACGACTGCATTCTCGTTCGCTGTGTGAACGCAACCGGACTTGACATGTAGTAGGCTGTTACATCATACAGTGCGAGAGAGCCGCTGTGCATTGCTCAAACACGTGTCTACAGTGTGCTGTGGGTTTTATGTGTGGTTTCGGTAACTAACAGGCATTGGAGATTTGAGCTGTGTGTCATCTTTAGGTTTTAGATCACGTCACTTTTCTCCACCGGCGCTGCTCCCGTCAAATTTGTGTTCAACGTGTGACTCAAATGTTCCACCCTCCACCCAGATACAAAAGCTGCTGTCGGTTAATGGAGATTTGACAGATGAACTTGCGGCTCGATTGGAGTCTTGTCATGTCAAATGTGATAAGACTTTTCAGTTTTATGGACGTTGCATCTTTAATATTACTTTGGCTGCTGTCCGCCATTGGCCACAGTATGGTTACTGGTAAAAGAAAACTTGTGCTTGACTCCCGTTGCACGTTCATACAGACAGTATTCGAGACGCTACCCTAAGTTGCTGTGTGAACGGGACATTTCAAGACTCGAACCTGTAAGTAAATGCGGTTGTCATTACCCAAATCTGACAGCGTGAACGTAGCCTTAGTGCACCTTTAATTTCTGCCATTAAAGCCAATGAAATTCAACCCATTTTCTCTGCTGTAAGTCTAAGAATTCATGAGTGCAAGCATAAGGTTTCATTATTGATGGGCTATAATTCATCTTTCTATACCTGGCATTTAAAGAGTAGAAAAGCCAGAATAGTTAAACTGTCTTTCTCAGTACCAGCTTTCTTAGAATCAAAAGAAAAGCATTACATTTGTAAAACTGCATAATTTATTGAAGACAAATGATTTTCATCAGTATATGTGCAGCAGAGCGCCACTTGTGCTGCATGATCAGATTCCTGAAGGACGGGCCAAAACTAACACCTCTAGTCTGAGGCTTTTGTTTCGGCATGCATTCTTCAAGATGTAAAATACCCCATAGGCTCAACAGCTTTCACTCCATCTGTAGCATTCAAACTGTTTCCAACATGTGGATTATGAGTTCTCAGTCTTGAAGAGCGAGACTTTTGACTACCGACATATATTCTAGTCCAGTTTGGAGCCTGTTCTGGCCAAAAAACACCCACTTAGGCCCTGTTTACACCTGGTATTAAGATGCGTTTTGCTCGATCGGATAACAACTGGACGGTGCTAAATACAGATGTAAATGGGGTGTAAAACGTTTTGAGCTTGTCCACTTTCAACCACTTCTAGATGTAGTCGAAATACGCATTCGACCGTCTAAAGTGTTTGAACAGCCGCTAAAAACCGCCTACTCTCCGCCTACTGACACAAACATTATGGGAAGCACGCTAGCCAGACGGGATTTAAACTTTGCCGGCTGAAGCCATAAGTTTGGTTTGAAGACGAAAAACATACTAAGCACAATGTTCTCTAAACATTTCTGCTTTCTAACATGCACTTACCATGTTCAATGTGGTCTCGCGGCTGTCAGAGCAGAAATAAAAGCTGATGCTCTCTGTATGTTTTCCCGTAGTCTCCGGTCACGTTCATATGCAAATTGCGCGCAGTTATTTCGCCTATTAAATCAAAACTTCTGAAGAAGCCCATACATTTACCCGCCCATAGACCCTCCCCTCGAAGAAACCAGGACAGATGCAGTCGAAAGTGGACAAAAGAGACGAATTAAAACATCAGGTGTAAACGGGTATGTGTCTCTCTTGTCCGCTTGTGATCAGATTGACCAAAATCTTAATACCAGGTGTAAACAAGGCCTTAGACAGGTAGAGACCATCTGACCGTTATGTAAAATGACCAACCACAGTTAGCATTTTTAGACATTTAGGAGCACATACAGTACATATAAAAACAAATGACACCACCATAATGCAATGAACTGGTAATTTGTTACTAGAAAAAAGGGGGGACTCTGTCTCCACAAATGATCATAAAGCCAAATCCAAAAAAAGAGTGCGTAGGCTCCAAAAGTAAACAACTCTGCATTCAGTTGGGCTTGAGGATTTCTTATTTACTTGCTACTTAAACCAAACCCTTTAACATCTTGAAAAGAATGAATGCCATGAATCCCACATACTCTGCAAATCCAACGTCCAGTTCTTCCTGGAAAGTACTCAACCTACTGTACATAACCTGACCCTGACATATCAAGTATATTACAACTCCAATGTTGTAGGCTTTGATGCTCATGTTTCTTATGAACATATTTAAGCCTGTACAGCAGTATTTACCTCATTAAAATGGGTTAGAAGATCAAACAAATGCAACAAGTAAGCAACTGAATAACCCACAACATTTAAAAGGATTTTAAGGAATCAAACGGGTCTTCACAAGTTAGTGAGGCCTGACACATCAAACCAAAAGCAACATGATGCTTGTCTCTAGTGTTATCATCAAAATAGAAGAAATCTTGCAGTAACAACAGCGACTACACACTCTGTTGCTAGTTCTCGAAGTCGACAGCAGATCTATTTTAAGTAAGTAGGTCAAGCAGGAAGAGGGAATGAGTCCCGTAGTCGACTAGTTTTATAATTCAGTCACATCTAAACACATCAACTGGTTTAAGTAGGTCCCCTGGCAGAGGAGATCCGCTAAATGCAATTAGGTGAAGTCATTAGACAGTTCTCGATACAGCCAGATGAACGGATATGAGTAATGCCACATAAACCTGATAGATTCACCTCAATAAACGTAAAAAAGGACTTTGGAAATCAAATAAACATGGAAATCATTTACAAACAGAGAAGGTAGCCATATATATATATATAAAAAAAAGACTGAATAAAAAAAATCATTCAAGGTGCAGTAAAAATGAATTGCATAAGGACAGCACACTGAGTTTCCCTTTTAAATATTAAAAAAGAGATTTAGAAATGCTAACAGAGCCAACTAACGAGCCAAGACACACTCACATGGCATTTAATTTAAGTTAATGCAAAATCTCGTACATTCATTTCAAGTTGGCATGGTCAGCATTTCTGCAGACCCCAGGCATCTCACTGAGGAAAAATTCATCATATATCTTATTAATAATTCATCTTGCACGTCTTTGACCCTCTCAGATCTTAAAATGACTGCCCTCCCTTCGTTTTCCACAGCCACGCTTGGAACGAGACATTCAAAGCATTACGAAAGACACGGACTCATTGAACATGTCAACTATTCTTCATACATCCACAAACACCCAGAACAGCTTTCGTTCTCATCAACATCAACACACAAGACACATTAAACATTTCCTCAGGGAGCGGAAGAGGTATCAATCAAAGTTGCTGTTTTTTCTTACTTAAACTGTTTCTGTCTCACTCTCTCTCTCTGTCACCTGTCTTTCTGCTCTTGTACTTCCTACTCTCTTCTCTTCAGTACTTTACCAACTCCCCATTGCCCAGTTCCTCTCTCTTCCATTTCCACGCCAGTTTAGTGGTTTGAATGATTAATAAGCAGCTGGGAGCAAGGATCAAGTCGCATCTGTTATGCCTTAATATCTGAAATTAAAGTTCTAATGGGAAAAAGAGCAGAACTGGAGTCCATTCTGGAGCATTTTCCAAAATGAGCATCCCTGAAATCTGGCTATACTATTTTCATAATTCCATTTACAATTCCCATGTGCTTGGTTTTAGTGCTCATAATATGCAGGTGTTTACTCTATAATGTGTCTACAGCCTTTTGATGCTACATTATGTGCTAGAGTACAAAGTACAGCATGTATACCATAGTACAAACAGACTGCATTGCTGTCATTATACAAACAGGGTATCTAAAATGTATTTGGACACTTAAATGTAAGAATGACACTGCATTATAATAAAAATGTCAAACCAATTTGTATGTTTTTAATTGGCAATAATGCATGTGCTGTTCAAAATAAAGATGAAAAAAGTCATGTATTCAATATGATGAAATAAAGGTTCCAAAAGGGGGTTTTCACAGTGATCTTTGGTTACCCGAAGAACCTTTCAGTAAACAGTTCTTGAAAGAACCATTTTTTCTTAGCGCAAAGAACATTTTAAAAACCTCAAGAACATTTTGTGCAATGCAAAATTTCTATTGGTTTTAAAGGTTATTCATGGCACCATCAATGCCAATAAATAACCTTTATTTTTAAGAGTGCACCTGTGGTTTTTACATCCACTACAAATATCTTGACTCTTGAAGTCATTACAAAAATGGCACAGCTCTTACATTTACAAAAAAAGCTCTTACATTTCAGAAGACACTTGGTTTGATATTTTGTTATCTAATGCAATGACATTTATACAGTTTTAAGAGTGACTTGTTTGACTAAAGTGTCCAATACTTTTTAGGCCTGTATTTTCAAGTGACAGCTGATATATCAAATATTTGGCCATTTATATACACTGCCCGGCCAAAAAAAAGTCGCTGTTTGGATTTTAATAGGCAAATACTTAAGAATCTATGAATGGATCATTATTACAGCGATTATTATGTTTCTAGCATGTTATATGTTTGGCAACGGTTCTTTTAACCCTTAAAGATGGAGTGTGTTGCTTTTCATTTCTTAAACAACCATGTAGGAAGACACATCATGGCCATATTCCAGGATGACAATGTCAAGATTCACCAGGGTTAAAATTGAAAGAATGGGTGAAAGAATGGTTCAGAGAGCATGAAGAATAATTTTCACACATGAATTGGCACCTGAGTCAAGACCTTAATTTCACTGAAAGTCTTTGGGATGTGCTGGAGTAGACTTTACAGAGTGCTCACCTCTTGCATTGTCAATACATCACAACATTTATTTCCATCAAGAGGTGCATCAATTTTTGGTCAAGATCTTGTATTGACAATGCAAGAGGTGAGTACTCTGTAAAGTCTCCTCCAGCACATCCCAAAAACCTACACTAAGGTTAAGGTCAGTGCCAATTCATGTGTGAAAATGACTCTTCATGCTCCCTCCCAACAATTCTTTCACAATTTGAGCCTGATGAATCTTGACATTGTCAAAATCATTAGCCTCATTTCTCTTGGCTGATTAACAAGTGTTTGTTGCCCTTGTGTTAATTTCAAAGTTAACAGACAGCTTTAATTTATATTACAATTTCTGTATTCAGTTTAAGTTAATTTAGAAAATATGTAAAACATGCATTTGCTTCATGTACTTTTTTCAAATCACTTGCTAACTGCAAATTATATTAAATACCAGGGGTCTCCAAAATCGGTCCTGGAGGGCCACTGTCCTGCAGAGTTTAGCTAAATGAGTTTGGAGACCCCTGTTATATACTGTAGGCATTATATTTGCAGTCCAAAAAAATCCATATCATCAACAAATAATATCTTCTATGTGCTGACGTTATTTCGAAACACATTAAAAATGAAGTATTCTGAATGTTTAATAATGCAGAATAATTAATCTTCCAGTCTACTGACTGAGCGTGATTGTTCATTTAATGTTCTAATTTGTTGTTCCGAGTCTATTTATTGAGCTTTTGAAAAAACCTTGTCATTTAAAAGAGAAAATAAGGTAAGACCTTCTCTTCATGCTGGTACATACAGTATATAATATATGTCAGAAAAACATGACAAAACTAAGCCCTCATTAACAAATGGAAACTATTTATACTGTAACATACACAAACACTATTTATTTAACATAAAGAAACACAGAGTTTCAAATGCAAAGCAAATTCATTGTTAAAACAAAGACTGACTTTTTTCCCCATCTCCCCACATTTTAACGTTACTAGGCAACCAGTTTCGAGAATTCCGACCCGACGGTATAAAAGGCTGCTCTTAAAAGAAAGGAGATTCCTTGTCAATTTTGCACAAAAAAAAAAAAAAAAGCCTGTATATGAAGGGCAGTTGAGTGGGAACCGAAGCTGCAGATCAGAGCGTGAAAGAGACCTGTTTTTTTCCTTCTCTCTCCCTCTCTCTCTTTTTTTTTCTGGAAGAGAGAGCTTATTCGTCTAAGAGGCGACATCCTACCACAGGAGGAGGGGTTGTGACCAGAATGGAGAGTAGCTGAATTGAATGGACCGGGCCATAAATGCTTTTGGGAGAGAAGGAGAAGCCACAGAAAGAGACAGAGAGGGGAAAAAAATAATGAAAGGGGAGAGAATGCGATGTGACTGGGTGGAGGGCTGAAAAGGAGACAAAGCCGACCTGCAGAGTTTACTCCAACGGTGTGACAGAGCATTGAGTCACTGCATAGTTGCCTGAACTGAGCAGTTATTGACTGAGTTTTAGACTCCCACCACTGCCAGTCCTGGAGAAGCCTATTTAAAAGGGAACTTGTCAAGCCACAAGTTACACAACTTAAAATGGTTAAACTACTGTCAAACTACACTTCTGACTTAGCTACACTAAAAGCTACTAACTAAATTTAGCCATCTACAGTAGGGGTTGCACAGACTGGTCGACTTTAATGCTCTGCCATGACACTTTAAGCTTGATGTCGACTAGTCGCTGGTCATGGCCTATAGAGGGCGCAACAGAATAAGAAATATTTGAAGTCCACTTTTACGCTCCGTTTAATTATACCATCTGAATGCTCAATATTCAGCAGGTGAATGCACATTTTAAAAAGTTTATTGTACAGGTAAGGTAATCGCCGTTCTAAACTAATGCACTGCTGCACTGTAATGCACACACATACAGATAGTAGCTAGATCGTGTGCACAGAATCATTCGGTAGCGCAGAAATGTATTATCAACACTGTTCTGTGATTTATCAATAAATTAGCTTAGAAACTGAAAAGTTCTAGCATATATTTCTTAGTAACCAAAACCCACAGCTTCATTTGTAGAAAGACGCTGCCAGGTAGAAGTAATTCGCACACAATCGCTGTCACTTATACATTCTTTTGTTTCGAATCAGTGGTTCGGAGCGTGTATCAAACTGCCAAAGTCACGTGATTTCAGTAAACGAGGCTTTGTGACATCATAACTGTTTCGAAATTTCAATGGTTCACCACTGGGGAGCGTGACTTTGGCAGTTTGATACACGCTCCAAACCACTGATTCAAAACAAAAGATTCGTAAAGCTTTGAAGCTTCATGAAGTAGTGTTTTGAAGTCACCCATCATTAGATATTGTTGGAATAAAGTCGTTATTTTTATTTTTTGGCGCACAAAAAGTATTCTCGTCGCTTCATAACATTAAGGTTGAACCACTGTAGTCACATGAACTGTTTTAAATACGTCTTTAGTAGCTTTGTGGGCAGTGAAAGTGTTAATTGTCTTGCTGGCAATGCAGGCCTCACTGAGCCATTGGATTTAATGAAAAATATCTTAATTTGTGTTCCGAAGATGAACGAAGGTCTTACGGGTGTGGAACAACATGACGGTGAGTAATTAATGACAAAATTTTCATTTTTGGGTAAACTAACCCTTTAATAGGATCAGTATTTATCTTGCTCAAAATCAGTCAGAGTTTTGAATGAATTCATATTGACAAGTATTCAACTTAAACAGATAAATTAAATACAATATGTTAAATACAACTAAAACAACATCAATATAAAAACATAGCATATGAAGCTATAAAAAAACTAAAATGTTGCACAGGGGCTTGCACGAGAAACACAAATCTGTGAAAAGCTTTTTTCAGGCTGGTTCCTTTACATGAAACGTCCAACACACGGTCATGTGTGTACAAATATGTGAATCCAATCTGTTGAGTTTGTTTCTGTACAAAAGCAGGATATTCTTCACAATGCCAACAAACCCCCTTAACCCCGTGACAGCTCTCTGCATGACAGATCACCTAGACATGAAACGCATCTAAATTATGCAGTCACCAAGCACTGCTCTACCCCAACGCTCGCCATCCTACCACTGGGTAAACTTCTCGATGTGCAGGCTCAAGCAGGAACTTTTAGCATGCTTCCCACCTCATGAGTTTTCACAGGGCTTTGTCTCCTTTTGGAGGCGCTCACTGCTCTGCTGTGACGGCCTGTCAACGTCAGCCTACAGATCGCCTGCAGCCCCTCTTCAAACCATTAATCTAAATTAGTGCTCTGACAAAGTGTCAAAACATTGAAGCTCAAATGTGATGTATGCTCCAGAGGACCCCATCCATTTTCACCCATCTCATGACATTGATGTGTGTAAATGCGTAAAAGTACAAAGGATAATCAAAATGATTGCAGGAAAAACCCTAGAAATTGGTTGGAATGGGACTACGAGCAATTTTAGTGAAGAGGCACGATCGCTGATCGAGCCCTTGAGATCTCAAACACTCCCCATGAGGAATGACGGGAGTGCTTCACTTTCAAACTGTATTAATAAAAAATAATTAGAACTGGTGCGTTCGCCATGTCAAAGATAATAAAAAAGAGCTAACTCTAGTGTTGTACTGATAAGAAGCGAGTTTAAAGGAATAGTTTTCTCTAAAATCAAAATTCTGTCATTCAAACCCGTATGACTTCTTTCTTCTGGGAAACAAAAGTAGTAACTCTGAAGACTTGGTTAGTTGCTCTTTTACAGTGGTGGCACTTTTTTTAATCTCAGTGTCACTTTCATTAAACATAAAAAAACTAAAAAATATTAATAAGGTAAAACATGTACAGTACATGTTCTAATGTGCCTATATGTCAAAACAATAGATTGCAACAGCGCCCGCTCCCTTTTTCAGCGGCACTGCTTCCAGAAGTATTTTTTCCATTCGTTTTTCCCATAGGGATTTTAAAAAAAGTCTTTGTTAAAGTTCTAAGGCATGAACCAAACCAATCAGCTACAAGGTGAATCACAACACTAAACTTTGATTTGAAGCAAAAAAGTTTTTGAAAATCCGACAAAAAGACAAAGGTACAAGACTGTATACTTAACAGCTTTAGTGAGGGAAGCATTGCAAAAAGCATAATCGAATTTAAAAAAAAAAATTATATATATATATATATATATATATATATATAGGAAAATGTGCAAGTATATTATATATACACAATTATTTAGAGAGATTACATCATTTGCAGTGCTTCATGGGAGTGGGCGGAGCTAAATAGCTATTTTGGTGCATGTTTTTTTCAACTGATTGGTGCAATTTTGTACACCATCATGGGTAATGTAGTTTTTCACTAGGAATTTCACTGTTAAACATGATTATTTTGTGTGAGAGCTGATGGCTTCATCAGAAGTAAATACCTTGGATTAACAACCTTGTAGCTCACAGTAAGGCTGTCTTTAAAGGTTTATAAGTTATTGTTAAAAATCAATTTCCCTGTGGAGAAAATGAACAGAGTTTTTACTTCTGGAACACGACTGTTGCCCTCTATTGTCTTGATGGGGGGAGGAGTCAATTAGGCCGTGCTCCGGTACGGCACACATTAGCGATCATTTAAAGTTCATCATCAGCAGCCATCATTATGGAGCACTACTTAATATCAAATAAAAGGCAGCGGATTTCAGATATATCTCAGAATAGCTCGTATTATCCTCTTGTAATCTCCCATTGGTGAGTAGCTACTTTGGGAGGCTTAAGCCCTTGATGTTTTATCCAAAGCCCCTGATCTTTTTGAAGATTCATAACATCAAATAATAGATTTTAATATAAATTTTTGCACTTTGTTCGCCCTAGGTGATAAAAAAAGAGAAAAGGTTATTTTCAATCTAAACATTGTGTTAAACAAACATCTTTGACAGTTGCACCTAATCTGCTTTTTCAGCTTCTCGTGACACGTTTTTAAAACACTGTAAAGTTAAAATTAGTTGAACTATTAAAAACACGTCTCGAGATTCTGCTCTCTTTTCCATTTTTATTGTATATTTAAAAGCACAAAGGCATTCTGTGTGAACTGTTTGTTCATTTATCTTACAGCAGTTTTAAAGCCCTCATTACCTGTTCCAGCCAGTAGGTACAAATGTCAGGCGGCAGATTTCAATAAACCGTTATTGAATCAAAGAGCTGATAAACAAAATTCAGTGAAATTGATTATATTTGCCAAACATCTATGTGCTTAATTACTACACGCAACCACCACTGCTCTTTTACGTGAAAATACAATAAACAAGGACTGCAAAAACAACATTTTTTTTATAAATACAGTCCATATGATATTCTTCTGAAGCCATATGATAGTTCTTCTGTGAGGAACAGATCTAGATCATTGAGTCAGTGAGTCTCATTCACAAATTAATCATTCAGTTATGTGAAGTGAATACAAATATTTGGAAACATTGCTACTTTTCTCATGAACTTTAATGAACACAACCTAGAAAAAAATGTGATTGATGAAGATTTCAGGTACATAATGGTAATCTATAATATGTCTTAACTGGACAGCTCCTGACCCAATTCACTGTAAGGATGGATGGATGGATGGATGGATGGATGGGTTGGTGGAAGGATGGATGGATGGATGGATGGATAGGTTGGAGGATGGATGGATAGGTTGGTGGATGGATGGATAGTCTTTTGGGTCTAACATTATTATGAATAAACTAATCATTCCTATCATTAATCTTCCAAAACATTAGATTAGAATAAGCAATACTAATAATTTTTATTTGTCAATATGCTACTGAACCATTCTTAGTAGAAACATGCACATAAAATATACACAGTTCATTTGGACAATATGATATAGAAAAAGAAGAAATAGGAAGCAAATAAGAGTTCAGAAGTACAGCAGTAATATCAAAACATAGTGGAAACATTAAAGAAGAATACATGTATGTACAGCTTTCATACAAATTATACAAAAACTAATAAATAAATAAATAAATAATATGACAAAGTTGTCAATTTTTAGCATAAATATTAATCACACAACCTGTCAATTGCTGGAAAAAATACTGTATTATTATGCTGAGCAAAATGGCAGCTTGTGTTTCTCCTTATTTTTATTTTTTTTTTACCTTTGAATATCTGACCTAAAAATAGAAATAAAAAACAACCCCATCAAGGTATTTTATAAGCACATCTAGAGACATACGGTTAGATTTGCTTCCTTCTTCAACTATGTCCCAAAAGAAGAGTGAGAGAAAAAACAAAAAAACATCTGCAGTTACGAACATCAAGCACAAAATAACAAAAATATGGGCTAACACAATTATAAACCTATTGTGTTTTACTGCACCGCTATCTATGTTCGTCCTCTGAGTAAAATCAATTCAGTTGGCTCTTGGTAACCTAGATGTTTCAGCAAAATGATACATACTTCAAAGGACGAAGCTATATTTATTTATTTATATATGCGAGTGCGACCACTGTAAACTTTATATCATTAAAGATAGGTGTGAAAAATGGGAGCCATGGGTGCTGTTAAATCTAAACAGCATTAAAAAATTATGAATTGGAGCATACTTTTCTGTTTATTCACAGCATGATGTGCTTTGAAGTTCTGTCCAATCGTTATGTGGTGCATACGAATCAAATGTGACAATGTAAAGAGTCTATAAAATCCTCCACAGCAGGGTAAAGCTGGAGCATTTTTTCTTTTGTTTACTGACTTAGTTTCAGGCAGATATATTGTTAGTAATGCAACTCGAAGCCCTCATTAATACTGAAACTTGGAGACTTTTGGAAAATAAACTATTCAAAACTTGGCATAAGGCTCTACTATGGAAACAAAACAAAAACAACATTAAAAATTCAAAAAATAAATGGATATTTATCCATCATCATGAAGAACATTCACCTCCTCACCAAAATAATCAATATTACATTATACAAATGTGTGGTTTGGGCACATTAAGGTCATAAATTGTCAAAATTGTGAAGAGAAAAAAAACAATCAGCCAAAAAAAAAAAAAAAAGCGTTTTTTTGCCATTAAAACTACAGTTTAAAAGCGGTTTTAAAAGCTTTTAAAGGGTGTTTTTCCATCTGTTAAATAGTTGTGCTAATATTGTTTCTCGCACATCACTGGTGCTAACAGGCCTCAAAGCTGAACTAATCTATCTAATTACTTCTTGCATACGTTTTCAATGTGCCGAACAGAGCCTTTGCACATAAACAGCGCTGGCGCAGCCCACACCTCGTATGACATAAATGCTTCATTTCCAATTCACTACTCTCCTTTCTTGCTATAAATAAACACCCCATGACCACAAATTGCTTTTCCATCTTGTATAAAAGTCTGTGGTGCACTGTGCCTCCCCGTGGAGTAACACAAGGTCACTGTCCTGCAGGACCAGGTGGCACCTCTTGGCTGAGCTGGAGGCATCATCCTCTTCAAATATCTATGGTAATGAGGCGGAAGCCGTGCGACAGTCCAGCCAATGGGGAGTCAGAGCATGTCGGTGACTCAGGTGTGGGTATGAAAGAGTCAGAGAAGCAAAATTAAGGCTCTGAGATGTCAGGATGACTTCAACGACACGCCAGGGGACATACTAATTATAGCAAATGGAAGTAAAGCAGGAAATGTTGATGAATTATCATCCGGGGCTATGCGAGATGGAACTTTGGGAGGGGAATGCGAGATCAAATGCAGACTGGAGTATTAGACTGGAATATAAGATCAAATGATGAAGGTCGAGAAACCGTTGCTTCGCTTTCTGTGATGCACAGTGAAGTGAAGTTATTATAATGCAACCGGAGTAGGATTCTACAGAACGGGTGCCGTTTGTGTCCAACATATAAATGTAAATGAGTAAAAAATTATTGTACCAAAAACACATTAATTTATTTTCATATGTTTTGTATATTTTCATTATCTTTCATCAGTGTATGTCTTTTTGGCAATATGCACATATTGATGAAATATATAACATATAAACAGAAATAAAAAATAGCATTTTTTTTCTGTAAAGAACAGATAGATAGATAGATAGATAGATAGATAGATAGATAGATAGATAGAGCAGCAAGCTCATTGGCTGCAAATTTGACATGAACCAATCAGCTTGTGCCAAGTAATTAGCGCTGAGAATATCATCAGTTTGCGTTAAGGACCCATGAGCCTGCGCCATCTAGAGTTTCATGACAGAACTAGGCATATAAAACTGTTTAAAGTCATAATTAAGACCCAACATAATTAAACTTATGTCACAGGTGGTTGCAATAAAGATGAATGCAGGATCTAAACGCAAGCAGTTTAAGTTTTTATTTACACAGAACTCAGAAAGAATAAACACGAACGGAACAACCAAATCTTACACGACGATAACAGACAATGAACCGAAATAAAGCTTAAATACACTAAACAAACTAATTAACGAAATGAAAAGCAGGTGTGCAAATTAATCAAACAATAAAAAACTATAGCAACGAACTGAAAACCAGAACACAGAACTAAGGGTATGTTTACACAACAACAATGTACTGAAAAAGGAAACGTTTTTTCTTTGCTTTTTCGCGAACAGATGACAACTTTGTCAAAATGACCCCCGTTCACAAGGATCTGCGAAAACAACTAAAAACGCTGTATTACGCATGCCAGGCCAGTAGTTGGCGATGTCACTTTGTAAAGAAACACTATGCGCCGTAAAAATGCTGCGTATTACTGAACACGTAATACGCATGCACATGACATCACAGTTTTCACAAATTCGCGTTTTTGTTGTTTACATGGAGACGATAACGGTATCATTTTCAAAAGTTTGCGTTTTCAGGCCCCAACACTTATAATCATATTATTTGTCTGAAAGGATGTTTAAAACAAATAGGGGTGGAAATCGCAGGGTACCTCACGTTACGATCATGATACATGGCTCACAATATCACGATACAGTGATAATTGATATATTCCTAGACAATCCTATAATGATACATCACGATATCTGTCTAACTATGAAAACAAAATGCCAGTGAAAAGGTTAAGTGCAGGTTTTCTATCTTTAATAAAGTCCAAACTGTTAGAAAACAACACAAAAAGTTTCAGTCTGTAAGCGCTCGGTGAAGAACGTCAAAGATGTCTACGTTTGTCACATCAATGGTATAAAAGCCTAAGTGTGTCCAGAATTTGAACTAAACTTGGCTGAGGCGTCTATTATTTTACTCACACTACTGTCCGCCATCTTGTTAATAACCTCTCTTTCTTAGGCTAGTTAACCTATGTTCACGTTTCCCTCATTCATGTGTTGAGCATCACTGGGAGCAGGGAAATCTATTTATAGTGCCTTATTTTTTTCATTAAAATATCGATATTTGGCGCCAGCATATCGATTCTCTCATTGCACATAGAACGAAGATATATCGCCCTACCAATATTTTGTCCCACCCCTAAAAACAATGTTTAAAATCACCTTATTAAATTGGAAAAGGCACTTTTTTCATATGGCCCAGCTAACAGTGACTAATTGATTATTATTGGTTTAAGTAATTTTGATTTTTTCCCTTATACTTTAAAGGTCTTGAAAACCTCTTCCTGAAGGTCAGTCTTTGTCCATGATTTTAAATGCTCATTGGCTTAAACCAACATTTCCTCCAGCCCATCCTCCAGAGTCCTGCTGTTCTCAAACGCTGCAACTTAAATGTCAGGATATCAACTGCTGATATTTGCACATCCTTCCAATCAGTCAGCAAGAGAATCTTTTAACTCCATGTCAAGGCTCTGAATTACTAATAATGAATACATGCTGCACTCAACTGTTTCATTCCCACCTCACTGCATCCAACCTCATCCTTCAGAAACAAATGAGCGTCTGCTAGAAAATAAGCCATGTACGGTTGATTACTTCCTTTTTCACACATCATAAGTATTTTCAGTCCTCCTCATTCCATAATTAGGAACAATCATGCGTCTGTTCCAAATGCTTCATGATAGGTCTATGCTCCAGTACAGCATGGCTCAATTCAACCTCTTGATCTGAACTCTACCTCCAACAGATATGCAGACATGCGATTACATTAGATCAAATAAACTGCCTGAAATATTCCACACTAATCTAATTAGTATTCATAAGTATTCATTTGTGAAGTGTGGTTTCACAGAACTTACTTTTTAATGATTGGATAAACACAGCTGGGTAAAAGATCTAAATATGGACAGTTTTTAAAATGTAAATTTTATCCACATACAACTTTAGAGACATGCAAATCTTTATGAATTCTTTGAGGTTCTGAAATCATGTAACTCATTGGTTGATTTTCTTGCATTTCTAAAAAAAATATATATAGATTGCGTACATCTAAAAAAAAAAAAAAGTAGGTTAATTCATCAGAATCTCATTTAACGCAGTTAATGCTTTTGACATTAAGGTTTCATTCTGTTCTAAGTTATTTCTAAAGCCTGGTCATTAGAATTGTGACACACAAATCAGTAAATGAGTGAAACTTATGTATAACAATGTGCATTCACAAGTAATGATAGTTTTGAGAGTTTTCATAAGAAAATTGTCAATAAATTGATATTGCATGTTTTAGTGTATATCCAAACATTCAAAAATGTGTGTACGAAAAAATACGAATGAAATCCAACAGTAATAATCGATGTAAATTCAACACTCACATACTGTAGATAGAACATAAGAAATTAAATATACGGTTTAAGAAGCCTATTAATTTCCTGTGTTAAAAAAATAGAGAAAAAAACCCTCAGCATTACTTACTTACAGTTTTTGGTGTTATTTTGGCCTGTTTGGCTCCAGATTTTTTTTATGTGAGTGAAATATTTCGCTGATCAGTAAGACTAACTGCACCACACACTCTCAATTAGACTGAATTTGATACTAAAAGGCAGGATATTTATCTTTCATATCTGAGCCACTCCAATAATAAACTGGTCTTGTGTTCATCACAGCGAAAGACTTTCTCTCGGGCTCTAGTTTTTCAGCAGACTGAAGCAGTTCATTTGCACCATCCATTCTTCTTTTGATCTGAACAAGATGCCTATTCCCCGCTAATGAAAAGCAGCATGATCTTATCATCACCATTCTTAACTGTAGGAATGGTGTTTGACTCATATGACTTTCGAAAATATTGCCTGAAAGGTTCCATCCTGCTCTCATCATGACCACAAAATCATTTCCCACATTCCAACTGGGTCACTATTATGCTTTTTGCCAAGCTCCAGATGTGATTTCACATGGATCTTTTTGAGTAATGGCTTCTTTTGTACCACCCTCCCATACGAGCCAGTGTTATGTAGAGCTCTAGATTCAGCTGACACTTTTACTCTGTTCTCAGTTACTGAACTCTGTAGCCCCTTCAAAGTGATTGTTGAGCTCGCCGCGACTTCTCTCCCAGCTCTCCATCATGTTCAAGCAGGGAGTTTTGAGAGACAACCTTTCCTAGACAGTGTCTCTGTGCTTTGATATAGCTTTAACTTCCTGATAACTGAACCAAAGCTTCACACCAGGACATCCAAACACCCTTTTCCTAATTTATTTGTTTTACTTTAAGTTCTATGTAAAGTTCCCTAGTCTCTTATTTTCACAGCAGTCATCCAGATTCATGAACTGTAGGGTTTTATCCAAAAATTGCGGTACTTATTTTAATGATTCACAGGTAGAAGCCAATTTCAGGCAATTGCGTTCCTATTAGGACTATTTTTTTTCACCTGTTAAAATTCTGAGCTTCTGCAATACCAACATGATCTCATTATTATTCTTAGGTTTTTGTAAATAAACTGTTTCTAGCACACATAGACTTTAAAGTTTGGATACAGAGTGAGACAATATAAATGAACTGACAGATTCTAAAATGTAAACACTTTTACATATAGTGCGTGTGTGCATATGTACAAATGTTTCAAATCCTCTGTCCCGTCAACGAAGAGCTGGTGGGAACTGGAATTGCCAGGACTATAAAGATGTTCCAAGGTACTGTAGCACAGATTAAATTTCACATTAAAAATGCTGTGTTCTAAAGCTCTTAAATCATCATTTGTGATCACACAAAATATATTTTATACTAAGCTTTGAAGTACACTTCACCACAGAAAGAATTCAGATTACTTTAGTTTTGTTACAAGTCCCATCTTGATTGACTTATAAATAAATTAAGCATTAAAAATGTATTATTCAAAGTTTCTACATCATTTAATGATAAACGAGAATCCTGCTCTGGGACTATTTCTGAATACTGAACTCAGTGACCTGTAGCAGTACATTTAAATGTTCCAGCAATTCAGTTCCCACCAGCAATTCATTGACAGAACAGATGATTTGTAAAAGTGGTTATTTGATACTGTATGTTTTAGTGGCCCTTACAAAAAAGAAGTTTATTCAAGAGTGCCATTAGTATACTTATTTTAAGTAAGCAATAAGGTACGAGAGGCTGTGCTGTATCGTGAATAAGTCACGGCTGAAGGGCGTTGTTAGGCACGACGCAAAGCGGAGTATACAGCACTAGCCTCGAGTACCTTATTGCTTTTATAAAACGGTTACCACACAATACAAATATTAAATCCAAAAATATGTATCAATGCAACTTTCATGAAGTAAACTTTCACTAAAGCATTCCTTCGGCCGGAAAAAATAGTCCCTGACCGTGAACAGCAATAGAAGTTACATTATTATGCCATTAGATGGCGGCAAAGACTGTCTTTATGAGTGTGTCAGTCAGTAGCAAAGACTTTTACATTGAAAAAACTGAATTGTTGTGAACACGGAACAAGACGCAACTGACAAATGCTTTGACTAGCGCTGTCAGTCATGGGAAAACCCCTTAACTGTTAAAAGGACAAGATAATACATCGGACATTTAAACAGATTTTTTATTATGAACATAGGACTGACCTGAAGGAAAATGCTAAATCTGAATGCAGGTAATAAACTCGCTCACTCTATCTCTTTCTCACAACACTCTTCTACATAATACAGTAAGCTTCAATGAACAATATCAATTGAGAACATACAGTTTACGTTGCTAAGAGTGGTTGCTAAGGGTAGTGATACACAGAACCGTTGGGTGAAGCGGTCATAGCCGTGTTTTATCGTGAATAAACACAGCTATTGACCAATCAGAATTAAGGACAGGAACTAACCATTTTATAAATGAAAATAAGAAGGTATATTTGCATTCTACCTTTATGTACTTTTCAGAAATATACTTTATGTGCTTCTCAGAAATACACTTAAAATTACATTTAACTATACTTGAAATGCTGACAGATCAAATCTAAGTATATTTGGCCTATACTTGTACTCAGTATTTTGATCAAGATATACTTAAACGTATAATTAAGTATTAAGTATACTTGGCTTGTAGTTGAGCTTGATTGAGTAGCCTATTAAATAGGTTTCACATAGTTTTACATACTGTCTTATAAACTTACATGCTTTGGCATCCAATACAATAGATTTGTTTAAAAAAAAAAAATTATAAAGGAAACAGATATGTTCCTAATTCTGAGTACATAGGAATTTACTTCAAATCTAATTAAATCTTTCCCCGCCATAGACGGCAATCCATGTTTTCATGGTTATAGAGTAGGGGACACTATTACGCATATTCTGAAAGAGTACAGAATCTCCGGTTCAAAACACAGCTGAAGAAGAAGCCGAAATAAGTGATATAAGCATTGATTACATGCGTGTAATCTAACGCGATCATTAGACGTTAAACAGCATATAAATCAAAACCGCCAAACATTACACCAAATGAAATGTTGACCCAGTGAGTGGTAAAGTAAAGACTGTGAAGCTTTGGGGGTGTTGATGGACTCGATCTACTACATCTATGTTCTGATCATCGTTCTGAATCCGCAATTTTTTTAGCTTTTTGTCCAAAATGTTGCTATTTTTGTAATGAAACTTAAAAAAAGAGAATGAATTGTTTGTTTGTTTAAAAGCAGAGGCTCTCTTCTTTTGATATATTGTATGTTCATATATTCACACAATAAAATATTCCGAGGGCAATAACAATTTTGTGAAAATTATAAAAAATGCTGGCGCTGGCTGACTTTTAAAAAAAAAAAAAAACACTGGCAGGGAAAGAGTTAAAATACAGTTAAAGGTATATTTCAAGTATAAAATTAATACCTAGGAACATAGTGCAAGAAGTAAGTGCAAAAATAAATAATATATAAATAGTAAACTGTAAGTATAATGTTAAGTTCACTTAAAGAAAACTTACAAGTATACTTGCAGAATGAAGTATTTTTCTGAGAGTAGGCTATACTTCAAAGTTTACTTTCATAAACTACAAGTATTTAACTAGTAAACTATCAGTATATCTATAAGTTCACTTGTAGTATAGTTGCAGTACAAATGAAAAATGTAGTTGTAAACTAGTTGTGTACTCAATTTACTACTGTTACACTTAACATATACTAAAAAGTATACTTTTATACAATAAAAGTGAACCTATTTAGTCCCAAATAGAATTGAAATAGTACACTTACAAGTATACTACTACATTAATATTAGTGTACTTACTGCATAGAGTATGGATAAAAATATACTAGAACTTTACTTAAGTATATTTAGTAAAATGTATATTTAATAAACTTTACGTATACTTGTTTTTTGTAAGGGGACTATCATAACCAAATATAAAAAAGTATGAATATGTAAGAAAACTAATGAAATCACCCTAAAAATACAGGAAATGTACAATAATGCACAACGTCGCATACAATATAATGATTAAATCTGTGCTTTGAAATAAAAACATTCTTACAGTAAAATGAGAGAATATGCAAAGGGTGTGTATGATATGAAATTAAAATACATGTAACTGTTTAATTTGCTTTGCTTAGCAGAGGTCCTGTTTACATACGGTCTGCCATAACCAGTGGAAACCTTCGTTTGATGTTATAATGGGCAACATATGGCATCTGCTCTAATCAAGTGTGGACAAGTTAGTATGCATACATCTGTTTGGACTGTTGGCAACTATGGCATGCACAATTACATGCAGCAGATTGACATGCTATTTGTATCTCTCTGCACAGAAACAACATCCTTATACTACAATGCAGTTCTGAACACAGCAACAACACGTATATCAAGACATTCATTCACAGATGCATTTTTAGAACAGAATTTATGGCAACCAAATCTAGGTCAAGATATATCTGTTACATTTCTGAGTAATGAATATGTAAAAAAAAAAAAAAAAAAAATCACTTAATAAAAATCTACACTGCTGCAATCGCTTTAGTATGTAAGGTCTAAATATGACAATCAGAGGCAAAAGCAATCATGGGATATTAGACAATGATTAGCAAAACCTAAGACGACAGACTCTGTAGAGATGATTGTTTTCATATTCAGAAATGCCTTAAGGGAAGTACTCATATTTTATAATGTGGTCATTAATTCTCTTGCACTGTGATATTAGTTTAGCTTTATTAAGGAGTTCTGTTGCATCTCAGTGAAGACAAGAATAGTTCCTAGTACATATCCTAAATGATTCACAAGTCATCCATTATGAATGACTAGGTTAAAACCTAGCCACAAACAAACAGATGAAGACCTCTGAAATATCTGAGTGTATTACTTTCACGCAACCTGAATAATGTGGTGAAATTGCTAGCTTGTAGGTGTATGTTTTAACACAGTGGTTCTCAAGATGCGTCGAGACCTATAAATGGGCTGCAGGTCTGTTTTGCTTTATGATTACGGAGAAGAACATGGAAAAAACAATAGCCTATATACATAAACAATATAGGAAAAAAGTAAAGTGAATCACATGGTAAATTTGATTCATTCGTATGTAGCAGTGTAGCAAAAAAACTCCTTTTTGATTTGTTTTAGTCATAACTCAGAACTTTTCACAGAAGTCTATATATTTCACAGAACATAATGTGAAGAGATCAACATTCTATGAAATGAGATTAAAAAAGGTCCCCTCAAAAGGACTACTTTCAACTAAACATTTATACCAATAAACAATATTTACCTATGTATATTTATAATTTTATATATATATATATATATATATATATAACAGTTCGTAGATACGGGAAGAAGGAGGCGGGAACCGGCGAACGTTTTACAAACTTTAATATGTAAAATAAACAAAGAACAAAACGAAAGTAATGCCGGCAGACCCTCACGGACGTCTGCCGGCCACACAAACATAAAACCATAAAATAAAATCCAGGCCTGGTCCTCTCTCATCCTTCACTGTCGTCGCTCCCCTTTTATGCTTCCGGAGCTCCTCCATGAGAGACTCGAGACCGGTGCAACACGCAGCTGACGCTCATTATCACTCGCGTCACCGGCCTCGCGCCGTTCCCTCACGGCTCTCGCCCACCCTGCTCGTCACATAGACTGCGCTCCCGAGACTGCGCTCTACTCCCCCCGGGGGCCAGTCTCGGCGGCCGCAGCACCTGGGGGTAAGGACAGACGAGACGAGAGAAAAGGAGACGGAAGCACAGGGAGCGACAGACGAGAGAGGGAAGAGAGGAAAAAGGAAAAGAAAGGGAAAAAAAAAAAAAAAAAATTCTTGGTCCGGTTTCCTGACACACTGCCACTCGGTCCTCAGCCAGCCGAGAGGCTCTTCCTCGCGGTGCCATGCGATGGTACTGGACGCTCGGTGGACGGCTCGATCCTCCTCCGCCCCCTTGGTGGCTGGCGATGGCTCCTCTGGCTGAGGGCAGCCGGCAGCGAGTCCCCCGTTCCCTGCTCCTCCCCTTCATGGCGGACGGCAGCAGGCTCCGGCCCACGGCGAACGGTGGCGACTCCTCCGCTCCCTCTTGGACTGCAGCCACCCCACCTCGTCCCAGGAGCATGGCAGCGAGCTCTCCGTCCCACCCGATGTATATTCGCTCCAGCACCACCGCCTCGGGCAGCCACTCGCGGTCTTCACACTCCCACGCTGCCCGACCTCCTCAGCACCGCGATCCCCCTCAGCAGCGAGGGCTCTCAGACAGCATGTCCCTCCTTCCTCCCGGGTTTCGGCACCAATGTAACACAGTTCGTAGATACGGGAAGATGGAGGCGGGAACCGGCGAACGTTTTACAAACTTTAATATGTAAAATAAACAAAGAACAAAACGAAAGTAATGCCGGCAGACCCTCACGGACGTCTGCCGGCCACACAAACATAAAACCATAAAATAAAATCCAGGCCTGGTCCTCTCTCGTCCTTAACTGTCGTCGCTCCCCTTTTATGCTTCCGGAGCTCCTCCGTGAGAGACTCGAGACCGGTGCAACGCGCAGCTGACGCTCATTATCACTTGCGTCACCGGCCTCGCGCCATTCCCTCACGGCTCTCGCCCACCCTGCTCGTCACAATATACAATGCTACAAAGAGGGTTTTATGAATATTTTTGAGTTATGACGAAACAAATAATGTTGAGTTCTGAATCGATTCACTGAAACAGACATATTGAATCGTTTCATGCAAATGAATCAAACATTTCTAGCAAAAACTGTGAATCAAAAGGTATACGAGTCATGAGACAAAAATGAAGAACTTTTAAACTACTCTAATGACACTTTTTTGGGAAACTTATTGGCCAGATATAAAAACCACATTGAAATCATTGTGAAGCCTATATATATAATATTAATATTAATATTATTAATAGGCTTTGCAACTTTTAAAAGGAAAGATAGATGCTTTTCAGAACTGTTTTTGGTGAGGTCAAAGGCAGGATAGAAATCAATTTCCACAGAACTATGTCCCAATTCAGGGTAAAAAAAAAAAAATATATATATATATAATTGTTTATTTTTAAAGACATTTTGACATTATTGCCACTTCCAATGTAAAAAAAAATCTGGATTGAGACCAGTTTTAAAATTTGTGAGTATTCTCATCATACATTTAAACAAAAGATTTTGTTTCAGCAGCAATGAAAAATAATAAAAAGCAAGGAAACCCAACCCACCATGACACGTGCAAACAAAGAAAGCACTCGGTTTGGGCTTCCTTCCCGTGTCCATTAGTGTAACACACAATAAGGACATGATTTTTCACTCCAATCTTAGAATATAAACCAATGCAATAGTTTGCTGATGCAATCCAACCCACAGCACAGTAGAGATTTCCACTGGTCACGTGATCTGACTGCCAGAGTCTGCAGAGGTATCCCTTTTTTCACATTGTCTCATAGTCCTTCTCGGATAAGATAATATTCTGATCCAGACCGATTCACATGGCTGGATCAATTACTGTTAATGCATCATCATAACTAGGGGCACACAAAGCAGAAGGCGCTGCCAATATCGCTCGTCTGGCGGGGCGGAAACATGCCCTCACATTGCTTTCATCTCTGCATGCACCATGATTCATAATTCATTATTTGTAAGAATGAATGAGAAAAAAAAAACCAACAAGTTATCTCAGCTGTGCAATTCATCTAGGCATAAAAAGCAACTAAACATTAAGGTCTTGTGCATTAAGCAAAAAGGGGGAGGGAGAGCTCTTCTATAGGCCTTTTCAAACACAGAAACATAATTGATAACTCAGAAACTCAGAAAATACTTGAATTTTGTGCATACATGATTAAGGTCTGAAAAAAGCATTCGGGGAAATCATTTTTGACTTACGGCATATGTTTGAATGTGTTTTCATGCTTGCCAGCAAAAATGGAAAATGTGAAATGTCTTCAAACATTTATATCCTGCTCCATATGAAACTTTCAGAGTACTGCAAAGTTAAAACTATTGCAGAAAAAGTGAAATTTCACTAATTTGACTAAAATTCCCAGCCTTAGCACAAGAGAGAGTTACAATAGCCCCTTTCACACAGCTAACCCAGTGTAAATGCACAAATGTGCTGTACATGACTAATAGCCTACCGGTAAACTCTGTGATGTCAATCATCGGAAATGACCTTTAAACGCTGGCCCGTTTTCTTCAGTAACCTGGATGAGGAGACGCGATTTAGTATCATTTTAGTTAGCCTACATTTTTTTAGTGACCAGCAGAAGGGGATGAACGCGGTTTTGCTCTTAAAAAACGAGACAGACACATAAGTTACTATAGTACTGCAGTTAGCCCAATAACTGCCGAGCCGCAGCGCGTAAGACCTTCCAGTTAAGTGTGTCAAATCAGAAAATTTGCTTCTGCTCTGGAATGGTGTTCCTTCTCCGATGACATCAGTTTAAATGGAAAACAGACGCGGCGCAACGATCAGACGTCCGTATAGTGCATGTTTACACAGAAAAACAATTAAAAGCAGTGGAACTTACCGTAAACAGCCCCGAGAGAGTTGGTTGGCCCAAAGCAAACTTCTCTACGTCAGCGCGTTCAGACCTCGTACGTGCTACTGGTAGGCTAATATTCATTCTTCGTTAACGCACAGAATCATATTGGTAATTTAGCCTTCTGGTAATGTTACAACTTCTCATACTGGTAAATTGCCAGAACCGATTAACCGGTATTTTTGAAAATGTCCTGTTCACACATTATATCTCACCAGTAAAGACTGTATGTGTGAAAGGGCCTAATGATGAATTTGAATGTTGACTGTCTGAATTTGAATTTAACTGTTTAATACAGTGCACAGTGTAATTTACAAAAGTAGACTAGAACTTGTTCCTGGATCCTTATTTGCTTTTGCAGCAACATTCCAATCAACCAATTATGACCATCAACAACTTGAAGGAACTAAAAAGTACCTTGATATTGACAATATATATACTTTAAACAAACAAACATATTATAATATTGTTTTTCTTTTGATACTAAGTTAATTTTTTTCTGTCATTGACCCAGAAATCATTTAAACACCAAACAGAAATGGAATTTAAATTTATATTGTACTAAAATAAATGCAGAGAATGGACTTTCTGAAGACCACCAAACTACAACTCCTGCAACTCCAACTCTGCCAGATCTGAAGGCAGTGATTGGTTAAAAGGAATGTTGCTCCAGGAACAAAGGATTCTGATCCAGGAAAATGTCCTACTTTGTCTTTGTTATGCGAAATACAGCAGTTATTTCGCAGACTGTTCATGGACAGAATAATGATGACATGATAGAATGATAGAATGTCGATGTCCCTTGTCCCTGCAGAATTTTAAAACTAAAATAACTTTCAGTTTTGGCCACTTTAAATGCTGACAGCAAATGCAAGACCTGGGTTGTTCAATAATTCAATGGAAACCTTTTTGTCCTCTTTGGAACAGACAGACAACATCCGAAGACATACTTTGCTTCGGCTGACACTCTCCATTCACTCACAGAAAGCCTACATTACTATAATTGCACAAAATGATAGTTACAAAGTTTTGCAGAGCATCAGGTTGTAGAGCATTAAGCATCATTACTCTTTTCTTCTATAATGCAAGTCAGTCACACATTTATTTGGGTGATTGTTGAATATTGGGCCAAAGATTGCACAGCCTTAAATTAAATATGGAGAAAGTGCAAAAGCTTTTTGAAAAAGCTCTAATAAATGCCCACTCTTCGTTCCTTCAAAAGCTGACACTTAAAACCAGCATAAAAACGGTTATATTCTTAAAACATTTTCTGAGAACGCTCTAGAAAGCACTTATGTAACAAAGAAGAAACTGAGTGGAATAATATTAATAAAAAATCTATTTGATTATTGTCTAGTAACTATATGAGATGACTTACAAGGCATCTTGTACTTAATGAAATGTTGCTAAGCAAAAAGAAGGGAGAAAGAGAAATCCTACACAAGCATACATACTATACATATATACTCTAATCACAATTTATTTGGTAACACTTACAATAAGGTTCATTAGTTAACTACATTAGTTAACATGAACTAATAATGAACTGCACTTATACAGCATTTATTAATCTTTGTTAATGTTAATTTCAACATTTACTAATACATTATTAAAATCTTGTTAACATTAGTTAATGCACTGTCAACTAACATGAACAAACAATGAACAACTGTATTTTCATTAACTAACCTTAATGAAGATTAGTAAATACAGTACCAAATGTATTGCTCATAGTTAGTTCATGTTAGTTAATAAATTAACTAATGTTTAACTAATGAACCTTACTGTAAAGTGTTATCATTTATTTCATAAACCATGTGAGAGAAAAATGCAATAGTTCAATAAATATACATACCATATATAAATAGTAACTTTTTAATAATTTAACACAGACATACATGTATAATGTATGTGGGTGTAAACATTTGTCTGACATCGTCCACCATCTTGGATGTATTTTTGTACTCATTGCAATGCACCATGGGATTTTTGCTCAGAACATGTCATGCTGCCTTAGAATTTTGCCAATATAAGGCATCTTGGGAGACAGCATAATCAAGCCTATGATTCCGGTCTACATCTTGGAACAGAGCTATTGAGTACCATAAGCAACGATTATGAATACCCTGCAAATATAGAAGTCATAAGCTCTGATGAGCAAATAATAATGAAGGGAACTATACAAACCACAATCATATGCCAGGAACTGCTCAAACAAAACTGTTCTAGGAAAAGCAGACACAAGAGATGCAGTCCTATATTTATTACTAACAACCATACTGATGCATCGCTATCCTGCCCAACTGTTTGTTTTTGTTTTTTTGTGAGCTAACTGTTAATGTATTTTACACTGACAATGCATATAAAAGATGTTTATTTAAAGTCTGTGAGCTGGAACAATCTGGATGTGAAATATTCTACTGGCACATTGAGCGTATGATGTAGCCATTGCAATTATCAGTGTTTGAGAAGCTTAAGGGATGACAGATATATGCTAGTAATAAATAAGTATTAAATATATCTTACAAAATATCAGATGGAACAGTTTAATAATGTAAGAATTGCTGTTAAACTGAGAACAAATACAAGTGCTGTCAAACTAATTTTAGCAGACTAAATATAAAATTAAAGCTGCTGAATGTATATGCGCATTTCTGCAGCATTAGCAGAAATAAAAAATAATGATAAAAATAAAAATAATGACTGTTTGCAAACAGATTTCCTGAACAGAAGTATCTAGCCAACTTAAGCATCATGCACATGCCCTATAAGTTGATTTGGAATACAAGTTCCACATACAAATATATATTAAAAAATAATAATAATAATAATAATAATTTGAAATACACAGTTAAAAAGTTTGGGATCAGCAAGTGTCTTTTTTAATACTTTTGATCAAGGATGAATGAAATGAAAACATTGAAAATAATATATTTTAAATAAACGCTGTTCTTTTGAACTTTGTTCATCAAAGAATCCTGAAAAAAAAATGTATCAGGGTTTCCACAAAAATATTATTGTTTTCAACATTGCTAATAATAAGAAATGTTTCTTGAGCAGCAAATCAGCCTATTAGAATGATTTCTGATAGGTTCATGTGACACTGAAGACTGGAGTAATGATCCTGAAAATTCAGCTTGCCATCACAGGATAGCATTAAAATATATTAAGATAGAAAACGGTCATTTTAAATTATGATAATATTTCATAACATTACAGTTTTACTGTATTTTTATCAAATAAATGCAGCATAAGCATGGTGAGCATAGGAGACTTTTTTTCAAAATTCACATTAAAACAAACCCCAAATGTTTTAATGTTAGTGTATATTTCATTTCATTATTATTTGTGAACTAATATTCAGCTTTTCTTTTTAATAGTCAACTTATTTCAAGCATGTACACACTGGTCACAGACACGAAGATGTACCTTTAATACCACGCTGATTGCTCACTAAAAACCCCTGGAGTCATCATGTGTTCAGGCCATTTCAAGTTTGATTTTGACATGACATAAAGTGGTGATATCTAAGTGACAGTTGTTTACTTACTTTTTAATTAGTCTTCCCATTAACCCCATCACTGTCTTCATTCAGGCCGATTTGACGAGAATGCGCAAGAAAACAAGAGGCGGGAATTATCGCACAAACCAATCATGTCCAACCATAACCGATCATATCCAATCATAGCGCAATGGAGGGACTGCCTCCTCCCCCATTCATTCTCAATTACATGTGTGTGTGTGTGTAAGAAAAACATGCAAAAATTTGTTTCATTACAATCAGCACTATTAATTTTTAATGATAGTGGAGTAACAATGACACACTTCACCATTAAACAAGTGCCAGAATCACAGCAAACTCCTCACTGATGTTTGCTGGCCATGTTGTTCAATTAATTCATTCCTTTAGTTTAAAACAATGGGCCTCAAGCTGTATATAAAACAAACCACGTATAACAGTATAACTTCAAAGCAAAGCGTTGGTTAAAAACTATCGATTCTTTGTCTATGCAGCCCCCTCCACGTGGGTCCTCCAGCGCCCTGCTGTAGTCTGGGATAAATGCGGCAATAAGCTGTAATTCATTAACCTCTATCTCTAACACTTTACTGCTGTGCCAGCAACATATGTCAGGACCAATCCAGCTCCAACGAAGGTTCATTCCGTCCAGCATCCATAAGCTATGCAAATTATAGAAGGTGGAACGTGCACTGGAGGGGTCTGCAGCGTGGATGGGAAATGGAGGGTGAAATTCACCTCAAGGATGCAACAGAGATCCCACATATATTGCCACTCTGGATAAAAGGTCTATGCGAGCATGCAGCCCTCTCGCATGCCCTGCTGTGATAAGCCTGGACAGGAGAGTGAGCAATCACTGATTAAATCGGTGATTTAGCCCACGCCAGCACCCACCCGCAGCCCTGACCCCTGGGTTAGAGACTGCAGCAGATATCTGATCATGAACAAAATAGCTCTCAGCTGGTGGGGCTCCTGCGCTTGGGAATTTTTCAGTGGGGGTCAAAGGTGTGATCCATACGCAGACGCAGGGGGCTGATTCGGGAACAGCTGTGAACAACACTCCACCGGAGTGAAAACAGCACTGATTAGCCTGTTAAACTTGACCACACTGACAAAAACTGCAACATAATCGCAATTACGCACAAACAGGGTTTATTAAAGCTTTTTTAATGCTACTGAAACAAATCTATGATTGTTGCAACAGGAAAAAAGGAGTAGATGGATCTTATTCCATATCTAAAAATTCAAATTCATTCATTTTGATTGGAGGGGAAAATATCCAGCTTATTTTACAATGCAGAAGTAAGCTATTTTCTTTGAATGTGTCGAGACTTCCAATTCATTAGCCGCTACAGGTATATAACTACTAGAACAATAAAAAAGTGCAGTAAACGGTAAAACTGTTTACGCTACTAACCAGTGTTTTTATGATTCTGATAAAAAATTAAAATAATATAATAACAAATACCAGTTGGCAATATTAAAGGGTTAGATCAACCAAAAATGAAAATTCTGTCATTAATTATTACTCACCCTCATGTCGTTCCACACTTGTAAGACCTTCGTTCATCTTCAGAACACAAATTAATATATTTTTGATAAAATCCGATGGCTCAGTGAGGCCTGCATTGACAGCAAGATAATTAACACTTTCAGATGTCCAGAAAGCTACTAAAGACATATTTAAAACAGTTTATGTGACTACAGTGGTTCAACCTTAATGTTATGAAGTGACGAGAATACATTTTGTGCGCCAAAAAACCCCAAAATAACGACTTTATTCAACAATATCTAGTGATGAGCGATTTCAAAACACTGCTTCATGAAGCTTGGAAGCTTTACAAATCTTTTGTTTTGAATCAGTGGTTTGGAGTGCGTATCAAACTGCCAAAGTCATGCCCCCCAGTGGTGAACCATTGAAATTTCGAAACACTTATGACTTAACGAAGCCTCGTTTACTGAAATCATGTGACTTTGGCAGTTTGATACGCGCTCCGAACCACTGATTCGAAACAAAAGATTTGTAAAGCTTCGAAGCTTCATGAAGCAGTGTTTTGAAATCGCACATCACTAGAGATTGTTGAATAAAGTCGTTATTTTGTTTTTGTTCTCGTCACTTCATAACATTAAGGTTGAACCACTGTAGTCACATGCACTGTTTTAAATATGTCTTTAGTATAGCTTTTTGGGCATCTGAAAGTGTTAATTATCTTGCTGGCAATGCAGGCCTCACTGAGCCATCGGATTTTATCAAAAATATCTTAATTTGTGTTCCGAAGATGAACGAAGGTCTTACGGGTGTGGAACGACATGAGGGTGAGTAATTAATGACAGAATTTTCATTTTTGGGTGAACTAACCCTTTAAACAGCATAACAGACTGTTTCTGTGTTCTTACGTTAAAAATAAGATGGATACAGTGGGGTCCAAAATCCAATTTAAGTCTGCAAATAAACAAGTTTTAGGATTTAGAAAAAATGTAAAACAAATCTGTATGGCACCATTTTTCAATTCAACATTTAATTCAAACTGTCAGACTGCTAATATGATTTATAATGGAAAAAAAACATTTATTGAAATAAATAAAGTAGTCTCTTAGACTTTTGGACCCTAATACATGCTACACTTGTATCAAAATATCTTAAAAATGTATCACTAAACAGTTTCTTCTCATGTTCAACTAATTTTGCTTTTACCTCTATCATTTAGCGAACTGACAAGATATTCTCTCACACACACACAAAACACAGAATGCTGATCCTTCTCACTGTTTTCTTTCTCTAATTTGTCACTGCTAATCAGAGAAGAAAGCTGCAATCATTGCACCTCGGTGTTGAAGCAACATGCTGATGACAGCCAAAGTCTTCTTCACTGATCTGATGAGCATGAGAGATGCAGTGAAGTACACTTGTGGACTTGAGGACTTGTATTCCCAGATTGAGACAAGCATCTGTTCACCTCAAGAGCTGCCGACTTGCAACAAGAAATGCCCAAGTATAATCACAAAATTTGCTTCAGATCTGTAGTATGATTTTGAATTTAATAGAAAAGAAAAAAAAATGGATGATACAGTATGTATGAGCATTGCAGTCATGCATGTAGATGGACCTTTAGCCATACCTAAAGATCCATTCATTTTGATTGGAGGGAAAAATATCCACCTTATTTTGCGACGCGAAAGTAAGCTATTTTCTTTGAATGTGTTGAGACTTCCAATTCAAGTTGTGAGAAATCAAGATTAATAAAAACGCAACACAGTGAGTAAATGATGCTTTATAGGGTTAGTTCACCCAAAAATGAAATTTCTGTGATTAATTAGGCTACTTACCCTCATGTCTTTCCAAACCCGTAAGACCTTTGTTCATCTTCAGAACACAAATTAAGATATTTTTGATGAAATCCAAGGGGTTTTTTTTATCCTCAATAGAAAGCAACAAAATTACCACATTCAAGGTCCAAAAAAGTAGTAAAAACATCGTTAAAATAGTCAACGTGGTTCAACCGTGGTTCAGTGGTTCAACCTTAATGTTATGAAGCAATGAGAATACTTTTTATGCGCAAAAACAAAACAAAAATAACGACTTTATTCAACAAATTCGTCTCTCCCCTGTCATTCTCCTATGCTATTTATGTTGCAGCGCTTCCAGGTTCTACGTCAGAACGGTGGCTCAGTATTGGCAGACTTCTGTTCACGTGAGCAGCACGACGCATACATGTGATGATGACACAGGAGCCAGCCAATAATGAGCCGCCATTCGGATGTAAACAAGGAAGCGCTGAACTGCGTTCACTGCATCAACTGCGTAGGAGACCGACAGGGGAGAGACGAATTTGTTGAATTTGTTTTGTTTCATTTTTGCTCACTAAAAGTATTCTTGTTGCTTCATAACATTAACGTTGAACCACTGTAGTCACGTAGTCCATAACAATAGTCATTTTAACAATGTCTTTATGTGGTAATTTCATTGCTTTATATTGAGGATAAAAAAAAAAAAAAACTCTTGGATTTCATCAAAAATATCTTAATTTGTGTTCTGAAGATGAACGAATGTCTTACGGGTGTGGAACAACATGAGGGTGAGTAATTAATGACAGAAATTTCATTTTTGGGTGAACTAACCCTTTAATTTTCATTTTAGGGTGAACTGTCCCTTTAAGGGCTAAATAACAAGAAGTAGTAAATGGTGAAAGTATTTGCACTACTAACAAGTGTGTTTATGATGGGGTCCAAAAGTCTGAGGCTACATCATCTGACTCCATTCATCTGAGCTTTATCAGAGCATCTTATATTTATTAGAGTGGGATGCTCTGATGAAGCTCAGATGAAAACAGTATTTAATACAACTTAAAATACTAAACTACTATAGCTCAAATAAACAAGATAGAACATAACAGGTGTAAATAAACGTTAAGGCACACCACTGTTAAGTGAGAGATTGAGAGTTAGATGAGGGTGTCAACTTAATTTTGATATTTTTTAACAATCTTTTAATACCTCTTTCTGCAATATTGTTACCAGATGCAATACTTAAAAACCAACTGTTAATCGCAAAACATACAACACTGAATTCATCAAAGCCATTGCTAAAACTTAGGCTGCATCCAAAATTGCATACTTCCCTAACATATAGTAGGCGAAAAACAGTATGTGACAAAAGTAGTATGTCCGAATTCACTACAGTACTCATAAAAGAGTAGGCAAAAAGTACTCGGATGACCTACTAATACTGTTGAGATTCTGAAGTGTGCATATGATGGACACTTTACTATATGAGGCCATGGGAGAGGATTTGTGAATGGCAGTAAAGCAACGCAACTGACGCTGTATGTCACATGACAGTGACAACCTGGCAGATGTAGTACGTCCAAATTACATTCATACTACACACATTCATACTATTTAGAACATACTTTTTTTAGCAGTCGTTAAGTAATTACTTATTCAAAATAAGTACCTACTCGAGAGTATGCAATTTTGGACGCAGCCTTACTGATGTTTGTGTTGCTGTTGTCCCACTAAAATTATGTCACTTCCAAGAGGATGATGTCATCAAAGGAATGTTAATTAAAAGTTGTATTGAAAGTACAATACAAAAATACTAACACTGAAAGTGGCATTGAGGACACAGAAAAAAAAACTATAAACTGAATACCAGTTAAACAATATCAGTTTGAAATATTTTGATTGAATGATTTAAAAATACACCAGGAATATTTTTAATAAATTGTTTGTTTGTTTTTTTCACCTGCTTAAATCAAAGTATTGACATTATGACATACATTGACTTTGATAAAAGAAAATCAAATAATATATTTCTATCTTTAAAATTGTGACTTTAGTATTTTATATTTAATTTATTATTTTTATTCATTAAATTAATAGTTAATTTATGGGATGACCATATATGGAACTGTGCCAATAATTATTTTTTTTTAGAATAGCAAGAGTCACACCAGCATAATAGCCTGCAGTATTTCCACTGCAAACAAAATGAATAGCACAAATTTCCATGACCAAACAACCTCACGTTAACATGATTATAGTATAGAGGTTATTTGCATCATGTAAACATTAAATGCAGTGCATCAATCCCAAAAATGGAAAACAGTGCCATACTAACCATCTAATCGGTTGAATTTATGCACCATGGCTGTTTTCAACATCTCTGCATATTTTCTCCAGCAACCCGACAACCACAGACAAAAATAACCATTTAAATTATGAAGTACCATATGCCCGTACACTCTATGGATTTCCTTACTGTCCCCAGTGCAGCCACAGAGAGCTGTAGCCATGCAATTAAACACCTTAATTATCAAACTGCCCTTTCACCATAATAAGATAAATGTTAAAATTAAAATGCAGATTCTACTATTCAGTCTTTTTTTTCCAACCCAGTTATGTTCAGGTTCAGAATGGTTGCCATGGCGATATGGATCCTTAAGAAAGTAAATAAGTGCCATTGATAAGCTAACAGAACTACAAGTTATTTAACATGTAGAGGCAGAAAGCGTTCATCAACAAGCCTCCATCCAATTCTGCATAAGGAGGAAACATACTCCGCCACGACTATGAAAACAAGACCGTGTTTGATATGGTTCAAGGTTGGAAGAAATGAAATGGTTGTGAAGGCATGGTAAAGGCAAGAAACAGACCACTTTAATAATCAAGATGAAAACAATCACTATGTCTCCTTGGAAACATGTTTGTACCGATCAGAGATATATAGGAGCAACGAACGACTGTGTGCTGAACTACAAATTGGACATTCCAAAGCTCAAACGCAATAATGAAAGCTGTTACATTTCATGGCATTTATTTGTTCCAGGCTGACATTTTTTATTTGAAGTACATTCAAAATGAATGACATTCCAACATTCTGACTTATGTCTGACCGTTAATACTGCTAAAATAAAGAAATACAGAATGTGGTACACATGGTTATGGAAACCCAATTTGCCCCAATTTGAGTCAAAAATGCAATAGGGAATTGTAAGATAAAGAAATAGTTATATTATGGCATATAAAGTCACATTGTAAAATATAGCTACATATAAAGTCACAATTATGAGAAATAAAGTTGGATTTATAAGACAAAAAGTCACCACTAGGAGAAGTAAAGTCACAACTGTGAGAATTAAAGTCGTGCTTGTCAGATATAAAATCACAGTTGTGAGATATAAAGTCAAATAGTGAGAATTAAAGGCAAAATTATGAGAAATATAGTTGCATTTGTGAGAGATAATTGTGAGTCACGTTTACCTTTTCATTTGTTTTACTCTGAGGCATAAATATATTGTGCCAATGGGTAAATGGGAAGAAATGCAGGATTTCTGTTCATTTGTTCACACATAGACGCATTGGACAATTCACAGTAAAATACAAATTAGTGTCTGAATGAGGCATGACATGTACCTGTTAAAAGCTAAATTGTCTCCATTGCCCAGTGGCGATGGGGAGCAAGTTTATCCAGTGAATACCAATATTCAACCAGACTAACAGAGTGCAGTGTGTGTTTGTGTGTGTGTGACAGAGCGATTTTTGCTAAGAGACCAGCTGATAGGGTAACAGGCAGATTCAATCACAAGTAAATGTGCTGATTACCAAGATCACAGTCTTCCTCTCACACACTCGTCCCCTTGAGAAAATCGCTAAACTACATATCAGTGCCGTCACTTAAATTCACAGAGCGTGAGCAACCCCTCCCCCCGGGCCCAATGATAGGCTATACGACAGAGGACCTTAGTGGATGACCCTGGAGTCTGGACTACATAGATTTAGCTCTGTTCGAAAACTATATAGTGAGCTGCCTCACTGGCTGTTGTCAACATAGGCAGCTGCCTTCTAAGGCAACATCTGAAAGGTCTGTTTTGAAACGCTTTACTTAAAAAGCAACATGGGGTGCGTTTACACGCTAACAATGTACTACAAACAGAAACGTTTTTTATTTGCGTTTTTCGTGTACAGGCGATAACGTTGTAAAAATGATTCCTGTTCACACGGATCTGCGGAAACGAATAAAAATGCTGTGTTACACATGTCAGGCCAGTAGTTGGTGATAGGGATGTATCGATGCACCACAAATCGGTTGAAAATAGATGAAAATATGTGATGATTCAAGAAGGTTGAGATGTTAAACGAATCACGATACACAGTTTAAACAGCAGGGGCGCCGTCGCTGAAGTTGATTACTGTGACACCGCTTTACAGGTGTGAGAGCAGTGAGCAACTCGAGCGTCAAACGAAGCAGCGGTAAGCACTCATCAGTGTTGCCAAGAATTGGGCTACTTTTACACTGTTGCCGTGGGTTGTTTTTCATGTCCGCGTCATTTGTCACTCTAAACTACGCAAAAACCTGGTGACGCCTCTGTGCACGAGCAGTCCTCAAATCAAGCAACAGCAAAAGAAGAAGAGTTCAACCAATCATAGCGCTAGGTTCTTCCCCCAAATAGCAAGTGGGGATGATTGCCATGGAGACACTGGTGGTTCAGGCAAAGAAGAAAAAATGAGATCTGGTTCTGAGAGTATTACGAACTGTAATGTAAATTGTTATCTTTGCCAATAAAATGTATTAAAATCTGAATTACATAACATTGTATTGGCTGTCAATCATGATGGAAGAGTAGACAAGTTAAGTTACAGCATGTCCACCATCTCTTGTGGGGGTTATGCATTAAGCCATTTGTGGTGCCCTTACCACATTGTGCCTCATATACTGTAAATGTTAGTCCCAGTGACAGGCTGGCATGAAATGGCTTGCATAATACTTAGTAAGGAGGCCATAATAATTTTTGACTCATGGCTGAAGTTAAGTTTCTCCAGCTCTCCCCAGGTTGGCAAAAAAAGCATCTCAAAATGCATCAGATTGATGCTTTAAAATATGGAATATTTAAATTTTTCTTTCGGGGGAGCATGCCCCCGGACCCCCCTAGAGGGGTAATATCCTTCTCACCTTTTTCACCCCTGACCTGTTTTCATGCCTGAAATTCAGTTGCTATTTATTTTTAGATATAATAATCATCAACACTCAAATAATAATAAAAAAATATGTTACGTTATTGTAAACATGTAAATTAAACATAAGGCAGTTTTTGCATTAACTTTTGTTTCTCCAATTCGTTGTTGAAATATAATCATTTACACAGTGGCTGTCATAACTTGTTTTCATGACAGATTTATTTAGGCCTTACGTTAACTAACAGGTTAAGTAAAATATAATTATTATATAGGCTAATACAGTGCATATATTTAGCGATATTTAGTGCATTTCTCTAGCAAACTAACAAGCTGTTGACACTGAATGGTTTTTCTGAGGTAAACGTAATACTACGTGACATACTGTTTACAAACTGTTTTACTGGCATCTTCCGCGGTTGAAACACTGATTAAGCATTACACAAGATATGATACGTTTCAGTACTTTGTACTGTATCTTTCAACATACCTTCATGTTCATTCATGTTCATTCTGTAGTAGTAAAGAGGAAGGAAGGGATGATCGCGTTCACTCGCGCTCCGTGCTGCCGTTTGAAGCCTATACAGCGCCTCATCAAAAAGCGTCAAAACGGCATTTATTGTTTGAATTTCGTGATAAAATGGACAGAATTTGAAAGATATAACAAAACACAGAGCTTATTGCGATTATTGGTGGTTAATGCTGGTTAAAATAGGTTAGGCTAAAAATCATTACTTTGCGCGCCCCCTTTTGGATTGGAGTGTGGATCGCCTGTGACTGACTGTATTCGTCACCTAACTGCATGAACCGAACCGTGACGTAACGTGACGGTTCTGGACGAATACATGTACCGTTACACCCCTAATATATATATATATATATATATATATATGTGTGTGTGTGTATATATATATATATATATATATATATATTAGGGGTGTAACGGTATTTATTTATTTATTTATTTAAGAACTGTATATCTATAAGAAAGCCTCTGCATGGAACATCACACAGGAATGCAATGGAGGATCTCTTGCCCATCAGATCAACACAAACCGAACACAACTCCTTACATTAAATATTTACGTTTTAGAGACACCAGACTAAATGAATTCTAGACTACAAATGCTTAAAAGTCTTACATGAAGGACCTCGACCTACACTGTGTTTTGTCCTTAGATATGCATGAAAAGAGGAATTACATTTCACTCATCACATCACAAAGAACATGATACCCATTAAAGACTCTTCTTTTGATCTCACATACAACTGCTATAAGGAGCAAAACCCATTTTCTCAACTACCCCTCAAGAAAATGAGCTCAGGCTGTGGTCCAAAACCCACAGCAAATCCTATACTACAAAATCCACTCAGCGTGAAATACACAGAGAAACATGCTCATAATTGCCAATTAATAAGCCCAAACAATGGCCATTTCTAATAGAAAACATTTTACTGAATGATTTGTCTGTAACAATGCCTGGGTGGATTTTTTTTTTCACTTAAAGTATCCTTGGAGATGTGACGTCACCTATTTGCCTCAATCCTGCTTTTTTTCTTTAAAAAAAATGATTTTTGGGAAATTGTCTCCAGCTTCCTGTCGTCTAAAAGAATGAGGTACTGCGATAGAGGGCAGGGGAGGAGAAGGGCTGCTCAGGTGGGGTGTTGCTATTGATTCCTATGTGGGGACAATTTCCTGAGTGCCTCTGATTTGTCTGTCACATCCCATTATGACTTGTGTGCTTTGAGTTCCACTTTCCTCTGTGTTACTGCATGAGGTGTCGCAGCTTTTTATGTGCCACCAGTATTGAGGGAATGTATTGAATTCTCTGCAGTTTGGTTATTATTGTCTGCGAACTTGATTTACCCATCTGGGCGAATTTCAGAAAGCAATACTGAAATGCTGTAATCAAGTTACCTATTGTAAAAGTGTTTCAGTCAATGTGTGGGCAAGGTTGGTGGGGGCATGTCTGGCTTTTGGACACCTCGCTGTGCTTAGGTCTGGAAGTTCTGGCAGTCACAATAAGGAAAAATTGTCATGTATGAAATACTGTATCTATCCAATAGAAATTCTCTCATCGGCTTTTTTAAAGACTTCAATACATGTGTAAATCACTACTTCTCACTACTATGGAGGTAAAGGATCAAATGACTTTTTCTTTTTTTTCTTTCATAAATTAGGACCATGCTGCCTAATGTCTATGCACAGAAACATTGATCATGCAAAGGTGGATATTTATTATAACACAACAGAACAAAGTAGAACACTGAATGTATGAGGTTATTCTGTGGTAGGATACAGCTGAACGTCAGTTGCATGATTATCATAGAATTACCAAGACTAATTAGTTAATAAAAAATAAAAAAATAAAATAAAATAAAATAAATAGATCAGGACTGATGTAGGCCTTTTAAGACTTTTACAGCAGAATCTAAGATAAGAGACTTTGGTGAATAAAATAAAATAAAATAAAATAAAATAGATCAGGACTGATGTGGGCCTTTTAAGACTTTTACAGCAGAATCTAAGATAAGAGATTTTGGCGAATAAAATAAAATAAAATAAATAAAATAAAATAGATCAGTACTGATGTGGGCCTTTTAAGACTTTTACAGCAGAATCTAAGATATGAGACTTTGGTGAATAAAATCAAATAAAATAAAATAAAATAAAAATAGATCAGGACTGATGTGGAACTTTTAAGACTTTTACAGCAGAATCTAAGCTATGAGACTTTGGTGAATAAAATAAAATAAAATAAAATAGATCAGGACTGATGTGGGCCTTTTAAGACTTTTATAGCAGAATCTAAGATAAGAGACTTTGCTGAAGAAAATAAAATAAAAAAATAAATAAAATAAAATAAATAAAATAAAATAGATCAGGACTGATGTGGGCCTTTTAAGACTTTTACAGCAGAATCTAAGATATGAGACTTTGGCGAATAAAATAAAATAAAATAAAATAAAATAAAATAAAATAAAATAAAATAGATCAGGACTGATGTGGGTCTTTTAAGACTTTTACAGCAGAATCTAAGATATGAGACTTTGGTGAATAAAATAAAATAAAATAAAATAAAAATAGATCAGGACTGATGTGGAACTTTTAAGACTTTTACAGCAGAATCTAAGCTATGAGACTTTGGTGAATAAAATAAAATAAAATAAAATAAAAAAATAAATCAGGACTGATGTGGGCCTTTTAAGACTTTTATAGCAGAATCTAAGATATGAGATTTTGCTGGAGAAAATAAAATAAAAAAATAAATAAAATAAAATAAAATAAATAAAATAAAATAGATCAGGACTGATGTGGGCCTTTTAAGACTTTTACAGCAGAATCTAAGATATGAGACTTTGCTGGAGAAAAAATAAAATAAAATAAAAATAGATCAGGACTGATGTGGGCCTTTTAAGACTTTTACAGCAGAATCTAAGATATGAGACTTTGCTGGATAAAATAAAATAAAATAAAATAAACATGGATCCTGAACCACAGAGAAAGTTCTTTTTACAAAAGAAACCAACTCCCTTAAATGACACCTGCCACCTTTTCTGCTGTGTAAGAAACCTTTTGAAACATTTAATTCAATGTGCTTACTGAGCCCAACAGGAAAATCAAATTATCTAGACTTTTGCTGAGGTATCTCAACCTGCTCGCTTACACCACAATGCACATGTAACACAGGACTGCAGGTGATTCCCTGTCTTCTTCCTGTAATTGAATATGATCATCCTTGAAACATCCACAGTTGAACATTTATCCAAGGCGTTTGCAAAAAATGAAAGGATTAAACAAAGTTGACAACTTCCTGCAATAGTGTCATTGCAACATTTGCATTTCATAGGAGAACGCCACCGAATGAGGATACTTTTCATAAACATTGATGACATTTCTTTCATGTTCCACTTTCCATTGCATCAAAGATGATTCTAATAGATAATGCCAAGGTTATTTGTGATAGTAATCAAAGGAATTGTAATTGTAAAAGCGAGCAGAGACTGCTTATGCATTGGGTGGAAATGAAATTAGCATTCGTTAGCATAATCACATGGGAACAAAGAGAAATCATCATTTCCTTTAAGGACGATGCGTCAGAGAATAACGCCTTGAGAAACTATCTCAAAAATAACTCAGACCAAGGTCAGTGTGTGTAGTGCATTTTTTCTTATTCGTTTTCTTTCTTTTCTTTTTTTTTTTCTGGGGACATAAAATCATCTCCACTCTAATTGTTTTTATCTCTTATCTCCCAAATGGGGAAAAAAAGAGTTACAACAACTCTGGGGGAATTCACTAAAAAGTGCACCTTTGCACCTTCAGCACAGAAATCTGCATCTTATTCACTAACCACCTGCAATCCAGTTTAACAAGGAGTTAAATGCATTGACATAGTGTTGCACTTTATTTAAATTGTCATCCGCATTTTTTTTTTTTTTTTTTGTTTTTGTAGCATGAACACGCCTTCTTTCTATGCAAATTAAGCTCATTATATCTTGTGCCTTTATATTTATGGAGTCAGACTGCAGGAGTCTGCCGCATCCTTCCACAACATAGCACTCAAAACCAACCCGCAAGAACAGAAATTATGCCGTGCAAATTGCCTTCAGATTTTGTGGGTACGTTTGCGCCATTACCTGATTTGCATAACTCGTTTAGTGAACCTGAAACAACAGACAGCGTATGAAAAACGGTGCTATCAGTGGACTCAATTCTTTCCTAGCGAATTCCCTGTCTGAAACTCATACAAAGTGTTCCAGCTTCACAAAGTCATAACATCTTACTGAGCTCTGCCCTGTATGTCATGTTTTAACAGATAGAGCAAAATGAGACAGACCGTCTAGGAAGTCAATTAAAACGAAGTAATTAAAATGTATTCAGGGCAAAACGTGTCTGAAACTACAGCAAGTACTGACCTTAAAAGAAATTTGCAAAACTTCTGTAAATAAAAGTGTCCTGAAAAGCTTTTTGTGACATTTTGATTAGCTCTTTTAAGAATTTTTTTATTTACAAATGTGTCAAAAGAGGCTAAAAATACAGCCTGTGTTGATTAAAACACACACACACGCTGGGTTTCCATGTTTTATGGGGACATTCCATAGACATAATTATTTTTATACTGTACAAACTATATACTATTTCTCTTAAAGGATTAGTTCACTTTCAAATGAAAATAATTTTTCATTTTAAATTATATTATTATATTAATAAATATCCTGACACATCTAAGCTTTATAATGGCAGTGAATGGGACCAAAGAGTATGGTATATTCCGTATTCAACTTACGAAGAAAGCGTAACTGACGAGCTTTTATCGTAAGTTGAATACGGAAGGCGTACGATGTAGCGTAAGCGTTTTAAACAGCGAGAGGCATAACACTTTCTTCGTAAGTTGAATATGGAAGGCGGTCTGGCGGATGCTGGATATTTTACATTATAACTTGTTAAATATGGATATTTTTCTTACACAAACGCATCGTTTTGCTTCAGATGGCCTTTATTAACCCCCCGGAGCCGTGTGGAATACGTTTCGCTTTGGATGGATGCACTTTCTTGAGCTTTATACTCATTGGTCCCATTGACTGCAATTATAAAGCTTAGATACTTATCAGGATATTTATTAATATAACTCCGATTGTGTTCATGAGAAAGAAAAAAGTCATATACACCTAGGATGGATTGAGAGTGAGTAAAGCTTGGGGTAATTTTCATTTTAAAGTGAACAAATCCTTTAACCCTAACCCTACGCCTAAATACAACCCTCATTGAAAACTTTCTGCATTTTTACATTTTTAAAAAACACTATTCTGTATGATTTGTGACCCTAGACCACAAAACCAGTCATAAGTCACAGGGGTATATTTGTAGCAATAGCCAACAATACATTGTATGGGTCAAAATTATTGATTTTTCTTTTGTGCCAAAAATCATTAGGATATTAAGTAAAGATCATGTTCCATGAAGATATTTTGTAAATTTCCTACAGTAAATATATCAAAAATTTATTTTTGTAAGTAATATGCGTTGCTAAGGACTTCATTTGGACAAAATTATAGGCGATTTTCTCATTATTTTGATTTTTTTGCACCCTCAGATTCCAGATTTTCATATTGTATCTCGGCCAAATATTGTCCTATCCTAACAAACCATACATAAATGGAAAGCTTATTTATTCAGCTTTCAGATGATGTATAAATCTCAATTTCAAAAAATTGACCCCTATGACCGGTTTTGTGGTCCAGGGTCACATTTAAGCTGTTTTCCTCATAGGGACCAAAAAATGTCCCCACAAGGACAAGGATTTTGAATGTTGCCATCATTGTGGGAAGAACAGTAAAAGAACAGTAGGTTTCTTACTGTGCAACACCTTATTATAAAAATATATGGTTTGATAACAGCTTGTGTGACGTACATTTAAAAGTGTCATTTTAATTGCTAAGTTCTTTTATTCTAACTCACAGAGAGTTGTACTACACTTGCAGCGACTGTTGCTAACCTATAATTGATTTTTCAATTCCACTATCAGCATATTACAGATGCAACAACGATTTCAATTTCGAAGTGAAACACAATCGCATTTTCAAATTCAATACCACATTGTACGTAGCATGAAAGGAAACGCACATTATCTCTGTTCTCATTACATTACACAGCTGCTAAACAAATCCTGCCCTCAAATAACCCAGCGGAGAAAATAATCACTTTTGAAACATGCTTCTTGACCCCCGTCGACTAATCGGAGTCTTACACGAGGCGGCCCAGGGTGACTTTAAAGTGCAGCCTTGCTCGACTAAGGTTGTGTCAGTCTGCGTGTTCGTCAGCTCTCCACGGACGCCCAACCCTCCGTCAACTCGTCCTTGAGAAGCACTCTCATCTCTGCGGTTTGTCCTATCACGTCACTGTTTTATGGCTGTAACATTAATAATAGGCCAGTTAATCTCATTGCCCATTTCTGAAAGTTCTCTCTCTTGGTGACTAAGTTTTATTTGTGCATGCTTCCTACATTATAATGAGGGAGAAAATAAGCCTATTTTCCATTCTAATGCTTTATTAGACTAATGAAATCTTTTTAACTTGTTTATTTTGGGTCTTTTATAACAGTGTGTGGTTGTATACTGTGGAATTTCAAACATGAATTATTCATGTCCCTGTTGTATCTAAAGTATTGCACTTCAACAAAAGTAAAAGAAGTTTTCTATTTCATTTTGATCTTTTATTATCCTTAAAATGTTTTTGAGTAGTCTTCACTAGCATTTCTTCAGTTTCAGAAGACAAGACATAAGCTGTGGAATGGTGATACACAAATAGTACAATGAGATCTTCCTGTTATAAATCTGGGCTGCGTTTCCCAAAAGCATCGTAAGCCTAAGTAGATCATACAACCAGGGCTTGACATTATAACACCCGCCAAACCGCCAAATGCGGGTGGATTTCAGGAGTGGCATGTAACGCAGTCACTTTGGCGGGTTGAATTTTAGTTATAATATATACATTTTTCAATTGTAGTCTTTTAAAAAGGCATATGAAATTATAAACTAAGTGCAAAATAGTATTTTCAAAAATATAGATTTTTCGATACATATCGATACTAAAATATCTGAAATGCTTCCAATGCTCATTTTCCGCAGAATAGATACACGATACCAGCTGCGCTTTCTCACTCTCTCATCTCTCCAACAGCGAGTTGACACACAAACCCGCCTCCCCTCACTCACTCATTTCATTTGCTCCAGGTGAATATTGTTGGTGTTACAGGGCTTGAATTTTGGTGTGGGATTGCACGTAATGTGCATAATTTTACTCATTCATGCAGATTTTGTGCTCACACCCAAAGTGCGCACACATAAAGCCACCTCTCAGTACTAAATTGAGTTCTTTTTTGCTGCTTATCAGGTGTAAACAGTCAAATGCACACAACATAATGTCAAAATGCGGGTCTTGGCGAGTATTCACGTAAACACAGTCAGTTATGTTTTAAGTGAACGTAAACAGTTGAGAAAAAAAACGCATGCGTAACAGTATAATGCATCCGTGCATCAGGTCTTAAAGTGACAACAGCCTAATATACCTGCTGCCAAAATATGAGATAATATTAAAAATATCTATATGGCAGTTTTTCTCCATGGTATCGATGTCAAAATTGTGGCCAGCAAAAATGCTGAGTGGCTAGTAACTTTGGAAAACCACTAGCCACAGTGGCTGGTGAGCAAAAAATGAATGTAAGCTTAGCATAGAAACATTGCCACCAATGGTCTCTATGATCAACTTAGCACATGATGCTTTTGAGAAACTAATCATAAACATAACCTGGTTTTCTACAACAATGCATATCTCTGCCTGAACGCATGTGCCTGATCTCTAAGGAATATCTGTCAACTGTCTTTTTACTTTGTTACTGTACTTGAGTACATTTTTCAAGTATCTGTACTTTATCTGAGTATTTTTATTTTGGTAACTTTTACTTTTACTTCACTACATTCCAAAACATAATATTGTACTTTTTACTCCACTACATTTCGTAAAAAAAAAAACCATGACGTTCCTTGTTAATTTGAACTGAAGAAATCGTCACATGACAGCAGCGTCTGATTTGTGAACGAGCTGATTCTTTTCAATGAACCTGTTAAACAACTCAACAACTCACTGATTCAAATGATCCGGTCAGAGCGAGTCTCTAGTCAACAATTAACTGAATTCACAAGTCTGACTCAAAATGAGCCACAAGAATGGGAGATCCTCTGAGCTTGAGTGCACGCATGAAAAGTAAGTCACAATGCCGAATTTTAGGATTTATTATTGTAAATGAAACTCATATTTAGGTCACAACTGTCAGTTGTTTGTGAACTAAATCTGCTGTAAAAGGGCTCATTGTATGAAATGATTGAATGTGGACATGTCCACATTTGTGTATTATCACCTGAATGGGGTAGATTTTAAATAAGGCATTTTAAATAAGGCATTTAGGAACCCCCTATAAGACTTTGTTCAATTCGAACACTGATTGTATGTTTATATTATGTACAGTTAAGTACATAATATACATTACTCAAGTAAAATTGTAAGGGAGAACTTAATTTTCCTGGGATAATGTCGGCCAATAGCTTCATGGGCAGCACGCCGACATATACAGTTGTGCTTCAGGCGTCCCCGAGTTCAAGTCCCGTCTTGTGGACCTTTCCTGATCCCGCCCCCTCTCTCTCTCCAACTTCGCTTCCTGTCAACTTACTATCCTGTCATAATACAGTCAAAAACGGCAAAAATAAATCTTTAAAAAAATTACTGGAGTAATATTTTATAAGGGTATCTGTACTTTTACTCAAGTACTTGATTTGTATACTTCGTCCACCACCGTTGCTCACCGACACTGACTTCTTTCGCCAATGCTAAATTATTACTGAATGGATTGCTTACTTCTGCCCTGTCAGGATAAAACAGGTTTTGTGACTGACAGTCTCATTTGGTTTCAATACAGGTTAGATGTTAATGGAAAAGCCTCTTTTCTGCTCACTGTAATTGCCATGCTATGATGTGCAATTGTGACAGTGGAACACTAGATAGTGATCTGAAAGTATAATATCTGCTGGAGTATTGTTCTGCAAAGAAAAGTTACAATCTTTGAATATGCATAGCATTATTGGATGAATGACAACATGGGTGAGACTGAAGAAAACAACTGTATAAAATAGTTTTAAAAAAGGCATAAAACATGGATTTTCATGGCATGCTGCGAGTATTTTTGTTAATTTCTCTCCGGAATGCCACAGGTGTTAAAATAACACAGTAAATGCAAGTGCATGAGGATTGCATTCACTACAAACAATAAATTCAGGATGAAGCAAGCCACTGTATCTTCAGTGACACATTACTGGCAGCACATATTCACACTGTGTTTGAAGTATGAAGGACAACATGAACACAAGCACATCTGGCTCTTGCTTTGATGTAGTGTATTAACTCATCACCTCGTCCTGAAGAAAAAGGAAAAAAAAAAAAAAATCACAAATACAACCAGATTCAACAACTAAAAATGAATGGTAATGTTAACATGACTCTTCTGATCTATTCAGTAACTGCATTCAATAACACTAGAGCAATAGTCATAATCAAAAAAAATTTTTTTTTTTTTTTTAAATGTTCCTCCTCAATAGTAGTAGTAGTAGTAGTGACAATATAGTGACTATAGGGGCCAAACAACAAATAAATTCATTTAAAAATGCATTTTTTCAGTAAATATATAGTAAATATAATATAATATAATGCTCAAATAATTCAGTTAAATGATAATTAAATATGAGCCATACTGATTGCCCACTAAATACATGCACAAAGAAACACACACACACCAAATGAATTTTTGCTTTGAAGAGAGAAAAACAATGCTAGTTTAGTAATCATATTTCTACAGAGAAAATGTCTTAAATTTTCAACAGGAAGCGTAGCCGCATTCCATAAATCCTCTTGTTCGAGTTATTTTCTCAGTGCATGACAAAAACTTTCCTTCAGAATGATATCAGCACCCGGCGGATGTCACTATTATCATTACAAAGTGACTGAGGCAGCCATGAATTATCCAGCTAAAGGCTCAAACCCATCCACTGTCCGTACAAATCAGTTCAGCTCATTTCACACTTGGAACGACTTATTGTAAGCTATTCACATAAAATCTGAATCAAATGCATGTTGGACTGGCTCGAGCGACCAAATATTTTTTGATCAGCTAAATAACCTTGTACTGTATCACACTTTAAAAGTGCATGAACAGAATCAGTGCCTTGAGCAGTCCATTGTTAGCCACAAAGACAAATTTGAGCTTCTCTACGAGAATGACTTGCCATATAACTGTGCCAAATAGATGCAGAACAGCCTCCCAAGAGATGCCAAAGAACAAAAATCCCCAGTAATGTGAAATGGAGGATGTGCTCATTATATCTGTTTCAGATAAACAGAGGTAAATGAATATTAATGGAGGATTTATCATCAGCCTTTAAAAATATGGGCTTAATTTCTGCCATGCTGAGAAGACCTTAAAAGTCTAAATAATTGAAATAACACAAAACTCAGGACAGTTATTGTCTGCTATTTTGCTCCACCCACTTTCAGATCAGATATCAATAAACTAACTACCAATGCAGTTTTTCGGACAGAAACAACAAATCATTTTTATGAGGACAGGAAGACATGAAATATCACTGGCCATTGTGTTTGTAAAGCTCAATGGTCCATCATCATAATTTTTGTGACAAAATAGTAATTTGTGACAAATGAGTAATTTCACACCTGCCTGCCATTTTAAAAGGTATTCTCACTTCAACTGCACCAACGCACATTATCTCCATTCCTTACAATACTGCATTTGCAAAAACTGCAACATCATATCACTACAACACGGTCTCAATCAATGGTGTGAGTTTTGGTGAGGGACTATCTTTGTCTGACCAATAGCAGACAGGGGGAGTGTCTGGGGAAACTAATTTAAAAAAAAAAAATTGCAATTCCGTTTTGTGCCACTAGTGGTGCAGATATCAGACACAGCTTTAAATGCAGTGCTGTAGTATTATTGTTTTACCAGGATACAAAGTATATGACCTCACAGGTTCCAATCAGGGAATACTTTAATTAAGCACATTTATGCAATGTTTATTTCTGCAGGTTCAGTGCTTGTCCTTATCTGCATTCCCTTCTAATCAGACAGTGACAAACGGTAGGTCAGCATGGTCACTGAACAGGGTCAGCCCAAAGCATAATGAATCAATGAGTGTTTGAAAACATTTCAGCCTAATGTGTCACAGGAGAAAGTCTTCTTACAAAGACCCCACAGAGAGCCATTCTGGCTGACTATTGATGTGAAAATTAGCGGTTAATGATAATTTCACTCACTATACAGTTATTACAAATACAGTGGTCCAAAAGTTTAAGAGCACTAGTGAAAATGCCTCTATTTTGCATTTTTTTAATTTCATGTGCTGTAGTTATTACATATAGTTATATAGTTATTACACGGTTATTATATAGTTATTACAACAAATCAAGAGAAAGTTAAATCCAAAATAAACTTTCAGTTTTCAATATCTTTTCAATGTAGTCTTGTACTTTTTGGAGCCCATTTGTATAGTAATTTTCACTAGACAGTCAATTCAGAATAAAATAATCCTGAGAGATACAAGTCACTGCAGAAATATGACCTAACATTAATCTTATATCATTGTTTTGAAAACCAGCATAATCTTCCAACTAGAGAAAATCTGACATCGTTTTGATCTGAACTACTTTCGAATAATCAGGTAAGCCAAAATATTTTGAAGGCCATGATAAGATTACAACTGCTCTTGGAAAGTTATGTCTGAAAGACCTAAATTAATGGCAAAATAGTGTCGTATGTAAACACAGTGAACGTGAACATTTAGCATACTCTAACAAATGATCATAAAAAGCTTAAGTGTTCTTCTCACTTGAAGTTCTCAGCATTTTTGATGCCCCAGTCACTGTGTTTGAAAGCTGATTGGATGACCCTTTCAAAGTATAATCCTCCAATCAGAAGCCATCAAATTTCCTATGCAGCACGAGAGCATAATTTTGATGATGATGCTAGTAACAGGACCATATGGTCATTCAGCAGTCAGGGACCTCCCAGGAAATCTAAGCAACTATGCACTTGCCAAACATTTGTGGGATGTAACTGACTGGCAGAGAAAGGAATCTACCAAAGATGGTATAAATGAGAAAGAAATTATTTGGGAAATGCAAATCAGGTTATTTGCATAAATATTACTTCATGCCAATCAATATTAATTAAAAATGGTGATGAAAGAGTTTGATTTGTCTGCAGCTATTCTGAAAAATTTTCAATATTCTCAAATCACATAATTAATCTGAACCGTGTTATACAGGCCAAACCGGCCTCCCAGCGTTCGGAATATGCAAATGTGAATTTCTGTGCTCACTTATTTATATACACAAAACATTTGAGATCACAAGTGGAGCCTTGGGATTTCTTGTTAGTCCACGTGATCAATTACAGCTATCCACCTGATTTGACTTTGTAAACACAGCAGAACGTACGACCCAAATAATTACAAAACAGTTTTGCTCAGGGCTACCTTTCCCATCATGTTTTCCAAAGTGACACAGAGGAGCCTAATTCGGTAGATTAAAATTGAATTCAATATGCACCTATTTATGGCTGTTCTGTCCAACAGGAAAATATGCAAGAGAGATCATTTTTGATAACATAAGGCAATCTGACAATATATCGAGCGTTTTATTGTTTGAAAGAGAGATGGCAGCTGCATAGCTAGAAACAATTATGGACTTTGGGTACTGAATATAGTCAAATGAAGTCACTATTCTGAAATAGCCAGATGTGCATGCAGTTGACATTTTAAATTGTACCAAAGTATTTAAGGCATATTCTGGATTAAGGACGAGTGAAGCTCAGTTGACAATGTTGATTACCACAATTTCACAGAGGTGTAAAGTATTTGAGTAAATGTAATTAGTTACTGTACTTAAGTATCTCTTTGGCTACTTTGTAGTTGTACTGAGTATCAAATATATTACCAACTTTTACTCTCTACTTGACTACATTTTTGAACAAGTAAATGTACTTTTTACTCCAATACATTTGTGATGAGTAATGCAATTTCACATTACATTTTGCATGGCACCTAACTTTTTCTGCAGCAGTTTGTTTCTGCTATAAAGAAGCAATATCGCCATCTAAGAGCATTAAAGGTACTACATCTTGTGCGTTTTGCCTTTACTCATGCAAACTTGTCAACAAGGCTACTTTATATGAATGCGAGTACATTAGTAGGTAGTTGCTGAATCGCAGGTGTTTAAGTAGTTGGCGATGTCACTTTGTCAAGAAAAACTATGCACCTATAGACTGAACACGCAATACGCATGTGCATGATGTCACTGTTTTCACAAATTTACGTTTTTGTAGTTGACAATGGTAAAAACGGTAAAACTTGCACTTTGAAACCCGTTTTCAAAAGTTGTCATTCAAAAACGTTGTTGTGTAAATAAATGTCCAAAATGCATAAAAAGTTTTCCGTTTTTAGTTCAAAATGGTGTTGTGTAAATGGCCCCTCAAATACTTTACAAATACAAACTATGCAAAATATTTAAACGTTTAAAATAAAAATCTTTACAAATGCTGCAAATTTATATTACTAAAATTGACCATATGTCAATACTTCTAACTTTTTGATGCTTGTCAGCATGTCCATATTGTATGGGTATTATCCAAAAATGTATACTTAAATGTTACATATTAATACCTACAAATACCAATGAGATCAGACTTGTGATTCCTTAAATTATTCATCCCGGATATGTGCATTAAAACAGTCCTTTTTGCGATATTATATATGGTGTTCCCCACTTCCTCCCAAGCACAAAAGTGCAAATCCATCTATGAATAAAGTGGTTTAATTTGTTTGTGTTCTTGCCATTGTCTGATGCCGCATACCTGTGATATCCAGAAATTGCACAAATTCATCACATTTAAGGGTTGAACACACAGGAGAGCAGTTCCTATTACTTTTTTTCTTCTTGCTGGCTTTGCAAAAAATAACACAGGCATCATTATAAAAGGCTTTAGAAGTAGTTTTACTTACATGAATTTGATTGATATGAGCTTCACATATAATCCCTGCACCACAGAGGGTTTGAATGCTATTGGTAAATGCAATTTTCAAGGATGTACATATGCTAAACACTCCCTCGTACCTATATCAGTGTCTTAATCTTAAAGTCAGTAAATAAATCAAATGGTTCCTATTTAAATGCACATTCCCGGTACCTTCATAATATGTAAGACAATAAGTAATGTTACTGTAAAATATTCTTAAAAAGAGGTAAAAATAATGAATTAGGGTCTGTTTACAAAACATGTTTCAACTAAAAATGGAAAACTTTTGATGCGTTTTGGACATACATTTACACAACAACAGCGTTTTGGGGACCTGAAAACAAACTTTTGAAAACGGGTTTCAAAGTGCAAGTTTTTGAAAATGATACAGTTATCGTCTCCATGTAAACTACAAAAAAGTGAATTTGTGAAAAGGGTGATGTCATGCGTATAACATGTTCATCTATAGGCGTGTAGTGTTTCTTTACAAAGTGACATCGCCAGCTACTGGCCTGGCATGCATAATACAGCATTTTTAGTAGGGGATCTTGTTTGTATGCAAAAAAAAAAAAAAAAAAAGCATAAAACTTCTCCATTTTCAGTACATTGTTGTCATGTAAATGTACCCTTAGATTTAACAAGGCAATACAAATACTTTCACAGTAAATTATTGTTAAATTATGTACGACTATCATTCCCTTTTTAAGTGCATTCCATTTTGAGTTGAAATTTTGTTTATATGTTGTATATTATTTAGAGTTTCCACTAAAAAAAAGTCAGCACAGTGTACAAAACTACCAGCCTAGCAACAAGATAAACACTGAAACAATATTACAGTAGCCTGTTTCATTCAGAAATATCCTATTGCAAAGGTAAAATGAGTTGTGAACTGAATTTTACATTGACTTTAAAAATCTTTTTTTTTCATAAAGCAAAAGACACCTCAAGCACAAGTATAACATTTGACATTTAAAAAAAAAAAAAGAATGAAAAAATAAAGATAGATGAACGCATTCTCCCCTAAAGAAATGACTAGAATTCAAGATGGCCTCCAAGTTGAGGGAACAATGGTGATGAACATGATGCGCTGTGACTACTGATCCAAAGTGAATAAAAGGCTGCACTATGCAGTGGAGATGCAAAGCCTTCTCATGGCCCCTAGCTTCAATAAAAGGGGCCTCGCTCTTCTAAACTAGCAAGCAGTGTTATCTTCAATATCTCAAGTATTCATTTGATTGTAACAACAAACCTAAAGGTTTTAAGACATTTTTTTTCTGCAAATGCACCTATAAGAAAGTCTACAAATAATTCATCAGCACAGTGATGCAATCCACCCAACGCTCTGAGGTCAGAGAATACTAAAGAAATCATCTCGCTCTTCATTCTCATTTGTAACCATTCAAGTTTCTCTGAAATCTGACATTTTAAATTCCAGTGGGTGTATATTATCACTTGTGCATGACTCAGCACAAACTGACACACTGTGGACGTGCACTTCATTAGCATCAGCCGAATTCCCCTTTCCTGCTCCGCAACACGCTCTGGAGCCCTCAGCCTGACAAGGGTCGTTTGCACAAAGTGACAGTTCAGTTCCCCCACAGATCGGAGTGCAAGGGGCCCGGACCCTGCAGTGCAGTCAGGCAAGTTTCTTCTCCAGAAATGGTCAGGCAAAAGAGCAAACGGCCACTGCTGTCTGAGGGCAGACTAGTGGTGGAGAGAGAGACAGAGAGTAATGAGAAACAGCCTCGAGATGTTGCTCTTCTTCTTCAGCAGGGCTTCATTTGTGACTAATTTAGGCGACACAATTCAGAGCATCTGACTTTCAGCCATCACATCAAGTGTCACTGTGCCTGGAGAGGAGATGATGCAGAGATAAAGAGAAGAAACACCACTTGCTGATAATAAGAATGTGGGATAGCCCGCATGTCCCATATATGGCCACCACACAAAAGCAGGGAGCCCTATGGGGACCATTGCTAAAAAGATCATCCATAACAAGACTGTGGTACAAAAATAACTCCATGCCATGTAACAATATGAGTTACATAGGCCCATCAACAATATAAAGGACTTGGGAGTGGGAAAAAAAATAGAAAATAATGAATTAAAGGGGTCATGATCTTTTGACATATTAAAACATCCTGCAAGTTTCATTGCTTAAAAATGTCCTCCTCATTATAAACAATGCATTTAATCAAGCTCCAAAAATGGCTTGTTTTGATATTTTGTGGGATCTGTGATGTCGCATGGCAAATACATCTGCATATGACTGCCTACGGAGCAAGACACTGCACCATAGGCTCCGCCCACTGACATTCCGATGCTTAAAGGTTCACATTTGCCTACACCGAATGTGCGTCGCGTCAAAAGCAAATAGAGCCCATTATAATCACTGATGCTGTCTACACTGGATACAGTATACAGATGCCCATTCACTTTCTGATGTACTCCACGCACTTGAGTCTATCGACAACAGGACAAATGGAAGAGTAAAAGAACGTTCGCCAGTTTAAACAGCTCTTTGCATCTCTGTACAGACTTCAAAAGGATCCCGTCGTTTTAATGGTGTCCCGGAACGCGTTAGAGGATTTTTGTGTTCTAAGCAAGACACAGTGTAATGGAGTGTTCGCAAAGAAACTTTTGTTGAAAGATGAAGCAGCCAACTGTATTGAATGTGACAGCAGCTGCATCACAAACTAAATTAAATGATTTCATAATGCTTTGTCTGTAAATTTCGGTTTTATTTTATGGATAATGTTTTCAAATGTCATGTTCAAATGTTTCTTATGCAGTGATGTTAGCCAATCATAACAGTGGCCGTTTACTGACAAGGAGCTGCATCTTAAAAACGTCTCATTTCAGACAGAGGGTCAGAATGAGGGTTGAAAATAATCATTTTTCCACATATATATTTGTTGTTGGTTTTTTTGTGCAAAAAGAAATTGCAAAAAAAACCCTGAAGGAACATATTAAAATGATTTTAAAAAATAATTAAATGCCTTTAAAAAAAAAAACCAAATGGTCAACATTTCAGCACAACTTAGTCCAAAGCCATTTAATGCTATTTTTTCACTCCTAAGTTCTTTATGTCATATCAGACAACCATGTAATTTCGAATTGAATGCTGGAGCTCTGAATAAATTGTGGCAGCCTATTTTATAGACTACCTTGCAGTGCAAAACTAGCCTTGGCATCCCATTTTCCTAGCCGCAGCTTCATGGTCAAGGTTGACATTTCTACAGAAATCACTAGTTAGAATGTATGAAGGCTGATGAGATTGATTTCACTGCTGTTTATATGTCGCTGACGTTCTTGTCAAACTTTTGTCAAAAAGTGCCACATTTTGAAAATGGGTTCCAACTTTAAAAGTTTCAAACATTCTAAAAGAGTACAAAAGCCTTTCCCAGTTACATTAGCAGTGATCAAAGATGTGTCCTCAAACAAATTACTATCTGGCTGTTTCAATTCAGATCTGTGTATTGAAATTATAGTTAGTTATAGTCAAATTTATCAACCTGTTTGAGGCCATGTTTAACAAACCTAACGTGTTAATACAGCAACACCACCATAAATCAGTTACTGCAATATTACCGCAATCAGCTAATGCCTGCTCAAGTGCATTTAATGTGCACCAGCATCATAATTATCCATTATGCAAGTCTAATATGTTTTTACATTTCAAAACGCTTTACTTTCATCCTCAGCAAGGCAGCATTTCAAACACCGATGTTATCATAAAGTATAATCAAGCTCATGTTTTTGCTGGCCTGCTGGATATCATCTTGCAGAGTGCAATGAACCAGAAAACCAGTTTTAGTGATCCTCTCATCGCCCCATTCAAAGGCCACACTTTGTTACCATGCACACAACCAGGCGTGAGGGATATCAAAGACAACCATTTATTTTGGACCCACTCTGTACAGATCTCTCTTTTTTTTCGTCGTGGCTGTTTGAAGGCGTACGCCATTGAACGCTCATCCGGGAGGGCAGAAGCTTCATTCTGACATTACAGCGGGGCTTGTGTGCTCTTTTAAACCTGTGATAGCAATCCACTAAAGCCTCTGCTCTATAAATAGAAGCTTTCAGTGTAATCTTTGAAAAAAGAGAAAAAAATAAGCCAGTGCATATGAGCTTCTCTAAACATGCAGATAGCTGAAAGTTTGACTTTTTAATAGTAAAGCTATATTTCCAGTGCCTATAATGACAACTTGATACAGAAATGCTTTGAGATGGGAGTTCTGTTTAAGAATTCATGCAGAAGGAGTGGTATTAATAATAGAGTCTGTACCGTAATAAAACGCTCACACAATAACTGGGGAACAAAATAATCAATGGCTTAATCTTCATTTCAAGCTGGATTCATATTTAAAACATTATAAAATGAAAATCACTCTCAGCTACAAGATCATAAATGGAATATGACACAGTTTGGAATGGAATATAAAGCTAATTTGAAAAGGGGGGTGAAAAATGAAATCGGGGGGCCTATTTAACTCTACTGAACCTTGATAATTCCAAAGCACCGTGTTCCGCTTGATCGGGAAAGCTGGCACCTTCTCCCTATGGGGTTATTATTTTCAGCAAGTCAAACCGGAATGCCATAGGATGGTTACTCCCACCTATTCTCTCTCTCTCTCTCTTTCTCTCTCTCTATCGCCACCTCATTATTCATTATTTTTGAATCACTGTGCTGGAATTGAAGTGAGACTGTCAGCATCCATTCTCAGCCAACAATCTCTGTGAGCTGTTGTCCTTTCACAGTATGCTGGGTCATTCCTGCCTCCAGTTGATCTCTATCTTGTGCCAGTTGTGAAATGTTACAGATGCTAATTAGCTGTAATATCCGTGACCCTGATGCAAGTCCATTATGCATCATCCCCACATCAGAAATGCTAGCAAATTCCTTCAAAGGCATTTGTGGCAATCTGTTGCTGCCAGCGTCTGTGGCATGAGACAAAGCTGGACAGCAGAGGGACGACTGACAGGAAGACGCTTGTCATTGATGGAGGCTGACAGCAGCATAACAATTACATTTAGGCCAAGAGGCTAAGTATGGTGTCAGGTGCTTTAAGCAAGTTCAATTGACCCTCTTCACTGCCAAAGCTTTCCCAAAGACAGTATTTGGGAATTCTTTTTAATGCCGTTTGGATTCACAATTGAATTCCAAAAGACTGAAAAATGTTTACTACATTAAAAGAGATGACATGATGTAAACATACATTAGACTTAGTACCCCTGTTTCAAAAAATAATGAATTAGTTAATTAATAAATCACCATCCAGGTTGTGTTACACTTCTGACATAAAATAATAATAATAAAAAAAACAAACAAACATAAAACACATCAAGAAAGAGCATTCCTGTTCGGTACACCCAGAAATTGTTGTAAAACTAAACAAAAAAGTCATAGACATCAGTAGCAGAGCACAGTGAGCTGTTTTTAGTGTTCTTTTATGTGGAAGGGTGGAGGAATACAAGGGGGCATCATAAAGACAGGGTATAATTAAGCTGTGAAATGATCTCCAGCATTAAAGGCCTGCAGCTGTCTGGTTCATACTCACCCTCCTTGGATGGTCGCCGCACCTCCGCGCTCAGATTGCACACCTGCGCCGAGCGCACGTTTGGAGTCAGGCATCCTTCGGTTTGGGGGTTTAAAGGCAACACCACGTTACTGAGCATCAGCACGCTCTCAGATTCCCCATCGCCTAAATGTTGCGGGCAGGTGCATTTAGCATAGACTATTCCACACGATTCAGCTTTCTCTCCTTTCAAGCAGTTTTCCAACCACGTACATAACACCTGACATCCAAACTGACTCGGGCTCGCCTTGTTTAAAACCACAAACTCCACCACAGACCTTTCCTCCTCCTCTGTCTTCTTCGTCGTCAATCCGTTGTAATCGTAGGGAAACACTCGCCGGAGCTGCACAAAATTTTTGTCGTAATGCAAAAACACATAAATATTCTTGGCGTCATCACACAGGTGCACAATGGACTCGTTGATCCTCAACAGCTCGTTGATCTTCTCGTGGGAGAAGTGATCGAACTGGTAAGCCAGCAGAGAGAATTCAGAACAGCTAATTTCTCGTTTGTAAAGTTTTAGGTAGATGCTGTATTTGGTAGGATCTGGGTTCTCCAACGTCCAAGTGCAGTTTGTGAAGTTCTTGGGAAACATTTCATTTATCGAGTAAGATCCATAGATAACTCCTTTCACCAGCGTGGAACACCAGAAATCTTGGGCACCAGTATATCCAAACATAACCAGGAGATAGGTGGAAAATATATAAATCAACAGATTACGAACAGCCTTCATCCTATGTCATTTGGCCTGCAAGAGAAACAGAGATGATGCACTACATTTATTGTCAGCCTTTATGGTGGGTAGTGATGAGTTTCAGTCTAAGATCTCCTAACTATCCAATTAAGCTTTGTGTTAAACACATACTTACCTACATTGTTCGTTTGAACCGCCTATTTTCGATAACAAACTACCATCTCGATTTTATAGAGATTTAAATGATTCTTTCCATGGGAATGTAACGCATTTCGGATAAACATTGCCACCTTGTGGTGTTTAATAAATTGGGGGTAATAACTTTGGGCATCTGCTGTGGCAGGATAAAACAACATAATATTTAGCGATTAAATAATCATTTAACGTGGTCATTTCACACTAAATGATCTTTACCGTGTTTGAATGAGTGACAGTGTCGGACACAGTGATCACTGACATTCAATAGCTTTATGGTCGTTATATCAAGTCGCGACTCGTTCATTTGGAAGGATAAAAAAGGCTCGCATTACATGTCACCAACAAACAAACAAACCAACCAACCAACAAACAAACAAAATATTTTTGTCACCATAAAACGTGTTTTATTCAATTGAGAGTAATATGTCGCAATTCTGCAGTGATCTACATGTCTGACCGCATAATAATCATCTACATTTCTCAGTCTGCTCAGACACAGTTGGGATTTCTATTCAACTTAGTCTAAAAAAAAAAAACACATACATTTACTAAATATCGTCTTTTATATAATACAGGGAGATCATCATATCCGATTGTCTGGATGGAATGGAATGTCGTGATCTATATAAGGATTAAAGCAGCCTTACATTCAACATCTAATTCCCTTACTGAATGTAATTTATGCTTTCCATGAGGCAAAAAAAAACTTGTGGTGCTTCTGTCTCCGCGACGATCTGCTATACGCATTTCATCATAATGTGTGCAAATGTGTTGAATTCCCAAATATTCTAGAAGTCTGAAAGAAAGGCGGTGGAGAGAGAAAGAGAGAGAGAAAGAGAGAAAGGGAGATCCAGCAGGAGAGAAAAGCTATTCGATGTCTTGTTTGCATGAATCCTGCAGGCATTGCAGCTGTGTGCAGTGTCACAGCATTCCCAAACCGAGCCTTTATTTTTTATTATTTAATCACCTTAAATGCGGCACTACTTGTACGACGTAGCAAAACGCGTACGATGCAATACAGAGATGTTATACACGACTATATAGGACGAGACAGTATTGGCGCACATTGCAAACATAGCGCGCTACTTTTCCTTTACTTGCCCATCTACGATTTTGCGTCGCGCGCTTGCACTTTTCGTTGATTATTATAGGAGCGTTCCAGTCCAGTTTGTCGCGCCGCGTCACGAATATGAACGGATTAGAGAGAAAAAAAAACTGTAGCGACAATGAATAAATAAATATATAAAAACTGCAGCGACGTGTATTCATATTCATACTCTCTTACGAAACCCAAGAAGTCTAGCGTGATTGTCAATCGTCAGTTTTTTTGGAATATGGTCACCAAATCGGATTTTCGATATGTCGGCGCCAAACTCCATTCTATGTCATTTTCCTGCGAAACTCGTCGATCATTGTTTAACTTCGCACTGGCCCTGGTGTAACGTTCGAGTCCTCTGAAATATTGACGTAGTTTGTATTGCATTAATCAGAATAAACTACGGGATCTTTAACTCGTTTATGCATTGAAGAGGAATAAACTTGGGCGAGGGCCATCTCATTATCGTACAAACCCACCTATTTGCCCATCTACTTATGTATAATAATAATATAAACAGACTTACCTTGCACTCTGAAAGCTATGGCTATTTTTCCCACATACTTGGAAACATCCTTTAGAAATGAAACGTGTCGCTCCCCTGCGAATCGATATCTCCCATTGCCTATGAAGTCTAGAGCAACAAGACGGTCAATGAGCAAAAATGCATTAGACTCCAGGCTGGATCATCATCTCGCTCCTTTTTTTCACCTCAACGCAACCAAGTGATGAGAGCGCAACAGAAGTGAGCAGACACTAGAACGAGGGCGAAAAATGCTGTGAATCTCGACTGATCATTAGTCGTTGTCTGCCCGTCCCTCAAGAGATGCCCAGGTCGGGAAGCAGGTAGAGCGCAATCCCTGACGGATGGAGGATGCTGCTGCTGACTCGCTGTAGAGTGAGATGGAAAGCGCTTTCTCGCCGAGCCTCAGGACTGGAGCTGCAATATCACGTCACTGCCACTAAGATAAGGCACGTATGGACGTCTCGAGCTGCGTCTCTCACCATCTCACCCCCCTTCCCCTGGATAACATAGAAACTCTTTTTATATGAAAATCAAGGCAGAGGAATGTCCCTCGGACTGGAACTAACGACACGGTGTCTTTTCTGCGACCGCATGGACTATTTTATCACAAGCCAATGGAATAATAATTCATAAGCGGCTTGTTTCCTTGGGAATTATATTTTTTTGCATGAGATTTCGAGAGATGTGTACAGGAACTCGTGAAGTTGCTTCATCTTCTCCTTATCGCATCATCGTAAAGAATTAGATTTTTGGAATCGAGAAAAAAATAGGCTGTAGACTCATTATTTGTGTTAATTGATATAGGCTATCTACTGAGAAAATTATAATTTTCTAAAGACAACAAAACTTGCTGAACTTGGAAGATGCATCGACGTATAATGACTTTTGGGCTAGAATTCAGACGGGACTCGTGTTTTTTTTTGTTTTTTGTTTTTTTAAGTTGATGATGATTTAGATATTAAGAGAAATTTATTTGATTTTCCACTTGGGTTTGTATTTGCAGCGATCTGTGGCTGTCCGTTCAAGAATTCACAATGGAGACCATAGCAAAATATCACAGGTACAGTTATTTTTCATACAATAAAACTGTGATAGTAGCAGCTTTTGTCATCAATAAATAAATAAATAACCTAAACCGAATAAAATGATATAAATAAAATATAGCCTACAGAGACTCTTGATAGACTTCTGAAATCACATATGGGCAAACTTTAGATTAAATGCTTATCACAATGATGGAATTTCGGATTTTTAAAATGAATGATAACTTCTGCTAAAATGTAGCTAGCTGATGCAGTCAAGGTAGTCAACACAAATTGTGATTTAGCACCACTAGTCTAAACGTCAATCATCTAAAATACTTTTAAAACAAATATTTGTGACTTGAAAAAAAAAAATAGGCTTATAAATATTTTATAATATTTGTAATATTTATAAAGTGATGCATAATGTTAATAGGCTTGTGATGCTTTATCCCCGAAATTGATTGGAATGCAAAGCGCATGAGCAGCATAACGTTACTGTTGTTATGGTTATATACTAGCAAACAAGTTCGGTAGCATCTATTTAGCGACTGTGCAAGTGCAAATATACGCACTCTGACTTTAGGTTAATCTAACAGTAGGCTCCTTTGAGATGCTCCTCGCCTGAAATTTAGTCGAGAGTAGGCGGCTGCAGTGAGGGGAGGAGTGAAAAAAGTGCAGCCAAGACGGACGTCTCTCTTTTCGTTGTGGATCACACACCTACGAGATCAAATATCGCGGGATTCATGCGCTGTGTTGCTAATAAACTGGATGCAATTTAAAGGGATAGTTCACCCAAAAATGAAAATTACCCCATGATTTACTCACCCTCAAGCCATCCTAGGTGTATATGACTTTCTTCTTTCAGACGAATACAATCTGAGTTGTATTAAATAATGTCCTGGCTCTTCCAAGCTTTATAATGGCAGTGAATAGAGGATGAGATTTTGAAGCCCAAAAAAGTGCAACCATCCATCATAAAAGATATCCACACGGCTCCAGGGGGTTAATAAAGGCCTTCTGAAGTGAAGCAATGCATTTGTGTAAGAAAAATATCCATATTTAAAACTTTAAAAATGAAAATAACTAGCTTCTGGTAGACGTACATTGTGCATTGTGCCAAAAGGGTAACCCCTAGTGCAATGTAGGAGTACCGCTTTGACACCTCTCGCTGTTCAAACAAATAGGGCTGTGCAAAAAAAGCTCCTCTTCTCTTATATCGAAATCCTCCGACATTTCTCTTTAAAAATTCTCCTTTTAGACTTCTAATTTGTGACCGGTGTTTTGTTTTGCTCTCTCCTCTGTGCTTCCACGTTCGTCAATACGTCATGCGCCGGGTCAGGGTCCTTCGCCGTAAATCGATGCGTATGGCCGTCTGTCGAAGGCTAATTATTTTAGTTTATAAAGTTTTATATATGGATATTTTTCTTACACAAACGCATCGCTTCGCTTCAGAAGGCCTTTATTAACCCCATGGAGCCATGTGGAGTACGTTTATGATGGATGGTTGCACTATTTTGGGCTTCAAAATCTCTATTTACTGGCATTATAAAGCTTGGAAAAGCCAGGACATTATTTAATATAACTCCAATTGTATTCGTTTGAAAGAAGAAAGTCATATACACCTAGGATAGCTTGAGGGTGAGTATGTCGTGGGGTAATTTTCATTTTTGTGTGAACTAACCCTTTAAGTCCTCAGTTGCTTTTGTATGAAAATAAATATGATGAACAATAAACATAAAGAACTTGTTATTTATTTAATTCCATCCAAAAGACATGTTTTACATCGATTTTTAGTTTAATATAGCCTAGACATTTTAGTTGTATATATATATATATATATATGACAAGAATCACATAATCCCTTAGAGAGAACTGTCTGAGAATTTGGGAATTTTCACACATAATTTATACACATTAAAATATGATATCCCAGTTTCAAAATAAAACATTTTTAAAGAGAACAATACATCATGGTTGTTTAAACCAATAAGCATTATTAAGCTGTGTCATTATCAAGTCGTTTCCTATCGTGCTTTTGATCAGTGCAGTCGGTGGAGAGCAACTGCACCTGACTGCGGCCATCAGATCAAGGCGACCCACACTCGGGGACACATTTCTAACCGGCATGCATTTCGTGGTGATCAGTTTTGCGCAGATTTTGATGATTTCAAATGAGCTTAATAGCATTATTTAACTGTTTGAAAACACGTTGGAAACTAAACATTTGGATGGAAAAAGTAACTTTTGGTATTCTTTGGAAATTTCCATTTGGGAAAAAACAAACAAACAAAAAACAGTTGTTTTGGATGAAGCCATAAAACTAGCCTGGTTTGCCAAAACACCAGACACACGTGATGAATGGAAATAAATAATGCAAATTTTCATTTGGATAAAAAAATGCCCAGTTTCAGATCTTACCTACAGTATGGTCACTTTGGATAATTCCACTTTGGATCTGATGCCCCAGTTTCATACAGACATGTACAGAGGACAGAAGAGTTGGAGATGTATGGAGGTCTCTCAGATGTTCATGCTGCAGTCGGAATTTATATATATAAATAGAAAGACAATATGTAATGTTAATGTATATTCTTTAAAAGAGGCAAAAGTATGAATTATAGTTAAGGCAATTTGAATAGCTACTTTTACTTTAAAATATGTATGATTAGCATTCCATTTTTGAAGAGTGTTCCATTTTAAGTTGAAATTTTATCAATTTTACCTCTAGGTTATAGAATCTTAGAGTTTTCACACACAAAAAATTCATTAAGATGTACAAAACTACCGTCATAGCAACAAGACCACTTAAACAATATTACAGTTGCCTAATAATTATACTGATCGAAGCCTTCCAAAGTAACTTTCACTACAGTCGAGTGAAGATGGCGCCAGTTCTCATAATGCTTACAACATCGTAACTGTAGTGTTTACAGTAAAGTTCTGGTATGCCTTTTTTTTTACCAACCATAAAATTATACAAAAATTATACATTAGGCTACAGAGATTTCCAGAGTTTTCAGTTCTGTGTGTCAAAGAATGACAATATACACTCAACGGCCACTTTATTAGATACACCTTAGAGGTTGGAGCTCCTTTTGCATCAGAACTGCCTTAATTTTTTGTGGCATAGATTCAACAAGGTGCTGGAAACATTCCTTAGAGATTTTGGCCCATGTTGACATGATAGCATCACACAGTTGCTGCAGATTTGTCGACTGCACATCCATGATGCGAATCTCCCATTCCACCACATCCCAAAGCTGCTCTATTGGATTGAGATCTGGTGACTGTGGAGGCCATTTGAATATAGTGAACTCATAGTCATGTTCAAGAGACCAGTTTGAGATGATTTGAGCTTTGTGACATGGCGTGTTATCCTGCTGGAAAATGCCATCAGAAGATGGGTACACTGTGGTCATAAAGGGATGGACACGGTCAGCAACAATACTCAAAATATGGCGATTAAACAATGCTCAGTTTGTACTATCCCCCATGTCATTACACCAGCAGCAGCATGAGCCATTGATACAAGGTAGGATGGATCCATGCTTTCATGTTGTTTACACCAAATTCTGACCCTACCCTCTGAATGTTGCAGCAGAAATCAAGACTCAACAGACCAAGCAACGTTTTTCCAATCTTCTATTGTCCAATTTTGGTAAGCAAGTGTGAATTGTTGACTCAGTTTCCTGTTCTTAGCTGACAGGAGTGGCACCCAGCGTGGTCTTCTGCTGCTGTAGTCCATCTGCTTCAAGTTTCGACATGTTGTGCGTCCAGAGATGCTCTTCTGCAGACCTCGGTTGTAAGGAGCGGTTATTTGAGTTACTGTTGCCTTTCTATCAGCTCGAACCAGTCTGACTATTCTCCTCTGACCTCTAGCATCAACAAGGCATTTTTGCAACAGAACTGCTGCTCACTGGATACTTTCTCTTTTTCGGATCATTCTCTGTAAACCCTAGAGATGGTTTTGTGTGAAAATCCCAGTAGATCAGCAGCTTCTGAAATACTCAGACCAGCCCGTCTGGTACCAACAACCATGCCATGTTCAAAGTCACTTAAATCAGCTTACTTCCCCATTCTGATGCTCAGTTTGAATTTCAAAAGTTCATTTTGCCAATGTCTACATGCTTAAATGCAGTGAGTTGCTGCCAAGTGATTGGCTGATTAGATATTTGCGTCAACAAGCAGTTGAACAAGTGTTCCTAATAAAGTGGCCGGTGAGTGTATAGACACTAAAAACGAAGTAACAAAGGCCTACTGGTCAAACACTTTATATGTCCATATCAGTAAACATGGTAAGCACATGCTATAACTTATTTAATTAACTCATGGCTTTTAATGTAGAACTACATAAATAGGCTAATGGATACAACCCACAGAAATATTTTTGCAGCACACTGATTAAATGATTCATATAATTACTAAGCTATGGCTGTAGTTCACTACATGGCCAGAGGTACAATGCTCCATTTCATAAGCACTAATCAAGCCTTTCTCATGTGTATTTAGTCTGTGACAAGGTTATTACAACATCAAACTAACTTGATCAGAAGGAAGCTGACCACAGCCTTGAGCTTTATTATCTCTAGAGGCTTTATTTCAGCATGATGAACAAGAGTATCATGTTTTCAATGTAAGATGGCTCAGGTGAGGAGCTGCACAGCCATTGTTTCTTTGACCTCTGAGAGTAGCTTCCATTATTGTGTGCTTTATGGGTTCTGCCTTGGGAACTGTCCTCATGGTTTTGTGTAAATCTGATTTATTTTTGACAAAGTGTCTAAAGACCTGCTCTATTTGTGCCTACTCAATGAGTGAATAAAACAGGCCACAGGGTCAATCCACTTGGGACTGGTTTTGTATTATTGTAATTCTCCTGATATCCTTCTTTGAATTGTTTAATGTATCATTCTCAGGTTCAATGTCTCACAGATACATTTAATCATCCAACTCAGAATCTCAGATTCAGTAAAACTTGGGGATACATTATATATTTAAGGAACTGTTCAAAAAAATTGTCATCATTTACTCACCCCATATCGTTCTTTGTCTAACACAAAAGAAGATATTTCTTTCTATACAATGAACATCAATGTTTTTCAAAATATTTGTGTGTTTTGCAGAATAAAACAATGCCTACAAGTTTGGAATGGTATTGGAAGGGTAATAAATAGTAAATAATAACAGAATTGTCATTTTTGAATTCACTATCCCTTTAAATCAGTGATTATTTCCTAAAAGTCAGGGAGATGCACACATTCCCCTGGTTTCCCAGACTGAAATGAATGTTTAAGCTGTTTTAACTGAAGGAATCTTGCACTGACATACACTATATTGCCAAAAGTTTTGGGACGCCTGCCTTTACGTGCACATGAACTTTAATGACATCCTATTCTTAATTCGTAGGGTTTAATATGGAGTTGGCCCACCCTTTGCAGCTATTACAGCTTCAACTCTTCTGGGAAGGCTTTCCACAAGGTTTAGAAGTGTGTTTATGGGAATTTTTGACTATTCTTCTAGAAGCGCATTTGTGAGGTCAGGCAGTGATGTTGGACGAGAAGGCCTGGCTCGCAGTCTCCGCTCTAATTCATCCCAAAGGTGTTCTGTCGGTTGAGGTCAGGACTCTGTGCAGGCCAGTCAAGTTCCTCCACACCAAACTCGCTCATCCATGTCTTTATGGACCTTGCTTTGTGCACTGGTGCGCAGTCACGTTGGAACAGGAAGGGGCCATCCCCAAACTGTTCCCACAAAGTTGGGAGCATGAAATTGTCCAAAATGTCTTGCTATGCTGAAGCATTAAGAGATCCTTTCACTGGAACTAAGGGGGCCAAGCCCAACCCCTGAAAAACAACCCCACACCATAATCCCCCTTCCACCAAACTTTACACTTGGCACAGTGCAGTCAGGCAAGTACCGTTCTCCTGGCAACCGCCACACCCAGACTCGTCCATTGGATTGCCAGACAGGGAAGCGTGATTCGTCACTCCAGAGAACACGTCTCCACTGCTCTAGAGTCCAGTGGCGGCGTGTTTTACACCACTGCATCCGGCGCTCTGCATTGCACTTGGTGATGTAAGGCTTGGATGCAGCTGCTCGGCCATGGAAACCCATTCCATGAAGCTCTCTATGCACTGTTCTTGAGCTAATCTGAAGGCCACACGAAGTTTGGAGGTCTGTAGCTATTAACTCTGCAGAAAGTTGGCGACTTCTGCGCACTGTGATTGGAACACCTGAATTCAATGATTTGGAGGGGTGTCCCAATACTTTTGGCAATATACAGTAGTCTTAATATATGTCACTGCCATTGTTTTGTCTCAAGATAAAGGTTTAAAAAAGGTACTTAAATGTCCTATAATTAAACTAAAGCCTAATCCTGACTTAATCTAAGCCCTGTCTTTGAAACCAGGCCATAGATTTCTAAATGGGTGCTGAATCATATATATTAGTTATATTGGTTGCTTAAAGAGTTAGTTCACCCAAAAATGAAATTTCTGTCATTAATTGCTCACCCTCATGTCGTTCCAAACCCGCAAGACCTTCGTTCATCTTCAGAACACAAATTAAGATATTTTTCATAAAATCCGATGGCTCAGTGAGGCCTGCATTGCTAGCAAGACAATTAACACTTTCAATGCCCAGAAAGCTACTAAAGATTTGGCTACATTTTGTGAGCCAAAACACAAAATAACGACTTTATTCAACAAAATCTAGTGATGGGCGATTTCAAAACACTGCTTCATGAAGCTTCGAAGATTTACAAATCTTTTGTTTTGAATCAGTTGTTTGGAGCACGTATCAAACTGCCAAAGTCACGTGATTTCAGTAAACGAGGCTTCTTTACGTCATAAGTGTTTTGAAATTTCAGTGGTTCACCACTGGGGAGCGTGACTTTGGCAATTTGATACACGCTCCGAACCACTGATTCGAAACAAAAGATTCGTAAAGCTTTGAAGCTTCATGAAGCAGTGTTTTGAAATCACCCATCACTAAATATTGTTGAATAAAGTCGTTATTTTGTTTTTTTGGCGCTCAAAAAGTATTCTCGTCGCTTCATAACATTAAGGTTGAACCACTGTAGTCACATGAACTGTTTTAAATACGTCTTTAGTAGCTTTCTGGGCATCTGAAAGTGTTAATTGTCTTGCTGGCAATGCAGGCCTCACTGAGCCATCGGATTTTATTAAAAAATATCTTAATTTGTGTTCTGAGGATGAACGAAGGTCTTACGGGTGTGAAATGACATGAGGGTGAGTGATTAATGACAGAATTTTCATTTTTGGGTGAATTAACCCTTTAACTCCTGCTAGCTTATGATCTTGCTTTAGACTTTATTAAATATATCCTGTAATATTTGCAATTCTAAACTTAACAAGCAATTCTTTGAAAGGTTATTTGGAATATTTATGTAGCATGAAAGATGGCAAAATATCTTAATTTATTAATTGATCTCTTTTATGCAGTGCTGTAAAAGTCTTTCATTTGACATTCAGACACGCAGCTCACTGAAAAAAGTCAACAATGAAAATCTTTTAGTGAAACAGCTACAGTATAAAGTAATTGATTTAAATGTCAATGATGAGCGACATGTAAAAGCGTATAAACAAAAGAAAGAAAAAAAACGTATCTAGAAAAATAATTAGTCACATAAACATTTCAATGACAGGGTGTCATTTTTTTGTTAAATGGGGAAGGTTTCCCACACCGCGCCTGCAACAGTCATTTCATAAGCACCAAACTGGATAATTGACAGTATGAAGTGTTTTTAAAACCACCGGGAGGTGTACCACACATTTACACAAGGACACATAATTCATGCTGTCATCTATTAAGTCCATACAAAGATTTTTATCAGTAGCAATCTGTCAAAGCATACTCACTAAGAATCAGGACTGATACAAAGCTGCAGACAAAACAGACTAACTCTCTCCACACACCGACCTTCATAGTAACAACTCTGTCAAAAAAAAACAAAAACCAATATTCACTGTAAACTGTGTATTTCTAATATGCATATCATCAAGGTTTTCAAGTAACTATTCTATCATTTTAATGCTTCTTTCCATTTTTTTTCTGTACAGAAAATGCATTTAGCATTTAATAATTAACATCCATGTCTCGTCAACCCTCAAAAACTTCATCTCATTTACAATTAGTATACAGAAAATGGGCCAAAACAACATAAAGACCATATCAGAGCATATCACACCTATTCTGAAATCTGTGCATTGAGTAACTGCTATTAAATTAGACACATTGCCAAAACTGTTAAAAGATGTCATTAAATTATAACATTCAAGAGGTTGTGCTATATTGTGGATAGTCATGGCTAGAGGGCGTTGTTATGAAAATGAATAATGGTCTCCTTTTCAATTAATCTGACTTTGAATTGAACACACCACAGAAATTTGAATTGCAAACTGAATGACAGAAAGAAGATTTTACGGAATTGTTTGAAAAATATAAATAAATAAATTGCACAAATATAATGTATTCTGAGAAAAGAAGCGCTCCCCACCCTAGTCCACAAAAGTTAATTAAATATGATAAAATATGAAATGCAAATAGATACAAATTTCTATAGTTCGAACTATCTGTAATTTTAAGTTATATAAATGCATTTCATACATTTCAATTAATTTAAATTCTACTTCCTCACATTTAAATTTAGAACTTTTTTTTTTACAGCTTTAATTCAAATTCAGAAACTGGATTGGAATTCAAAACCATTTTCAATTCATTTCTGAATGGCACACAACCCATGGTTTGTTGAGTTCATATGCCAAGTGTTGATACAGTATCTGTTTACCTTGTTGACATCTCATAATAAAAGTTCACCACAATTCAGCTCATCACAACAGCATTATAAACACTTCACCTCCTATAATTGTGTATAGAAGTTTATATTGTTTTTGCAACTCACATATAGTGTGGATTGCAAGTTGATGAGCCCTAAGAGTCAATCATAATGCAATAACACAGTGCAACCAATTGTGTTCTACTGTAACTTTATTACGCAGACTGAGAGAAAATTAAATAAAAAATAAGGTCCCAGTTCCCAGTCAAAGGGAACTATAACGAAAACTCTATTTACACTATCACACAATCTGGTTCATGTCTATTTATCTTTCACAGCAGTTTGCTGGGATAATTGCTTGTTTATTTTTGCATGTTTAATTATTTACATGTTCTGTTCTACAAAGGTCACAAACATATACAGTACTCTATAGAACATGAACTCTGTAGAACATATATGAGCTCTGTAGAACATGAACATTTTGATACATGGTGCTTTGCTTTGAAATTTCATTCTTTTTATATCTGTAGTCATAATAACAGTTAACCTTAAGTTACTACAAGTGTTTCCTTTAAAGGATTAGTTCACTTCGGAGTTAAAATTTCCTGATAATTTACTCACCCCCATGTCATCCAAGATGTTTATGTCTTTCTTTCTTCCTTCAGTCAAAAAGAAATTATGTTTTTTGAGGAAAACATTCCAGGATTTTTCTCCATATAGTGGACTTCAACAGTAACCAACGGGTTGATTTGAAATTGCAGTTTCAATGCAGCTTCAAAGGGCTCTACACGATCCCAGATGAGGAATAAGGTTCTTAACTAGTGAAATGATCCGTCATTTTGTAAAAAATAAAAATTGATGTACTTTTTAACCACAAATGCTCATCGTGCATTAGCTCTGTGATGCGCTACGCATTACGTAATCACGTTGAAAAGGTCATGTAGGCGGAAGTAGGGCGAAAAACTCCATCTCATTTACACTCCAGCTAACGCAAGATTAGCATTTGTGGTTAAAAAGTATACATATGTATATATATATATATATATATATATATGTATATTATATATATGTATATTTAATTTTGTTTTTAGAAAATGACCAATCGTTTCACCAGACAAGACCCTTATTCCTCAGCTGGGATCATGTAGAGCCATTTGAAGCTGCATTGAAACTGCAATTTGGACTTTCAACCCGTTGGTAGCCGTTGACGTCCACTATATGGAGAAAAATCCTGGTATGTTTTCCTCAAAAACCTTAATTTCTTTTCAACTTAAGAAAGAGAGACATAAACATCTTGGATGACATATGGGTGAGTACATTTTCAGGAAATTTGAATTCTGAAGTGAACTAATCCTTTAACACCATGGGTGATGCCTCAAACTCCAACACAAACTTTCATCAGCTGAGTGTCACATTGTGCTCCAAGGATCCTGAAGTTCAACAAAAGAACCTCTATTTTGTTACCAATAGTCCTTTTACATTTAGATCAGAGAAAGAAATGAATAATATCAATCGCTCAAGGAAATAGGAGGAGGCACGAATGGTAACCAGCAAACAACTGCAAATGTAACAGAGGATCTTTTAATCCTAAACCAAAAAAGTCCCCTATCTCAAATCACCACTTCTTGTTCATTAAAAATCAGTGATCTCTTGCTTCACAGATTGCGTTCCCCTGCCTTTGGTTGTTCTGGCACGGCTTGTGAGTGTTGCATCGAAAATCCTCCTCAGGCGGCCAGAGGAACATCAGGAGTGACCTGGAGGCGTCCCACATACAGCGGCCATAATGAAGAGCGGGGAGCTTTGGGAGCTTTCAGCTCAGTGAGCTGTGATGGTGGGGGAGAAACTATTCAAAGCCTTATTGAAACATGAATACACTGAGAAGGGTGTCTCCTGTGAGGAACAGGGGCCAAATATCAGGCTGCAGGAGCCGCGGCATCTTTCTCTGTCAAGTCACGACCATGCACTTTTTTCTCCCCATGGCTGCATTTGCCCTTGGAATAGAAGTGTTGCTGAAACTATTGCAAGTAATATTGTGTTGTAGACAAATGGTGTCTGAGCATTCACATGTAATATTTTCAAGATCCCCAATCTACACTTCCCCAACCAGATAAACACACACACAAACAAGTGGAAATATCTTGCTTCTGAAAATTGTTGACATGAGACATGAGATTCCTCCCACTAGACATCTTGAACCAAATGAGTCAGGGGAGAAATTGAGATTAAAGGAAACTCAGAAACAGAACTGAGTCTGGAGCAGAAAAAGCCTTTATTTGCTGTTTTTAGTACATGAATATTATAAACAAGTTTAGGACCATGTCTGGATTAAAACTATGGTAAACAAACAAGTATTTAATGGACGTTACGTCCCTCCTCCACTGAAATCCCCAACTAGGCAGCATGCAAACAACAATCATGAAAGTTTCGCAACAATATGGAAATCATTGGGAAAAGTGCCCCAACTAAAGCTTTGAATTGACCTCTTAAAAAACCCCCCCCCAGTTACAGAATTATCACAAACTCCCCAGCTATATATGTATATATATATATAAAAAAAAAACATCAAAATCGGCCAGAATATTTTAAACTTACGTGTGAAAAGGTTAAATAAGGATATTTGTTTTACACAAATGCATCAGTTCGCTTCAGAAGGCCTTTATTAACCCCCTGGAGTCGTATGGATTCATTTTTTATGGATGGATGCATTTTTCTGTCTTCAAAATTTGACCAGCCATTCACAACCATTATAAACCTAGGATATTTTTTAAATATATCTCCGATTGTGTTCGTCTGAAAGAAAATAGGATGGCACCTAGGATGGCTTGAGGGTGAGTAAATCATGGGGAAATTTTCATTTTTGGGTGAACTATCCCTTTAAGATGCGTTTTGGTCGATTGAATCACAAGTAGACAAGGGAGACACATTCCTGTTCATACCTGGTGTTTTAATCTGTCTCTTTTGTCCACTTTAAACCACTTCTGTCATGATTTCTTCGAGGGGAGGGTCTATGGGTGGGTAAATGTATAGACTTTTTCAGATCTTTCAAACAAATGGATGAAGTAAGCTCACGCAATTTACATATGAACACGGAACACGGAGAAGACGGAAAAAGTCTCAGGTTACTCATGTAACCATGGTTCCCTGAGAAGAGGAACGAGACACTGCATCCGAAGACACTTTAGGGAATGCCTCAAGCGTGATGGTGTCTGAAGCACGTGATTCAAACACGACAATGTCATTGGCCGGCGACAGCCTGTGACGTGGCTACGTGTGCGACTGTGAGTACAAGAGGGCATTTGTAGTACACGTCAACATCTTCTTTGTCTGAAGGAGACGTTACCAGGTATGCCCGAAGCATGGCAACGAGACGCAGTGTCTCGTTCCCCTTCTCAGGGAACCATGGTTAAATGCGCAACCTGAGACGTCCCTTACAAATGGGAACTCACACTGTGTCCAAAGACACTTTGGGGAAGGAGTACCCACTCCGCCATGCTGAGGGAATAACTGCCTGATGGCAATTAAAAGCAATAAAGAATGTTTGACGGACTAGATGCCGGAGACCAGTCCCTCACTATGGTCAAACACGGGGCTGTCAGTGACACTATTCCCTAAGGCCACAACCTAGGCCCATGCCCTAAGCAAGGAAGAAACCTTACCAGGGCAAGTAAACACTGCCTGCCCCAGGGCAGAGCTCAAGGTCTGGTAATGCCAGTACCTGACAGGAATTACCTTTAAGGGAATACAGGCAAAGAGAAATTAGAGTTCCCTCTCCTTGTCACTATACTAGGGGGATCTGGTTCAACCCCTGAGAACTCCAGGGGAGCTGAAAGGACATACTCAACCCTGCCTGACTTGAAGTCAACATCTCTGAGACAAATAAAAATAGAGCCTGAGACGGGTCAAAAGACAGTTTCCAAGGCAGCCTTAAGAGGGCCAACACTTGATATCACCATCCAACTGGAGCTTCAGCGTTATGACAGTTTACCAAGGCGGCCTCCCGGAGGGCCGAACTCTTAATGACACTGCCTAACTATAGCTCAGGTGAGCAGAGGCCTTAGTAGAACGACTCACAAGAGTGAGGGGAGGCCTGCCAAGCTCAGCCTGGAGGACAGTCGATCAAGACGGCCTCCCAGAGGGCTGAACCCTTGATGTCACTGTTTAACTGAAGCTCAGATGAGCGGAGGCCCCAGCAGAATGTCTCTCTATAGCGAGAGGAGGCCAAACACACTCAATTTCAAAGACAGTTTACCAAGGCGGCCTCACCGACGCCAGCGGAGCATTCATTGAGAAATCCTCACAATGCGCACATTCAGCTCCCTCGAGAACTAAACGCGTGTGCTCCTCACTCATGCACAAAGCAGACGCTTCCTGGCAGAGTGTTTCTTCATGACAAACACGTTTACACATACGCAGACATATGTCTCCTGAAGACAGAAAAAATTGTTGAAGTGTACTACAGGTGCCCTCTTGTACTCACGGTCGCACAAGTAGCTACGTCACGGGCTGTCGCCGGCCAATGACATTGTCACGTTTGAATCACGTGCTTCAGACACGGTGGAGGCATGAACATTACCTTGCCAGAACATTAGACGAACATCCAACTCCAAAAAAAAAAAAAAAAAAAAAAAAAAAAAAGCAATGTTTATAAAACGGTTAGTTCCTGTCCTTGATTCTGATTGGTCAATAGTTGTGTTTTATTCACGATAAAACACGGCTATGACCGCTTCACCCAACGGTTCTGTGTATCACTACACAACACCCTTAGCAACCACTCTTAGCAACGTAAACTGTATGTTCTCAATTGATATTGTTCATTGAAGCTTACTGTATTATGTAGAAGAGTATTGTGAGAAAGAGATCGAGTGAGCGAGTTTATTACCTGCATTCAGATTTAGCATTTTCCTTCAGGTCAGTCCTATGTTCATAATAAAAAATCTGTTTAAATGTCCGATGTATTATCTTGTCCTTTTAACATTTAAGGGGTTTTCCCGTGACTGACAGCGCTAGTCAAAGCATTTGTCAGTTGCGTCTTGTTCTGTGTTCACAACAATTCAGTCTTTTTAATGTAAAAGTCTTCGCTACTGACTGACACACTCATAAAGACAGTCTTTGCCGCCATCTAATGGCATAATAATGTAACTTCTGTTGCTGTTTACGGTCAGGGACTATTTTTTTCCGGCGGAAGGAAGGCTTTTAGTGAAAGTTTACTTCATGAAAGTTGCATTGATACATATTTTTGGCTTTAATATTTGAATTGTGTGGTAACCGTTTTATAAAAGCAATAAGGTACTCGAGGCTAGTGCTGTATCGGCTGAAGGGGTTGCAGGCACTCAGCACAGCCTCTCATACCTTATTGCTTACATAAACAACATTTTTGTGCTAACATTTTGAGAGCATTATTAAAGATCTGGTCTTTAATAATTTTAAACAAACGTTTGATTAATGTTACCTGAAGAATGTTTGTTAATAATTTTGAGAGAACCTTGCCAGAACGTTAGCCGAAGTTTTGAGAATGTTCCCTGGGTTAGCTGTGTCAATAATTTGCTAAAAACAATGGGATCTTCTCTTACAAATCCAAGAAACTCAACTAGTGTTCTGTCAATCAAACAGCCTCGGTGGCAACCTGTGACAGACGTATTTTAGCTGTACTTCCTATCTTAATGTTTGGAGGGTGTGAAACACCACCCCTGAAGCAAGACTTGGCATTTTCCTATGACGTGTCAGCTTTCCCCCTTAAGTCCAACTTCTTATTACTTTGCTTCTTATTTGCCAACGTTATTGTTTCAGCCCACTGCTTTCCCCGAGATGAACCAGCAGCTATTATTCAGAGCGGTGGAATTAATTGGTGAATCCCTCACATGCTTTGAGAAATGAATAGATCTACATAATCAATTACACTGTGTGGGATGCTGCCAACAAAACTTTGGAGAAATGTCTGCTTCATGACAAAAGAAGAACTGTGGGGAGCGCAGACAGAGAACGAAGCGAAGCCTGACAAGGTTGTATAGGAATTTTGTACGAGACAAAAAAATAAAAATATTTCACAGACTAGTGTGACTGTTTGCCCTTTTCTACAAAACTACTGCTCCACATTTCTGGAGGCCCAGCATGGAAGCTGTTGAGCATCGGTGCAATGGTTTTCATCTGGCTGTAGATGAAACATCATGACTTCTAATGTTCTGGCAGATGGTTGTGCTTGTGTCACGTGGATGAATCTTACTGTGCCAATTAGTGTTTAGAAAACTCTGAAAGTCATAATCAAGCTTTGTTTCTGCTGTTTTTAATCTTGTTTAAGATGTTATGATGCTACATGCCTACTTTGAAATGTTATTGGAAATTTTATTGGCTCTTTCAGTAGTGAAACTGTAATTTAACTTCAGCTTGGTTACACAGGATATGACTTGCATGTATCTGAGATAAATTCTATGATTAAAATCACATATAATGAGACCCTTATGAAGAGGTTAATTGTTGAGGCCATTTTATAAAACTGAACTGTAATTATATATGTCCTATAAAAGAAGGAAATGTACTCAAGCAATTATTCCCCTTAAATACACTTGCATTGTTCATTTTTATTTTTACACTTTATTATTTTTCATTTTAAAACATGCATGACCAATTCATAGCATGTTTTTCTTCATCAGATGCTTTTTTTCCCCCGTTGAGGCACTTCATATGTGTGAACATGTGAACGTGTTGTGGATTTGTAGAAATCATTCCATTCAGACGTTCTTGGATCCTACCCTGGAAAAAAAAATTGACAGGATCTATTTCACATGTCTATTAAAGAGCTGACATTTACATGTTTGTCTTCGGGCTCTAGCATTAGGCCAGCACTGATGCAGCTTAATTTCCTCTGTCAAGATGCCATGGTGCCTACGAGCGATTCTGGCATGTGGCGTCTCTGTTCCGCTTCATCCCCTCACACCTGAGGCATCGCAGTCCCTTCAAGCGTATCAAGGACCATTTCACAGCCCACAAAAATCTAAGCCAGATCTATTTATAGTATAGAATAGTATCAAAGTTATATATTATGCTAACTGGAGACTTGCTTTGCTTAGAAAAAAAAGAACCTTTCTGAGGCTCAATAGTCACATTTAACCTCAGAACTTTTTGAAAATTTATGATATATGTTAAGATGCATCGGCAGCTGGAGTTGAATAAAGGGGTGAAAGCAAGACAATGTTTTTTGTGCAAAAAAGCAAAGGTGCAAAAAGGCAAAATTATACGGTGAAGAAACAGAAATCAATGAATAATAAAAAAAAAAAAACAGTAATATATTTTCAAAAATTTATAATTAAATAAATATATTTATCTTCTACCAATAAAGTGTGACTACAGCTGCCAGTGCATCCTAAGAACTAACAATGGGGAAAAAAATGGGTAACTATGAAACGTTTTTAAACTCTACACTGTTGAGTAGTAGAGTAGTATCTAGAATAATGTCCAAGTTGTTATTTTTAAACCTTACAGGTAAGGTAGGCATTAGGCAAAGCTTTTCGTAAACATTTTTTGTTATGCTGGTTGAAACGTTCTTCACATCCTGATAGCAATCACTAAAAGAAGTGGTCTAAATATATATATATATTAAAAAAAAAAAAAAAAATGTACATGCATCTTCTGTGGAAGTCTCAGGACCAAAAAGTGTTCATCCAATCATTGCATTCGATAGGATGTCCTACCCGCCTTTTAACGTATGGATTTCTTTCCCTGCGTTCCATTCGGAAGGGCTCATCCCTATGGCCTAATCCCTTCAAAGGGTTTACCCTCCGGAGTGAGAGCTTCGAAGAAATGAAGGGTGTAGGGGTCAAAAAAAAAAACCACAACTTTTTTTGGAATGCACTTCTGCGTCATCTTAACGAGACAATCAAGGAGCCGCCTTCGTCGTTTTTCCCCTGGTGTACTCTTTGTATTAATGCGCATTCATTTACTATAGTAACATTATAAGCTACTGCCGGTCTTTTACGTTAAATATAATGTGTCTATGTATTTGAAACATTTGAATGGACTGATAAAGGTAGCTGTAAAGTATTTTTGTTGAAGTACAATGTCATTTTGACCATAATAATGTACAGTACCAAATCTAACTCATATAAATATTACAGTAGTATAGAAAAATACTATACATATATTTATAGGTGTAACGGTGGCTGTTTCAGAGGAACGAGAGTAGGATCCAGATGCAGCAAACATTTATTCAAACAAACATAAATAAAAGTAAATCCAGGCAAAACTGATAAATCCAGACATGGGCAAGGAAAAACTGACAACAAGCGCACACACGTAACATCCATGGAAGGACAACACCAGACCAAGTACATGAGAAACACTGGGTATATATACACAAGGGGAAACAGGCTTAACAAGATAACAAGGAAACAAGAAACACCTGGGGAGACAAATCAACATGAAAAACTACAAAGGACTACAAAACATGGCATAACACAGGAAATAATAAAAGGTCCACACACACGACAGGGGAACACAGGCTGGGATCATGACAGAGCCCCCCCCCCTTGAGGAGCGGATTCCAGACGCTCCACAGTAAATAGTCCAGGAGGGTGGTGGAACGGAGGTGGAACAGGGGGAGGGATGGAGGGCCAGGACCGTGCAGGGGAACAGGACAAGAACCAGGGCATGGCAGAGGCGGGCCTTGGCGGAGCCGGTGGGCTTGAAGACCCCCACGGCAGAGCAGACGACCACCACAGCAGTGCAGATGGGCCCGAAGACCCCCACGGCAGAGCAGACGACCACCACAGCAGTGCAGACGGGCTCGAAGACCTCCATGGCAGAGCAGACGACCACCCCAGTAGCGCAGATGGGCTTGAAGACCCCCACGGCGGAGCAGACGGCCACCACGGCAGCCCAGACGGGCTTGAAGACCCCCACGGTGGAGCAGACGACCACCACAGCAGACCAGACAGGCCCGAAGACACCCACGGCGGAGCAGAAGACCACCACAGTAGTGCAGATGGGCTTGAAGATCCCCACGGTGGAACAGACAACCACCACAGTAGATCTGGTGAAACTGGAAACCACCATGACTTATCAGGTGCAACTGAAACATCAAACACAGAGAGGTTAGTGTTGGCCACTAGAGCCATAACTGGACAGGCAGGGAGCTCAGAAACGCCCTCCAAGGTTCTGACCAGAGCGACCTCTCTGCTCGTTTTGAGGCAGGCAGACAATTCAAGAATGACCTCCGTGGTCGCGTTGAGGCAGACATGCAGTTCAGGTATGAACTCTGTGGTCGTGTCGAGGCAGACAGAAAAATCAGGGACGACCTCCGTGGTCACATCAGGGCAGAAAAGAAGTTCATAGGCCACGAGGCTGGGTTCTGGAACTGGGGCAAACTCTGGAATGGACTCAAGGACAGAGGTGGACTCAGAAGTGGACTCATGGACAGGAGCGGACCCTGGAGCAGATTCATGGACTGGCGCGGGCCCTGGAGCGGATTCAAGGACCGGAGCTGACTCTGGAGAGGATTCATGGACCGGAGCGGGCTCTGGAGAGAATTCATGGACCGGAGCGGTCTCAAGAGCGAAATCATGGACCGGAGCGGTCTCAAGAGTGAAATCATGGACTGTAGCGTGCTCTGGAGCGGATTCAAGGACTGGAGTGAGCTCTTGAGCGGATTCAAGGACTGGAGCGAGCTCTTGAGCGGATTCAAGGACTGGAGCGGGTTCTGGAGTGGATTCATGGACTAGATCTGATGTGTGCGCAGCACACACACACCAAATGGCTGTGGCCATAATGGCCAGCGCTGCAATCTCTGAGGGCTCAGGTGTGGCAGCCATCGTGGCTGAGGGCTCAGGCGTGGCAGCCATCTCGGTTGAGGGCTCAGGCGTGGCAGCCATCTTGGCTGCGACGTGACAGGGCTCTGAAAGATCTGCTGCGACTTGACTTGGCTCACGAAGATCAACTGGGACTTGACTTGGCTCACGAAGATCAACTGGGACTTGACTTGGCTCACGAAGATTAACTGTGACTTGACTTGGCTCATGAAGATCAGCTATGACTTGACGGGGCGTTGTTGTGGCCGCCATTTTTTTAAAGCGTGCTCTAGTGCGGCAGCCATTACATGAGCAGACGAGGTGTTGCATTCCTCCGCGACACCCACAGTGAATAGAGAGCCAACAGTCAACAAAGCAAAATCCAAAAAACAACTCAATGATGAACGCGGACCCTATCGTCTATGTTCGGACTGTAGAGGTTGATTTATGCCATCACAAAAAAAGTCTATCAAGAGACAATCCGGTAGATCAGAAAAGTTCGCGATGGCTTAAAATTCGCGAACATAGTTCTCCAGTGATCGTGGGCCTTGTCTAAGGGCTAACAAAATTCTTGCCGTGTCCATACTTGGCCAAGGTCCCTCGGAAAAGCTGCTGGATCCTTGTTTGGTCTGGTGTTCTGTAACGGTGGCTGTTTCAGAGGAACGAGAGTAGGATCCAGATGCAGCAAACATTTATTCAAACAAACATAAATAAAAGTAAATCCAAGCAAAACTGATAAATCCAGACATGGGCAAGGAATAACTGACAACAAGCGCGCGCACACACGTAACATCCATGGAAGGACAACACCAGACAAAGAACATGAGACACACTGGGGTATATATACACAAGGGGAAACAGGCTTAACAAGATAACAAGGAAACAAGAAACACCTGGGGAGACAAATCAACATGAAAAACTACAAATGACTACAAAACATGGCATAACACAGGAAATAATAAAAAGTCTACACACACGACAGGGGAACACAGGCTGGGATCATGACAATAGGTAAAATCGAACTCCGAGCCTCCTGTACCCATTCTGTGATGCCAAACAACTTCCCTGTGCAAAGGATCATGGGGGCCCGAAGAGTCCATCAGTTGTACCCTTCGAAATCCTTCATTCCGAAGGGCCCTTTGAAGTGGCCAGTTTTGAGCACTTCGATTTGGAATGACCCTTCAATATGGCAGCCATGATTGTTTTCACTATCCCATTTGGAACGCACCGTATACCTCCGCACACCCTGCTCGCGCAGACATCACACATCATCAGCATGTTCCGTGAGGCTAGACCTTATACGCCAGAGAAACAAGCGTGCAGCCATCTTTGGAATTTTGTCTTTGAACTTCATTTTTTTGCGGTGGCTCTGTATATTTCTATGGCAACGCTGTTGAAGCGTAAGCTGGTGAAGTGGATTTATTTCTTCCATTTATTTCTTCCATAAGGATTTTTAAAAAAAGTCTTCATTAAACATGAACCAAGCCAACCAGCTGTGAGGAGAATCATACAAATTTTGGTTTGAAGCAAAAAGTATTTAAAAATCAGACAAAAATACAAAGGTACAAGACAAGGTGCACTTAACGGCTTTAGTGATGAAAAGAACTACAATCCCATGAAGCATTGCAAACAGCATAATCGAATTAAAAACAATGGAGAAATATAAAACTTTTCATTTAAAAATTTTGATTTTATATATATAAAAGTATTTTGAGTATTTTGAGAGCGTAGGGAGACTGGCTGGATTACATCATTCCTGGTGCTTGGGAGTGGGTGTAGAGATCTTTTGACGTGTTTTGCTTGTTTTGCTTGTTTGGACTCTCTGATTGGTGTCATTTTCTGTACAGCATCATGGATAATGTAATTTTTCACCACGAATTCTGCTCGTAAACACGATTATTTTAAAACTAAGTTGAAATAATGTGGGCTAGCAGCTTAAACGGAAGCAATTACTATCAATTAACAACCTTGTAGCTCACAGTAAGGCTGTCTTTAAAGGTTTATAAGTTATCATTAAAAAATCAATTTCCCTATGGAGAAAATTTAAGGAGTTTTTAATTCCGGAACCCGACTGTTGCAGTCAGACCCTGCGTCCCAATGTGCATACTATCCATCCTAAATAGTATGTGAGATTAGATTACAATGTCCCAAATCATAGTATGTTGAACAGAGTATATGCCAAAAGTCCCCGAATGGTCTACTATTTCTGGTAGATTTTCGAAGTGTGGATCCGTGCACACTGTAACGGGTAATACTGCCCACAACCCATTGCTCTTTGGAGGAGGATTTGGTTCAGAACTATAAACACAAATAAAAAGTGTTAAAAACTACAAACATGGCAAATGTGTGCAACTGTCAGTTAAGTAGAGAGGTTTAGGTAAAGGGGTTTGAGTGACTAATAATCAACATTTAACCTGATAAAAAAAAATATTTATTTAATGTTATCCATGTTTTCATATTTCATCTGCAACAACGTGAACTTTTATAAAGATCCATTTGGTGAGTAACTTTTAAATGCATCATTATGCAAAAATATGAGGAGATTTCACCACATGAAAGACCCATGACTGGCAGATCAACGTGCTACTTCTTTTCTCTCAAATACAGTAGGAAATTAAATTAAATGAAATGTGGAGGATGGTAACTGTGACATGACAGGCCAGTATACGGTGACAGGATCCACGCGAAATATGCAGTTTTATGACGTGATAGTATGTCCAAAGTTTGTATACTCTCTTCTGCTACACACTCAAAAGTATGTACTTTTTCTTCACAAAAAGAGTACATATTTTCAGAGCATAGTACAAGTAGGCAAACTGGGACACAGCAAGACAGTCACAGAGCGCCACAAACAAACAGCAGCCACCTTTTACAGTTCCTCCTGAACCAAAAATAACAAGCTTATGCCACGTTTACGTCATGTATTTACTGTAATTACGAGATGGCAAACCGTGACGAGTCGTGAAGTTTCTATGGCAACACTATCAACACAGAAATTAATCTGCAACAGTCAGATGGTACAAATCAGAGCTCTTTAAGATGTTTATGTTCATTATTATTATAATGTTATGTGCTTTGAGACATGAGGTAATTCAACGTCATCTCTCGTGACGCTTTGCAGACTCTGCTCTGGCTGTGTGCGTTCATGTGTTTTGGAGGAGGTGTGGCTTTGAGGAGCGCTGTGAAGGGAGGGTTGAATCTTATGCTTTCAAAGCTAGCTTGCTATTGTTAGCCTCTCTGAAATTGCCTACCCTACCGTTAAATGGTATGCAGTGGTATAGAATGACAAAACACTAAATAGTCTGATTCATTTTGGTGAAATGGTTCAATTCAAATTAACCAATTAGTGAGGAGTCATTCATGAACGATCCGTTCATTGCGTTCATTGAAAGTAAAGTAATTATTTATTTTCCCTGTAAATTATCTTTGGCTGCATTATAAAGACTTCTTAATTCGGAATATGATCAAGATTACATAGGTGGATGTTTTTGGGGAATTTGGCTGTTAAAAGTATAAAATTTAAAGCCACTCAAATGAACGAAATGACTCGAATAAAGATTCATTCATTTTGACGAACGAGATCGAATGAGAGAGTCAGTAAAATGATCCGAACTTCCCATCACTATAACCAACTGAAAAATGATTCAATGCTTTGAATGGTTTAGCTTCTAGTGCAGCTAACTAATTTTCAAATGGACAGCTTGACTTTAGAGTACGGTAACACTTTATTTTAGGGTCTTTTAACTAGTTGCTTATTAGCATGCATATAATAGAATACTGACTATTTATTAGTACTTATAAAGCACATATTAATGCCTTATTCTGCATGACCTTATTCTACATTCTTAATCCTATCCAATACCTAAACTTAACTACTATACTAACTATTAATAAGCAGTAAATTAGGAGTTTACTGAGGGAAAATTCATAGTTAATAGTTTATATGTGTTCCCTATACTAAAGTGTTACGCCAGTGGGCATTGTTTTTCCTTGTCCTTGCACAATATAAACATTCATACAGTCTTTATCCTAAATAAAACTAAGGTCACTTACAATGGTTCTCAGTGTTGAGCTTTCATTAAGAATAGCAGCATATCAAATATCCTCCATATTCTACTCAATACAGGGCTTAAGTTATTTCATTTTTTATTTTTAGGAGAATAAATAGCATCTTCCTTTGTACTTATCTCCTTTTGTAATAAGATTTTTTACTGAGAAGAGGTTTCTTTGTATTTGACGCTTTCACAAAAGGGTTTCAAGCCAAATAGGTCAATTTCTGAGTGAGAATAATCTCTGGAGCACAGAGTTTATTCAAACCCCCTTAATCTGTCGGCACTGATTACGCAACACATACATTGTTGATCTAATCATATCATTTTGTACTCTAATTCATTGTGTATTGTGAAATGTATTTGAATGAAATAGAAAACAAAAACACTTTGACTCCATAAATATATGAATACTTAAATGCTATTCTTTGTTGTATTCTACAAAAAAATTAAGTCCCAAACACCCACAGCAAATAACATGTGCCTATAATTATAACACAATATCTTCTCAAGGCATCTTGTTGTTTACCCCCCATGTCTTACCTAACATACTAAATTTAACACAATTAAATTGAAACCTGTGCTGAGAAAATGAACTTAAATGAGATTTTGAGAGCATGTTTCATTTTATTCACCCCCTCTGCTTCTCATTCTGCACACTCGTGGTGTTCGCTTGAGCCATTGCTGAGTTTGTTAGCGAATTTTAAATCAAGGCGTTTCTTCCCCAGCAGTGCTCCTGTTTTTCAGAGACAATGCTCCAGTGCCACATGAATCCTCTGGGTCTTTCGTCCTTTTCCTTTGAACACTACACCAACCACTGGGCCCTCGGCTGCCCCAGACCTCCAACACGGTCTATGCAAATGTTCAACCAGAAGCTGCCCTCACCATACGGATGAGAGACCAAATGCATCTGAAAGTATCAGCGTTTCTCACAAGAGGACGAAACGGTCCCTTGAAAGGGCATATGGCGGCAGCAGATGTGGCTGTTTGGAGGTCAGTTTTGAGAGAGTGGATGAATATGCTTTGGATTCAGTTGTTACACAAGTCACTGTATTCTCTCTAAAAAAAGAAGAAATTTCATAACTTTTTCACAGGCAATTAGAAGAAAGTAAAAATGTTCTCACTGTCACCTGACTGAATTTTGTGGGATGGATTTAAACACTGAAGTATGTAACAGGTAGATGAAAGCATAATTAAATTAGCTAAAATATTGAATAAATGCAGACACAAAGGATGGACGACATGTAAAACTTAGGGCTGCACAATAAATCGAACTTCTAATCGCTATTACGATTACGGATGTCACAATTTCATAATCGTTCAAAGGAGCGATTACAACAAAAAATATCAACTTACATTATTCTGCATGCTTAAAGTAACACTCCACTTTTTTTGAAAATAGGCACATTTTCCAACTCCCCTAGAGTTAAACAGTTGAGTTTTACCGTTTTCGAATCCATTCAGCCGATCTCCGGGTCTGGCGGTACCACTTTTAGCATAGCTTAGCATAGTTCATTGAATCTGATTAGACCGTTAGCATCCCGCTCAAAAATGACCAAAGAGTTTCAATATTTTTCCGATTTAAAACTTGACTCTTCTGTAGTTACATCGTGTACTAAGACTGACGGAAAATGAAAAGTTGCGATTTTCTAGGCCGATATGGCTAGGAACTATACTCTCATTCCGGCGTAATAATCAAGGAACTTTGCTGTCGTACCATGGGTGCAGCAGGCGCAATGATATTACGCAGCGTCTCTCACAAATGTTTCCATGGTTGCAAGGCACGCTCCCTGTGCAAGCAGGGGGTCACAGGCGCTGCGTAATATCATGCTAACGGTCTAATCAGATTCAATGAACTATGCTAAGCTATGCTAAAAGTGGTACCGCCAGACCCAGAGATCGGCTGAATGGATTCGAAAACGGTAAAACTCAACTGTTTAACTGTAGGGGAGTTGGAAAATGAGCCTATTTTCAAAAAAATTGGAGTGTTCCTTTAAGAGGTGTGTTTAGAGCATGTTACGTTGTGAGAGGCGAATCACGACTACTTCAGCGTGTAAAAGGTCTAACCCAGAACAAAAAGAACTACCAGTGATGTAAGTGTACGCTGATTGGTCGAAAGAACGCAAAACACCAGCACCCGCCATCTTTAAAAAGCTGTGTACACCGCCTATATATTTACTTCACGAACTCTACAAACATGGAAAACAGTGATAGATGGACCTCTCAACCTTACGCTATGGAGAAAATCCAGTGTGACTTTGAGCCGACCAAGCGAAACATGATTATGTATTTCTGCTAAGCTAGCTAGCGACATTGGGCATCAACCACATGGCAAAAGCTAATACTTTTCCATATACTGTCTACTTTCTCTGTATAACAGTTCTATCTAATAATGTATTAGACAGGACTGTTAAACAGATTGTAAACTAATGAAGATGGAGAATGCGAGCACTGTGTGCTCTGGCAGAGCTGTTCTCAGTGCCGTCAAAATAAAAGTCACAACAACAAGCGCAGTTTATGTCACTTTAGAATTCCTACTGGCGGTGAGAATGCACCCAGGAAAATGGCCCTAGGGGAACTTTAGTTCTCAGGGAACCACTCTGGTGGCTAGTTCCTATAACTAAGTTTCTAGAACAACACGGTGCGAAAGCCCCTATTATTATTACATGCATATGTTTACTTTCTTTTATTATTTAAAGAAGAAACCAAATCAATGTATAGCTGACATCTGGGGCTTAATGCTAAAGAAAAGCAATAAATAAAAAAAATAAAAATCAGGAAGAGTGTTTTCAGCTAGTTTTCTATTTTTACATAAAAATATGGCATGCAGTTGCTTCTAACAATGGTATAAAGCTATTCAAAACATCATTCAATGTAATTGTGATAATCGTAATTAATAATCGCAATTACAATTTCAAGGGAATAATCGACAATTATGATTTTTGTCATAATCGTGCAGCCCTAGTACAACTTATAATTCACTCAAAAATGAAAATGAAAAGAAAACCATATAAATTGAGTGGTTTAATCTAAGTCTTCTGAAGAGACACAGAAACCAGTGAGGTTCATTCATTCTTGCGTCACAAGCATCCGCAAAGAACCAGTGAGGTTTGTTCTCGCGTCAAGCAAGAACGGTTGAGCTTCCGTTTAAGCAATTTGAGTGCTCTATGTATGTTTGCTGATCAATGTTTATATGTAAATAAAAGCCTAAATTAAATCTGTTCATCATATAAAGTGATCGTGTCTCCAGAAGACTTGGGTTAAGCTGCTCGATTCATATGGATTTCTTTGATGCTTCCAAACGTTCATAAAGAGATCATAAGAGTTTTTGGTGGAGGGACAGAAATCTCTCAGATTTCATTAAAAATATCAGAGGATCAAAAGTCTTATGGGTTTGAAATGACAAAAATTGATTTTCATTTTTGAGTGAACTAACACTTTAAGCATTAGCACAACACATACTTTCTAGAACTACACGATCTAATATGCTCATGCATAAAACAACTTCTACAATGCTTGTGCAACTAAAATATCACTCTGTTTTGTCAAAAATGGTGACCAGAGAGCTTTTTGATTGTATTTATCAGTAAATAAATAATATGAAGTAATCCACATTACTTAAATAGAAAATATAACTAGGATATTGTGGTACAAACTCAAGTTACGCATCACTGTGCTTGTTTCTTGAAAAATGTAATCTGTGTACATAATCCCAATATTGAGCAGGTCAGAGCACAGAATACAAAGAAAAATACATGGAAAATATTAAAAAGTTAATCATGCACCAACGACAATCACAATTTACCCATTCAGAGTCTAGTTAGTCCGCTATCAATCTGGCCAATGGAAATTAAACAGCATGGACCCCTGAAACAAGCTCTGTAACCTCAAACAGACTTTACATAATGCATTATATTTGTACATAATCCTAATGCTGAACAGATCTAAACACAGTACATAAGATAAATAAAGAAAAATATAAGGTAAGCAATGACCAAAGGCAATCTAAACCACTGCCCTTCATTACTCCTTGATTGATGCAATTGTTATCATGAAAAGCTTTCTACTAAAACTCCTACCTTGCATTTTACTTTCTCTGACTGAAAGGAGCCAATTAGCAGTTGAACTGTTTCTAATCTATGCATCTGATGACTCACAACGGAACTGATTTCTCATAATGTTAACACAATAACTGACTCACCTTAATCAATTGTAACACGATTAACATACTGCAGATAAAGAAGGCACCATTTTCTAAAGTAAAATATAGGAGCAGAGAACAACATTTATCCACCTGCACAGGTTGTCAGAGTTCACTCACAAAGCATCTGTTCAGTGTTTGGGAAACTTCTCTCACTCAGCTAACCTACGGGTAATGAATAAATGATTCTGAGTATGTCACATGTGACATCCATCAACACTTGTGAGAGACTTTCTGTGCTAAGCACTGCTCTAGATGCAGCTAATTAAAATTTTTGTGATAAAATAATTAGCCTCACTTGCAGACAATGGGCTGGAAAATTCCTCTTCCTTATAATTAAAATAAGAAGATAAGAAAGTGGGAAATAGTCTTTGTGGAGAGTGTGGCTGCAATCCATTGCAGCTTTTTGTGCAAAGCATGCTGGGTACAATGATGAGGATGCTTGACAATTATTTTGTAACAATATGCATCATTGAGAAATGTATAAATGCATCAATATATGAATAACACTATTATATAAGCCACAAAAACTTAGAATGATCACAGCGGCAGCATTTACTACTGGAACAGTCATTTTAAATGAATTATGGGTCCCCTGCAAAGGTGAAACCCATGCTCTCTCAAACACAATATTCTTATGAGAACAAAAACAGGATTCCCTGTTGAATAAGAGCTTTTCTTTGTTATGAAATACATGACATTTTGTCAAACCTGATGCTCAATTATCTTAGGAAAAGAGCTCTGTGGGGTTTCTCGAGCAAAACTTGCAGCGAGACCTGACAAATGTGGCGTATAAAAAAAAACGGAGAATGTCGAAACAAGAAATATGAATGCACATCAAAAATGACTGTGGTGACAGTTGTGAAAATATTACACTTTAACACATTGCAGTGCAATATTCTTAATCAAAAAAGTAGCGTTTAACATCAGCCTTCTTAAAATGCCAGTTTGGGTAGCATTCAAATCCGAGCAGGATCCAACTCCTACTAAACATCTCTGCGTGTTTCCATGCTGTGAAATTTTATGACCCATGCAGGCAGTCTTAGAATGATGTACTATCTGCCAAAGATGGTCATGATCTAATGCAAAATGTTCCTTTAATGATCCAGCACCTTACATACTGTCTCCTGTTGACATATTATTGTATTTAGGCTGCATGAAGCTTCACTCCTTCTAACACTGCAATATAATTTTCTCTCGTATTGTATTGCTTAAATCTATCAAGACCAAGAAAATGGGGGGAAACGGAACGTTATGATAAGAACGAGCTCATTGCTGAAGCTCTGATAACAACTTGTGTATTATTCTTCCGCTATTGAAGGAAAGCATTGTTGCAATCACATCAGTTCACAGAAATTTGAGACATAACACAAAGAAATCATGTAGGATAAAAGCAAAAGGCTTTCTCATTACTCTCTTTTGGGGAAATCCTTAGAGAGTTTCTCTGTTCTTGTAATTTCCTAAAGTCTGAACAAAGCAGAAAGTTTACTTATTTCATTTTTTAGAAAGTAATTTATAAAAAAGACCATGGTCTCAGGCCCTATTTTCACAACTTAGAAGACAATTTCGCCCAAGAAATGTGTTCCACTTCATTAGAGTTGACTGCTTAGAGATTGGTAGTCAATTTACCAATTCAGAGTCCAGTTTATAATTATAAATTAAACAGAATGGACCCCTGCAAACAGCTCAGTAACTTCAAACAGACATATGCAAAATTAGATTATAAACATATGTATGTTCAATGTTCAAAGCATTTGCTATAATTGCCATATATTCAGCCAGTTATGCTTTAAAATATGTTAACATTAACCTTGCAAGGCCTCAGAATGAAGCTTTGCCATTGGAATCTTCATGCACCAGCAAACTAACAGTCTCTTTTTTTTCACTTAATGGAATAAAGGTATAAAAACCTCTTCTTATACTACTCTTGTCTTATAATGACTCTGTTAGGTACCAATTATTCACTGAAACAATTGGAAAAGATGTTTGGATCGCCTTCTTTTTACGATACCTCACAATCATTTTAGACTGCAATTATTTTAAAGCTTATTAAACAAAGTGATTGTTAGGTAAGACTTTGGGAATACGGCTTAATTTAGCTTATCTCATTAACAAAGCTGAAGTTTAAAGAGAAATGCGAGTATATCCATGGCATTCATGATTGTTTTCTTTAGGGGATTCTTGAAAAAGTAGCTACTAAGTTTTCCAAGCCTCCTACTGAGTCTTCATTCCTGTGCATGAAGATATGAGAGGTGTTTGGCTTGATTTTGTGTAATTTATCAAGTCCAGGGGGTTTCAGGCTTTATTCATACTTATTGATACAAAGGGAGTGTTTTCAAATGGATTGTGATTATGCTAATGAAATACATTGGGCAATAGGCTAACGGCTACAAATGAGCAGTTTTCATCTCCAATTATTCAAACCGTGGACCACAGCGTGGCAACCTCAGATGTCCCTCAGATGTGCTTTTTAGTCCATTCTTGCAAACAAATTGGATAAACATAAAAGCAATGCGATTAAAACAAAAAACAACGTACCGCTCAACTCAAAGCATAATGGCTATTTCGCTAACGTCGCATTCAGTCTAATGCACTGCTATTGGGCAAACACAAACATCTTCTCAGCATGGGGTATGAACATGTAATTGATCAAGAGAGGGAACGAGAGCAAGATCTCCCATTCACAAACGCTCTGAGTCACTAAACGCCAGCCTCATATTTACCAAACTCCTTTTCAGTGGGGCTGGTTGTTGTGTAGGCTTGAGGCAGGCAGCTGCATGTAAATGAAGCAGCATGTCTTTGTATGCCTTTGTTAATGCCAGGTTTTGCAAGATATTTTAAGATCTGGAGCAGTGCTGAGAAGGTCTGCCGGTGCTGTCTGACTCCCAAAAACGTATAGCATTTCTGCGGGTCATGATTTAAAGATGGTTATGTCTGTAACTTGCAGATGCACACACACACACACACACACACTTCAGTGACTTCTGTGTGTGTGTGTGTGTTATGAGAGGTTGAGAGCTCACTAAATGCACAGTGTGCTGAACATTCACCAAAATTTATACACTTTATACAGTTATACACAACAAAGATAAAGAACTATATATGTCTGAAGGGGATATTTGTTTTTAATGACCCTGCAAGTTTGATTAAACCATCAAAATATGAGGAAAATAAACACCACACTTGGTTAAGGTATTTATGTGGAAAAAAAAAAAAAAAAAAGTTGGCAAAAAAAAAAAAAGTTGGCAAAAAAAAACAAAACAAAAAAACCTACAGATACAGGTTTTATTTTACTATGTAAAAAAAAATGCATAGAAAAACAAAAAGCTCACTGGAAAAAGCATACATTGACTACAACATAATTAGTTATTAAATTATTAGTTCACTTTCAAATGAAAATTACCCCAAGCTTTACTCACCCTCAAGCCATCATGAACACAATTGGAGTTATATTAATAAATATCCTGATGCATCCAAGCTTTATAATGGCAGTGAGCGGGATCAACGAGTATCAGCTGAAGAAAGTGTCTCCATCCACATCCATCCATCATAAACGTACTCCACACGGCTCCAGGGGGTTAATAAAGTCCTTCTGAAGTGAAGCGATGCGTTTGTGTAAAATATATCCATATTTAACAAGTTATGAAGTAAAATATCTATCTTCCACTAGACAAAAAAATAACTGGCGTCACGTCAGTTAAGCTTTTTCTGTAAGTTGAATAGGGAAGGCGTAAGACGTAGCGTAAGCTTTTTGAACTGCGAGAGTTTTACACTTTCTTCGTAACTTGAACACGGAAGGCGGTCTGGCGGAAGCTAGATATTTTACTTCATAACTTGTTAAATATGGATATATTTTTTTACACAAACGCATCGCTTTGCTTCAGAAGGCCTTTATTAACCCCCCGGAGCCGTGTGGAGTATGTTTATGATGGATGGATGGATATGGATGGAGACACTTTCTTCAGCTCATACTCATTGATCCCACTCGCTGCCATTATATGCCTCAGACGTGTCAGGATATTTATTAAAATATCTCCGATTGTGTTCATCAGAAAGAAGAAAGTCATATACACCTAGGATGGCTTGAGGGTGAGTAAAGCTTTTCATTTGAAAATGAACTAATCCTTTAATATTTAGTTAGTTCGCTCTTGTTTTTGCATGTGTTCATAATTTCTTTGTATGACAGCCTTGCCAAAAATGATGTCTTCACAATTTGGCGTTTCATCGTGTTATCACAAATAAAAGATTTGACTCTAAGCACAAATCCACAATATGCTTACAAAATCTTTAACAAATTTTTAATAATATATGGTTAAAGGGTGTAGATGCCAATTTTCCTAGGCTGGACATCACTTTTGGCTCTACTGTATATGGTTTCTAGTGCCTTAATACATTTTTCAGAAAACACAAGGTTTTTTACACTATATTGCCAAAAGTATTGGGACACCCCTCCAAATCATTGAATTCAGGTGTTCCAATCACTTCCATGGCCACAGGTGTATAAAATCAAGCACCTAGCCATACAGACTGCTTCTACAAACATTTGTGAAAGAATGGGTCGCTCTCAGGAGCTCAGTGAATTCAAGTGTGGTACCGTGATAGGTTGCCATCTGTGCAATAAGTCCATTCGTGAAATTTCCTCACTACTAAATATTCCACGGTCAACTGTTAGTGGTATCATAACAAAGTGGAAGCAATTGGGAACAACAGCAACTCAGCCACGAAGTGGTAGGCCACGTAAAATCACAGAGCGGGGTCAGCGCATGCTGAGGCGCACAGTGCGCAGAAGTCGCCAACTTTCTGCAGAATCAATAGCTACAGACCTCCAAACTTCGTGTGGCCTTCAGATTAGCTCAAGAACAGTGAGTAGAGAGCTTCATGGAATGGGTTTCCATGACCGAGCAGCTGCATCCAAGCCTTACATCACCAAGTGCAATGCAAAGCGTCGGATGCAGTGGTGTAAAACACGCCGCCACTGGACTCTAGAGCAGTGGAGACGTGTTCTCTGGAGTGACGAATCACGCTTCTCTGTCTGGCAATCCAATGGACGAGTCTGGGTTTGCCGTTTGCCAGGAGAACGGTACTTGCCTGACTGTATTGTGCCAAGTGTAAAGTTTGGTGGAGGGGGGATTATGGTGTGGGGTTGTTTTTCAGGGGTTGGGCTTGGCCCCCTTAGTTCCAGTGAAAGGAACTCTTAATGCTTCAGCATAGCAAGACATTTTGGACAATTTCATGCTCCCAACTTTGTGGGAAAAGTTTGGGGATGGCCCCTTCCTGTTCCAACATGACTGCGCACCAGTGCACAAAGGAAGGTCCATAAAGACATGGATGAGCGAGTTTGGTGTGGAGGAACTTGACTGGCCTGCACAGAGTCCTGACCTCAACCGACAGAACACCTTTGGGATGAATTAGAGCGGAGACTGCGAGCCAGGCCTTCTCGCCAACATCACTGCCTGACCTCACAAATGCGCTTCTAGAAGAATGGTCAAAAATTCCCATAAACACACTCCTAAACCTTGTGGAAAGCCTTCCCAGAAGAGTTGAAGCTGTAATAGCTGCAAAGGGTGGGCCAACTCCAAATTAACGGATTAAGAACGGGATGTCATTAAAGTTCATGTGCACGTAAAGGCAGGTGTCCCAAAACTTTTGACAATATAGTGTATCTGCATTTATGAATGGCATTAAGCTTCATATAGTAAGCAGGAGACCTCTGATGAAATATAGCACCACATGAGAAGGCAAATAAGATACAGGTTAAGCATTAGAGATGAGCACTGCAGAGTGTGTATGTGCTAAGAATTGCTTACCAGCATTTATATTGCAATAAAGAAAAGTCTTAAGGGTGAAATGTGATTTCTGAACACTTATAATCTTGCAAAAGATTTTTATTTTAAATAAATGCTGTTCATTTGAACATTCCATTCATCAAACAATCCTGAAAAAAAATATCAGTTTCCACAAAAATTAAGCTGCACAACTGTTTTCATATAATAATAATAATAATAATAATAATAATAATTAATGTTTCTTGAGCATCAAATCAGCATATTAGAATGATTTCTGAAGGATCACGTGACACTGAAAATGCAGCTTTGTCATCACAGAAATAAATTACATTTTAAAATATATTAAATAGAAAATAGTTGTTTTAATTTGTAATATTTCACAATATTGCCGTTTTTACATTTTTTGATCAAATAAATGCAGCCTTGGTGAACAGTCCCTGTAAATGATCAAATATCACTAATTAATACTGTGGCATTTTAAAATAATCATTCATATTTTGATTTGACTTAAACCTAAACCAGTTCCTTCTTTAGCAAGGAATGTTATGTTTTAGCTCAGCTTAATGTCTGTTTACTGATGCCATCCAATTCAGCAGCCGGTACACAACCAGGACTAATTATTGTGTCAAAATATGCATGTGAACACATCCAGGTCCCGCCTTGAACAATGGCTATTTAGAGACTCTTAGCTGAATAATAAATAATGAAAGAAATAGAGCGAGGTTAGACACTCAGGAAGCTGCCTTTTAGATCTAGTTGTCTGAGCCTTTTAATATAGTGCAGATAATAACCACAGTTTAGAAATCAAACTTGCTTCCTGAAATACAGGCTATATCATTATTTATTAGACTGCACTTCATTGCCCAGTATATTCTGTAAATGGAATAACTTTTTTATGCATTGTCTGTGCAAACAACTCAAAACCCTTTTCATTTGGTCTTTCATGCTATGATAGTTAATGTTAATGGTAGTTAATTAATGTTGTTTGTCTTATGATTAATGTCAAAATTTACATTCACATTCTTATTAGCCATGATTGTTTCTGACTGAATTAACAAGTGGATCCACACTGACAATAATATAAGCCACCTTGCTAGTAGGCGGCTGGTAGTATAAGTATATATATAGTATAAGTAGCAACACAATAGATCGCTAACATTTTCCAATTTGACAGCAGTGACTCGAAGGAGTTTGGAAATTCTGGATCACCGCTCATTATAACACACAAACAAAATGAAAACTGCTGCTTGACAATTGGAGAACCTTTCACATTGTATTAGACACATACCTGTCATGAGTGGTGGAGAAAAAAAACTGCTATGGCAACAAGTGGAGACATATCCCTACATCCCCACGACCCCCACCATATATGATCAGAGATTAACACACACATAAGTCATGATGTTAGAAGAAATGAGGGTTAGTTCACCCAAAAATGACAATTCTGTCATCATGTACTCGCCCTCATGTTGTTCCAAACCCATAAGACTTTTGTCCATCTTCGGAACACAAATGAAGATATTTCAATGAAATCTGAGAGATTTCTTTCCTTCCATTGAAAATCTACGCAACTACCATTTTGACACTTCAAAAAGTTCATAAAGGGATTGTAAAACTAATCCATATGAATCAAGCGTTTTAGGCCGAATTTAGAGGAGGCACGATCGGTTTATACGATGAACAGATTGAATTTAGGCTTTTTTTCACATATAAACATTGATCAGAGAACATAAACAGAAGCTTAACCGAACTTGCTTGTCGTGTGAGAACAAACCTCATTGGTTCTTGTGGAAGCTCAAACGTGCTGCATAACACACAAGAATGAACCTCATTGGTTCTCGCACGTCAAGCAAACATGCTTGAGCTTCCATTTACCATATCTGATTTGTGCGTTGATGAATGTTTATATGTAAATAAAAGCCTAAATTAAATATGTTCATCACATAAAGCAGTCATGTCTCTTCAAAAAATTTGGACTAAACCGCTCGATTCATATGGATTCGTTTTATGATCTCTTTATGAGCTTTTTGAAGCGTCAAAGTGGTAGTTGCGTGGACTGTCACTGGAGGGACAGAAATCAGATTTCATTACAAATATCTTCATTTGTGTTCCAAAGAAGTCAGAAAATTAAGAGCTTAAAGGACTAATATTGCGGGAAATAACAAATATTCAGAGGAAGAAAAACCACAATATTGCAAAAAAGCTGCGATGATCACAATAAGAACAGACTGCCAAGGCTCCCGCTTTATCAATACAAGAAATGAATGTGGAGGATTTAGTTAAATCATACTTTAGGACAGGATTTACCAACAAAGAACACTCGGTCTTGTGGTACATCGGCAACGAGTTTGGGGTCAGTAAGATTATTTAATGTTTTTGAAAGAAGTCTTTATGCTGCCGATTTTAATCAAAAATACAGTAATACTGTGAAACATTATTATGAATATTTTTATATATTTTAAAATGTAATTTATACATGTGATGACAAAGCTGAATTCTCAGCATCATTACTCCAGTCTTCAGTGTCACATGATCTTTCAGAAATCATTCTAATATGCTGATTTGCTGCTCAAGAAACATTTCTAATTATTATCAATGTTGAAAACTGTTGTGCTGCTTAATATTTATATCATTCTTTGATGAACAGAAATATCAAAAGAACAGCATTTATTTGAATTTTTTGTAATGTAACATCAAAGTATTTAGTCACTTTCAATTTAATGCATCCTTGTTGAATAAAAGTATTAATTTTTTTTTAATAAAAAAAACAACTGTGCAAAACAACTGTGCTTTGTAGTTCATGGCCCAGAATTTATTGTATGACATTATTCTCATAATCGTATGACTCATAATGCCCAATTTTATTTTCAAAGTTTTTTTTTTTTATTTTAATCTTGCAATGATACAACTTATTCTTTAAATATTGCATTTTCCTTTAACATTAAACTAAAATGCTGATGTACTCTACATCAGTGCCACTAGAACATTCCATCCCTGATGTCACTGTCTGGCATTATTCAGTAGATTCAGAAGACTTTCCTTTCCTGCATGATCCCACATTTTGACTAATTCGTTAAGCAACTGCACAGCAGAATAACAGTTATTCAACTCCGCTCTTCTACCAAAAGATAAAGTGTCGTCATAAAGGGCATAAACCAAAAGGGCAAATGGGCTTGTAGGCTTTTTTTCAATTTGTTTTCCATTTGTAAGTTCCTTCTACCAGCAGAGATAAGGCACTATGCATCTTTGAGATGAAAACAAGGGAGTTACAAAAAAGGGCTAGACTTGTGAATAAATACTCACAATGTTGTTGTTCCTGTCAGCACTTCAACAGTAACTATCTAATGATCACCAGGAGACCAGTGTGCAAAGTCAAGTGGCAACTGTGGGCAGCATAATGATGCTAGTTCTATGAATATTAATGGTTTTCACAGAAATTAGTTTTTAATTTTATTTATTTATTTATGATCAATACTCATTAAATGAGCCAAGGTACCATTGGCATGTTTCTTTTTCTCTCTCTTTACAGTGTTCTGTCAAAGCACGTCAGACCGCATCCCCTGGAGAGGGCAGATCAATTGCCCGGTCTTTATTGACAAAATGACACGGTTCTCCCTCCCCGCATACAGCCCTGCGGTGGCTGCACACGAGAGGTAATAGAACCAGATGGGGGAACATATAAATGCCCAATGCTGCTCACCTGGGGGTGAATTTATACTCTCTAAAGGATTATTTCCTTCCAATCCCTATGCGAATAGTTTGGAGATATTAATGGGGTAATTTGTGCTGTGCATCTCCCGGGGAGCTTCATGGGAGAACTCCAGGAGGATTCATTCCTCACTTTTGGAGGAACTTATGCAGCTGGACTAAAACTGGACTCATTAAATGTTGAAATTACAGCCACTAAGCTAGAGAATTTAGGATCTCCACATGTCTGGCACTGGTAGCTGGTGGTGCAGGGTCGCATCCAGCCCACAATCGCAGCATGAAATATCACATCACTCAGCGCCGTCTCGCGTCCTCTCGTTTAGAGGTTGATGAATGCCACCCAGGAACTGAAAGATGAAAACTTTGAGCTGTCGGGGAACATTTTGGATGGCGTGGTTGACAGGGCAAACGTGGCAGAGCCATATCACATGCTGCTCTCAGCAGCGGGTCCAGAGACATGCTCACCGCCACCAATTAAATGCAGCCTGCGATCACCTTGGATGGGCACAGGGCAGTGGTCTGTACAAGCGTGCTGTGTTCTGACAAATAATAATTAGCCTCAGTCTACGAGAGCATGAGACCAAGGAGAACAGATGTAAGCAATCTACAAGCACACTGATGTTAATACTCAAGTGCGTTTACATGCACTTTTAAAGCTCGATTTCAAGGAATTACGCCTGCTAATGGTGTTTTTCAACTGAACATGCTATCTGAATTATTTTAACATCGATCTCATCAGGCTTATTATAAATACCTGAATGCCTCTATAATAATCCTAACTTAGACAGAAAGGGCATGTCTGCACTGAAAATAATGACAGTAAATTAATTTAAATGTTCATGATGCAAAGCTATGGACCTCTCATCATAGTTGGGAAAATTTCTATAGTGGTGAACTGAAACTACAACAAATATCATGGTATCACTTTACAATAAGGTTTCATTAGTTAAAGGGATAGTTCACCTAAAAATGAAAATTACCCCATGATTTACTCACCCTCAAGCCATCCTAGGTGTATATGACTATCTTCTTTCAGACGAACACAATCGGTGTTATATTAAATAATGTACTGGCTCATCCAAGCTTTATAATGGCAGTGAATAGAGGATGAGATTTTGAAGCCCAAAAAAGTGCAACCATCCATCATAAAAGATATCCACACGGGGTTAATAAATGCCTTCTGAAGTGAAGTGATGCGTTTGTGTAAGAAAAATATCCATATTTAAAATTTTTAAAACTTAAATATCTGGCTGTTACACACGTCGACTTACACCAAAAGAGTAACCCCTTACGCTTCTCTTTTATTGAAATCCTCCGACATTTCTCTTTAAAAATTCTTGTTTTAGACTTCTAATTCATGACCGGTGTTTTGTTTTGCCCTCTCCTGTGCGCTTCCGCGTTCGTCAATACGTCATGCGTTGGGTCAGAGGTCACTCTTTCACCGTATATCGATGCGTACGGCCGTCTTTCGGAAGCTAGTTATTTTAGTTTTTCAAGTTTTAAATATGGATATTTTTCTTACACAAACACATCGCTTCGCTTCAGAAGGCCTTTACTAACCCCCTGGAGCCGTGTGGATATCTTTTATGATGAATGGTTGCACTTTTTTGGGCTTCAAAATCTCATCCTCTATTTACTGCCATTATAAAGCTTAGGAGAGCCAGGACATTAGTTAATATAACTCTGATTGTATTCGTCTCAAAGAAGAAAGTCATATACACCTAGGATGGCTTGAGGGTGAGTAAATCATGGTGTAATTTTCATTTTTGGGTGAACTAACCCTTTAACATTAGTTAATGTATTAACTAACATGAACTAACAATGAACAAAACATTTGTTACAGCATTTATTAATCTTTGTTAATGTTAGTTAATAAAAAATATAGTCGTTCATTGTTTGTTCATGTTAGTTTACTGTGCATTAACTAATGTTAACAAACACAACTTTTGATTTTAATAATGTATTAGTAAATGTTGAAATTAACATTAATTTAAATTAATAAATGCTGTGGAAGTATTGTTCATTCTTAATTCATGTTAACTAAAGTAGTTAACTAATGTTAACTAATGAAACCTTATTGTAAAGTGTAACCAGTATCATTTTGCATTCCCATTTGCCCCAATAGCAAAAGGAAAAGTTTCTATGACTTCCAAAAGAGGAAAAAAATATTGATAAATTGATTATGTTGGTCAGAAGAGAGAAAGATGTCAAATTAACCACCACTCCCTTTGCCATTGTATTAGAAACATACACATGGCAGCATTAATTAGTTTAGTGTCATTTAATGCCATGCCAAGGTAATAAAACAAGGTATACTGTAATAAAAGTATATATATGCGCCAGATTTGCTAGATTTACTATGTTAACATAATCATCATAGTCTGTGAATAGGGTCCTTTGCATCACATTTAACACTTGGATTGTTAAAATGGATTGTGGGTGGCTAGTGAAAAATACCATACACAAAATGGTTCAGTGAATTCATGCCCAAAGTGCTCTAAATATAGATTTTACTTCCTTTTTCATAACCCTACCAAAATCTGAAGAAATTTCAGAGCATAATACTAAAGCCTTGCAGTTGCTCAAAGCCTTTCATTCATGCTCCTATCTGCAGCATGTCTTAATATTCTCTATGAAATCCAAGACTTGGATCTGGGCTGCTGGGAATTACCATGTTGGGCTTTTAATCAAGTAATAGCTATACAACACCAGTGAGTCTTTGTTTGCCATGCAGGGCTGTGCTAAAACAGGATCAACATAGAAAATAAAGTTAACACCAGAGGGTGCCAAAGCTTTTTGTGTTCCTACATCTGAAATCACTTATGTTTTTAACCTATCCTCCCCTCCCCCTTTGTACTTTATTGCATTTTATATATTTAAAAAGGGGGGTTAATAGCCCTTTTAATAGATCACACAACTTGAAAATATCTGCATTTTCTGTCTCTGCCACCTCAGGGAAATAAACCCAGGAAGCTGCTAAGAAGCTTGGCTACATTCAACTGTCAAAACAGAACTGTTCAAAGGCTTTTTTGGCCGGAATTTAAAAGCAGCAGGTAGTCTGTGTGAGGCCAACTCTCTGAGTGATAGGCTTTTTTTGCTCATGAGGGTCCAGAGATATTGCAGCAGACATTTCCAACAGTCACCATCCGCACCGCAACCCAGGGCATTGCCACTGGAAATGTGCCCCAACACTTGAATGACCTGCCAAATCGGCAATAATAAACTCTATTAGTAATCACCTCAAATGTTCAGGCTGTGCCGTTCGTGCATTCCTCCAGCTGCCAAAATCATTTGGGAGTTTGGAGGTGTGGTTAAAACGCTGACAGCAGCAAAAAGAATGGAGGTGTGGAGGTAGAGTACTCAGATAAGGAAAGTGAACTTACTGCATGCAGAGTTGAAACAAGCTGAATTTTCTGGGCCAACATGGGATTGTCAATTTGAGACACCACAACATATTCACTATGACAGAATATTTACTAAGGTCAGTACTTTGGGTCTGACGGTCCACTGGGAATTAATGCAATCAGCTGACCTTTAGAAAAGAGAAGAGGTCACAACCGCTCGTCATCAATGACGCTAATAGACTATCTTTTGGTCTATAGACAAATGGGTGGGGCTTTTGAGGTCATTAGCACTGGAGGACAAGTCAGATGACGATGAAGTCAGCTGATTGCCACAGACACTAAAAAGTACATTATTAGCATACTGAAAGCATCTAAAATAAGAATTTAGTGTAGAAATGGCTTAACAGAAATGCAGATATTTACAAATCCATTTGATCATTATTTATTTATTAAATCTTTGTTTGCCAAGGCCAATCTGTGCCTTAAAAAAACATCAATATAATATAGCACAAATGCATTTTTAATAGATGCTGTCAGTACCGTATGTCCATTTTATACATTTTAGGGTACATCCAATACAAAAATTAATGCGTAAAAGCCAGAATGATAACTGTAAAGATAACTGTCTCTTAATAATAATAATTATGATAGCATCCACACACCAATGGATGATAATGTTCTGTTTATCATAAGCGCACGCTGCAATAATGTCACCCACTGCTTTAAAGGGGTAGTTCACCCAAAAATAAAAATTCTGTCATCATTTACTCACTCTCAGGTTGTTCCAAACCCATATAAATGTCTTTGTTCTGCTGAACACAAAAGAAGATATTTGGAAGAATGTCAGTAACCAAACAGATCGCATCCCCCATTGACTTCCATATTATTTATTTTTCCTACTATGGTAGTCAATGGGAGATGAGATCTGTTTGGTTACTGACATGATGATGACAGAATGATAAGTAAATGATGACAGAATGAACTATCCCTTTAAATGCTTGAGCTCCATGGATTCTGATTGGCTGTCAGTGGTTTTACTGTTGATAAGCTGGAAAAGAATTTTTGACAGTGATTCCAATGATATAGTTCCTCTGTGTTGTTATCATTATAGTTATTGCCCTGGGTGTGAACAGGCCTTAAAAGTTGCATAAGAATACTAATGAGATCAAGCTGGATTTCACAGGAAAAGATAGCAATTCATGAAAAGAGCTGTGTGTGTGGAAGAGAAGATTGTTGATGTTGCTTTCCACAACTGATGACGACCATTCAGCAAAACATAAAATATAACAAATTCTGCCACCCAGTTGCCTCTCATTATAATACCCATTACCGAAATGAAAAATTCTGCTCAACAAGTGAAGATGCTTCCTCTGTATTATATACTATATGTTCTTGACACAAGCTATTTCATAAAGTGGTGGAGACAAAATCATCCTAAATGTCCCTACCATAAATGACATGTATTTTTTTCCCTCCCAAACAATGATTAACAGTGTTGCCCCGGTCTGTCACCACATCTCACAGTGAGAGTTGCAAGCCAATATGTTTGCTAGCTAAACTTAATAAAAGTTCTGGCTGATCTATGGTTTGCCACAGGAGGTGGGGGATAAATTCTGTGGCTAAGTTGTGCATGTCGAAGACATTTTGGGATATCTGCTAGAGATGCTGCCAGGAACGGCTCCCAGCATGGCAGACGGCCTCTAGGAGTGACAGATGTCTGATATGCTGGCATGGATTTGCCAAACCATGATTTGAGCCTCCTCCCTGGCTGAAGAGCCCCATTACCACAGAAGATTGAATGCTCCCACAACCATATGCAGCTTGTGATGCACCACGTAAGTGACTCAAATACGTTAGCCTGAATAGAATGTCTTAACAACTGAGTGTGAAGTTACAGCGGACTGATCTCATGTCGTTATTGGTAAAATTAACAACAACAACAACAACAAAATACTCCAAAAGTTTTTTTTTTTACTGACTACATGAGCTATGTCCTACAAAACAGTGCTCATCACACAGTTGACCTTTCACAAAGACCTGCCCCTCTTAGTCGCTGTTGCTACGTCCAACAAGCCATGCCGCTCTCACGCCACACGTTCTCACACAGTGAAAAATACATTGCGGAGCAAAGAGGACACTGACCTTGCAGCAACAGACAAGACAGAGCAGGTTACTTTTGGTATGATATAAAGTTTCAGCTTTCAAATTTTGTCATTTTTAAGAAATTCAAACAATTAATACCGTTTTGTGGCGCATGACTGTGTAGTGCCTCAGTTCAAGCAGCACGTGAATTGATAATCTCTTCTAGTTATAGCACGAATTAAAACATGAATGAGCATCAGAACTGCAAAAAGATGTCAATACACACCATTTTCCAAGTTCAAGTCCACTGACATTACTCTACTAACAGGTTTGGTTTGTTTGTCAGACAAAATGGCGGATATCTGCATTATAATTAATTGGTCAGATCGCATGTCAATCAAACTCTGGTGAAAAGTCAATTATATATATACTTTTTGTAATATTTTATAATTTTCAAAGTATTCATTAACCCCTAACCCTATAACCCAACATTCCAAAACATATTGTAATCACTATATGTGATGAGCACTAAAATGCAAAATGGCAGATGAGGTGAGATAAAAATCTATTCACATATTCAGCATTAATTTAGCAACATTAACAAAACTTTATATGAATTACAAGTATTATATAAATAAATAGGCTATTTATACAGAAAGGATACAGTACACACAAAGCTGCTATATTTCTAGGTTTTGGAACTAGGTCTCCAAGAGTCAAATTTTATTGATTTTGTAGGCTATAGTACTTTTCACACTATAGTTTCAAAGCAGCATTATCTTAATATCTTCAAGCCTTAGTCGCTTTTAGCTAGGGCTGTGCGATATGACGATATATATCGTTACCACGAAATAAAATGTCTATCGTTATAGACTTTGCTATATCGTATATATTGCAGTATGTAAATATATTGCACTATTGACACTTCAGAGTGATGAAATGCATGAATGAGAATATAAAGAGCGGGACGTGCTTGATATTAAAAAGAGTTATAAGCGCAGTATATCCTGAAAAGGAACTGCCAAAGTGCACGCACAGAAACCTGCCTCTCTCAGAAGGCAATCCCGAATTAGGGACGTGCTTGATGTTAAAGTGTTATTAAGCACAATAAGTAGGGATGGGGATAAACTGGTAGACACGATTAGCCGGTAGAAATTTGTCAACCGGTAGAGATTTTCGACTATCGTCTCTGTCGCGGTTACGCTCACGTGAGGTTGTTATGCTGCGCGGTCACGAAAGCTTATCCTTTGCAGCACTTTCGAGTTTTTAAGCATTGCGGTTTAAAAACAAGTGGTTTGAAGTTTTTCAGGTCTATTTCGTCTGTCTTTGTTCTATTGTTGTTTGTTTTCTTTGCTCTTTCTTTATGACTGTTTATTTGTCTTAAGTAAGCTTGAGAGTTTTTTAGACTAGTATTAATTTTTAAAATGATATTGAAATTGGTGATAAGAATTAGGCTATGAAATTTCAATGGTATGAAAAATTTGATATATAAAAATCTAAAGCAAAAATTACTATATCATGATATATATCGTTATTACTCATATCATGATATAAGATTTTGGTCATGTCGCCCACCCCTACTTTTAGCAGATTAGAGCTGGTCGATAATATAGGCTAGTTTTAGATTTTGCGATGATACAAGCAAAGAAGTAGTTGAGATATGCTATACTATATTGCCCTACACAAGTATACTATATGTATGCAGTCAGATAAAGTTGGACATACTCATATCCAAGAGTTGGCCGATAATATAGTTACATTTTTCAATGGAATGAAAATAATCAGGCATTTGAGATTTGCTATATAGTATATATTATGTATGCGGATAAAGTTAGATATATCCAAGATTTGCTATAGAAGAATGCTATAACTGCTTAAAAACGAACTGTTCGGTCCCTCCATTTCCTTTTTTAATAATAATTGCCTTGTCTGCATCTGAAGAAACATTACTGGATTATTAATTGGATAAGTGGAAAGCCCCGACGGTTGTGGAAATAATGCTGGGAGAGTTTGATTAATTTACTTCCCTGGCAAAGTCAAAAATAAATGATAAAACCTCTCTTCTAATGCAGAGTGAAAAGGTTTATCCTTTCACATAATGTTCTATCTAGCATTGCCCACAGTGACAAGCAGTTGAATTGAATTAGGAAGATGTGGCTTGGGGCTCTGCTACAGCTGTGGCTGTTTGATATGGGGTTTAAGGTGAAAGCAAAGCTGGCCGGACCTGAAAGACCAGTGAAGACACATTCAATATTAAATACCAGGCTCCAAGCAGAAACCGATTGCAGCCTTTCGTCCTGTGGAACAAGTCAAATTAATATGCTATTATCAAATATTCAGTGTATGGGGAAATTTGGCTAATTAGCAATGCTTGGACTTACTTTGTTTAGACCCTACATGGATCTGTTCTATTCTTGTTGTTCCATAAATGATTTAGACCACAAGTAAAGGTGGTCAGCTTATAGAATTCATTATCCTTATCCATTACATGTCTAAATTATGCATCTATAGGTTCACTTTACTACATTTCTCCATTTAAACTACACCAATTGACTTATTGTCATCAACGGGATCAAAAGAGACACTTCTATTCAATTGGGGGCACATCTTGAGGGTACCAGCATACAGTGGCAACAAGTCTAACATCAAAGAAAGCTAAATTTACTTTTTGGCTGTCAGTCTGAGGAGAACATGCTTGCCAGGTCTCCCCAGGGTACGTGGCAGGGCCAATGTTTTCGATATCCCTCGCTCCAGATTGGTTTCAAAGTGCTGAGAGAAAATAGATATGGTCCCATGGAGGCCAGCATGCCGCACAAGTGCAATCGTCAGATTAACTGGAGGGGATGAGGTCAATGTTTCTGTGCACTGAACCAGTTTCTTATAGGCCATGTCATCTGTGCTAAACTGTTACGCTCACAATATAACCGCTGCAGAAAGTGTCACATCTGTCTTTTTGTGTTAGAGTTGACAGATTGGATTCAAGCTTAAATTGTGTTTACATATAAAATGATTTATATTTAAATGAATTTTTCAAATAGGATTGCACTAAATGAAAAAAAAACAAAAAACAAAAAAAAAACACCAATTTAGTGAATAATCAGAAAATGCAATTTGTTTTAAAACACTGAAAAGATTAAAGAGTGTTTGTTTTAAGCTTGAGGGGCCGTTTTCAACTAAAAACGGAAACCTTTTTATGCGTTTTTTGGCCATTACACGACAACAGCATTTTGGTGGGCTGAAAACAGGTTTCAAAGTGGAAGTTTTTTAAAACAATACCGTTATTGTCTCTGTAAACTACAAAAATGTGAAATTTGTGAAACTGTGACCTCATGCACATGCGTATTACGTGTTCAGTCTATAGCCATGTAGTGTTTCTTTACAAAGTGACTTTGCCAACTACTGCCTGGCATGAATAATACAGCGTTTTTAGTCGTTTTCAAGGATCCGTGTGAACGGGGATTGTTTTGACAATGTTGTCGCCTGGATGCAAAAAAAACAAGGGAAAAACTTTTCTGCTTTTAGTACATTGTTGTTATGTAAACATACCCTTATTAGGTTGATCTGGGTATGATCGCTAATTGGATACAGCTGCTTTTAACAATGATAAACACAGACATCAACATCCTAATTGTAAAAAAAATTTTGTATGCACATTGCACAACACATCAGTGTGTTGACCAGGGCTGGATTTACCTCATATTGTGACATAAGCAAAAGAAATTTTGAAATTAAAATAAAGCTGAATATAAATATTAAAAATATTAATAAAATGACAAAAGTACTAAATATAAAATATATGAAAATATAAAAATAAAAGCCAATTCAGTATTAAGAAATACTTTATTAGCAATAAATAGTAAAATAAAATATTAAAATATTTACTTTCTATCAAGCAGATTTTTTTGCCAGCATAAAATATTTATTTTTTCTGTTTTTAAACACAATTTTTCTCTTAATTGTCCGCTGACCCTCTAGCAGATCCCAGTTTGACAATCCCTGTGCTATATAATGAATCTGAAGCTATATGATAGCTTTGCATGAGGAACAGACACACATTTAAGTCCTTAGACCCAGATTCAAAAATGTCCAGTCAGTATCAATGATACTAAAAGCAAACTGTACATTTTATCAGTGAATAATGACTTAAAGGATTAGTTCACTTTCAAATGAAAATTACCCCAAGCTTTACTCACCCTCAAGCCATCCTAGGTGTATATGACTTTCTTCTTTCTGATGAACACAATCGGAGACATTTTAATAAATATCCTGATGGCAGGGGTCACGAGTTGAAGAAAGTGTTTCCTTCCACGTCCATCCATCATAAATGTACTTTACACGGCTCCAGGGGGTTAATAAAGGCTTTCTGAAGTGAAGCGATGCATTTGTGTAAAAAAAAAAAAAAAAAAAAAAAATCCATATTTAACAAGTTATGAAGTAAAATATCTAGCTTCCGCCAGACCGCCTGCCGTATTCAAGTTACAAAGAAAGTGTAAACTGGCGTCATGTCAGTTACACTTTTTCTGTACGTTGAATAGGGAAGGCATAGGACATAGCTTAAGCTTTTTGAACTGCAAGAGTTTTACACTTTCTTTGTACATTGAATACGGAAGGTGGTCTGGCGGAAGCTAGATATTTTACTTCATAACTTTAAAGGATTAGTTCACTTTCAAATTAAAATTTCCTGATAATTTACTCACCCCCATGTCATCCAAGATGTTTATGTCTTTCTTTCTTCAGTCGAAAAGAAATGAAGGTTTTTGATGAAAACATTCCAGGATTATTCTCCTTATAGTGGACTTCAACGGACCCCCAAACGGTTGAAGGTCAAAATTATAGTTTCAGTGCAGTTTCAAAGGGTTTTAAACGATACCAGACGAGGAATAAGGGTCTTATCTAGCGAAACGATCTATCATTTTCTAAAAAAAAAATAAAAATGTATATGCTTTATAAACACAAATGCTTGCCTTGCAAGTGCTTCCGCCAGACCGCCTTCCATATTCTTCAAAATGCTTACGCTGTATGTCCTACACCTTCCCTATTCAACTTACAGAACGAACATGGCGCCAGTTCAGTTTTTTCCGTAATTTGAATACGGAAGGCGTTCTGGCGGAAGCTAGATATTTGACTTCACAACTTCTTTAAATATGCATATTTTTTTATACAAATGCATCGCTTCGCTTCAGAAGACCTTTATTAACCCCCTGGAGCCATGTGGAGTACGTTTATGATGGATGGATGTGGATGGAAGCACTTTCTTCAGCTCGTACTCGTTGATCCTGTTCACTGCCATTATAAAGCTCAGATGCGTCAGGATATTTATTAATATTTATTCAATTATGTTCATCAGAAAGAAGAAAGTCATATACACCTAGGATGGCTTGAGGGTTGGGCTAATTTTCATTTGAAAGTGAACTAATCCTTTAAATTTTGGTCTGTCACAGACACAAAAGTGCAAAGTGCAAGAATGGCATTTTTTGAGGTTAAAGGTACGGTATGTGGTATTTGAACTACGCTGTTGGACATTGTTATTTGAAATCAACCCAAACAAACACACCCCTCTCTTCATTGCTGCGCCTCCAAAACTCACACCCCAATTCTAACCACCCTGCTCCGAGTCGGTCTCAAACCGCTGCCCGATCGCTGCTGGCATGCGAGGCAGATGCACTACCAATGACGCTAAGCACCTCATTCTCTAGCAGCCGCCAGTGCGCAGTGGTTTAACTGCAGAATTCGGACTATCTGGCCACTGTTACACACGCAATGCGAGTGCATGTCTGTTGATCACAGCTGACGTGCAACAAAATGAAAAATAAAGCGCAGATGATGAACGAATGACAAGGAAGCACAAAAAATGAACATACAGTACACACGAGTAAATACAAAGTGTTCATTGTTAGTCACAAACAGCACAGCAGCTCCAGACAATCAAAACCCAGTGTACTCACATGATAAGCGGGATCAAAGCAGTTTTCAGGCCTTCCCTCTTAGCTCTCTCCAGCGCTGGAAAGCTTTTCTAATATAACCGGGTCCTAAAGCACTTGCCCAGGCATAAACCTTCATTCCAGTGATATTCTTTTAAGCCGTTTTGTATTGTGTCCCATTTCTCGTTCTGCAGTTTTTTTTTCTTATTTTCATATCTCCCTCTTGCTCATTCTCTCTCCTCGACCGTCATACGCCCCTTGATGCTGATTGGTTAGACGTTTGTTGTTGGACTTGGCCCGACTAACTTCCAAACAGTGGATTTGAAATATCACTGAGTCCCCTTTAATTTTTGACTATGAGCTTTCACTATGAGCGTATGTCAAGAGCTGCACAATGATTCTTTAAAAATATTCACTTTTGTGCTTCACAGGAAAAAAGACCAGCATATGGGTTTGGACTAAAAATAATTCTTCTTTTAGGGTGAGGTATCCCTTTAAAACATTCTCAAATGATTTATTCCTCCATCATAAGCTCTGTGTCCGACACTGATGAAATGTGCACCCTTAAGAGTAACCATTAGCAATGAATCTCACAGCTGCACGCTTGCAGTTTGCGCAGTATTGATTATACAATATACATCATGTCAAATAGAGTCAATTTAATCGAAACATAAATGAGAACACTATGGGAATAGATAACGCATAGAAAACACATGGGAATAAGTTGACCTTTGCTGTGAGAATGGAAAATAACAACCGCGCAGTACACAGAAAAATGAAATTTATTAACTAGACCTCCCTACACTGTTCCTTTGGTGGAGATGAGATGCAGTTTCCCCTCACAGAAGCTCATACAGTAGATGGTAGTAAAGTTGAAAGGCATGTCCTCAAAATGTAATTGACCAGATTTCTAGTGAACTTCCTGAATATCTGTATGGCGCTGAAATATAGATGACAATGAATACATTTGCCTATCCACAAGCATCTGATCAGTTTAGAGGAGGGCAGAACATTCAAATCCTTAGGGTCTCTGCGTCTCTTTCCTGTCCATCAATTCTACCTCTCTGTTTGATTGCAGTTGATGGTATGTCTGAACGTCTCAGACACAAGACGGAATAGGAAATCAGCTTGGCTAATCAGTCATAAAAGTGAAAGCTGCCCAGGGAGAAGAAATGGAGCCAGAATGCATGCAAACAGGCATAAGTTAAGAGAAAATGAAAGCTGACATTGCCATGGGAACCACGGTGTGTGTCTGAATGAGAATGTATCACCATAATGGTGTAAAAGATCAGCAGACGTTTTCAGCCAAACCCTAAATTAACTCTGCAGATAAAGGACAGGTAGGATCATATTTTATATAATCCAAAAAAAGTAAAGGTTCTCATTTTACAACTTGTTTCACATATAAAGATTGCAAAAGATCCTCAGTCAATAATCATTTGCTAATAAAACAAATAATAATATATACACACAAATATTAGGTTAAACTTAATTCATTTGTGGACAGTGGTTCCACACATTGGAAAAATTACCATTATTGAGCTGGTACATAATAGCCGTACAATATAGCAAATCGCTACTGCTTGATTGTTTATATTGGCATAAAATGTAAACTATTATCGCACAGCTCCAGAGGTGTAAAGAGTACCTGAAAACCATACTTGAGTAAAAGTACTGACACCTTACATCGAAAATGACTCCACTACAAGTTACAAGTAACCAATTCCAATACGAGTTGAGTAAAAGTCTTAAAGTATCTGATTTTAACAGTACTTAAGTATTTTACTCATGCTGAATGTAGACTCAGAGATGCACTAGTCCTGAGAGACATGCCAGTGAAAATAAGAAACAATTGATTTGTAAGATGAGAAATCCAAGTTTATTTTCTAAAATCAAAATAAAACTGAACACCTCAATGTTGCAATAAATAAAGGTCGACACAACAACCTTTTAAACGTCTACAAACTCTCAAGTCTCAGTTGAGCTCAAGTGCACAGAAAGGTCATAAGTAAACCAATATCCTTCAAAACGGTCTTGTCAATATAGCAGATAAATAAAACAGTTAAGTAAAATTAAATAGTCAAAGTCTGCTGTATGTGCTGGTTTGAGCCTCATCACCAGCTGCAGTCATTTCCTCATCTAATAAATAAAACATCTGCGATCAGCAACTACCTGCTAATGCACTCACATTCACGTAAAGTATCCTTGTTGACAAGTTTTGGGTGAGTAAAGGCAAAATGCACAAGATATAGTACCTTCAATGCCCTTAGATGGCGATATCGCTTCTTTATATCAGAAACAAACTGCTGCAGAAAAAGTTAGGTGCCATGAGAAATGTAATTTGTAATTGCATAACTCATCACAAATGTAGTGGAGTAAAAAGTACATTTACTTGCTCAAAAATGTAGTCAAGTAGAGAGTAAAAGTTGGTAATATATTTGATACTCAGTACAACTACAAAGTAGCCAAAAATATACTTAAGTACAGTAACTAATTACATTTACTCAAGTACTTTACACCTCTGCACAGCTCTAAATATAAAGTTGGAAAGGAAATATAGGTATATCCAACTTTACCTGAGTGCATACACAGTATACTCACTTGACATTTAAAAAAAAAAAAAAAAAAAAAAAAAACTGTTGAAAACTGCTGAAAAAAAACTTAAAGGTACAAGTGACCTTGGTTTAGCTCAAATGTGCTCTGGTTTCAAACATTAACATCATGACTTTCTTTAAAGCTGCTTGAAACAATGTATATTGTGATAAGCGCTATACAAATTGAACCAACCAAGGAATTCTGTGCTCTCTACCGATGTCCTACCTGCCTGTCAACCTGTATTTCCATTACCACCGTGCACCCTGCTCGTGCAGACATCAATTTGATAATTCCCACTTCTGAAGTTGTGACTACAAGCACATCGCATTCAAGTTTTGAAATGGGAGGGCGTTCATGTGCAATTTTTATCCAGGAAACTCGTATTTACGATAATTCCAAGAGCACGTGAAGGCAGCATTAGTAGGATGCATCGTTGAACAAATCAACTAGGAGGTAGTCGCGACTGTTTCCCGAAACCGTATTGTCGTTTGTAACTTCTTTAAATGAATCCGTTTGAGATCGCTGCAAATGAAGAAAACGCATGCAAATAGAAAAACACCAGCAAATAAAGAAAACATCTTCACCAGTTTGACAACACATGCGCTGCAAAAGTCCACAACACATGCAAACAGTGAAACGCGCTGCAAAAGTCCACAACACATACAAATAGAGAAACGCGCTGCAAATAGGCCTGCTCATAATGCACATACGATCAGAATGTTAAGATAAACAAAAAACCTCACTTTGGTGCACACCACGAGTAGGCTAAACATTGAACAATCCCAGCCAGCGGTCCTAGACAGGTACGTCAATTTGTTCCCTTATAACATTTTCGTTGTGGTCTGTGCCAGTCCCGGTGCCAGGACAAACGATTTGGGGGGTATTATTTTGCGTTAAAAAAATATTATTAATAAATTATTAATAATAAATAATATATATATTTTTTAAATAATTTACTTGATTTTATGTCTCAAATCCCAGTCAATTATTTACTGCAGAAAGTGAAACTAAAAACTCAGCGATGAGAGCTCTACTTCAACATGTTTCGATAATACTATTTAACCTTAATTTATTTTTTAATATTTCTCTTGTGGCCCATACGTATTGAAAAAAATGAGAAGAGATGTAGGTGTTACAAGTTGTTTTTTTTTTTTTGTTTTTTTTAAATGAGGAGTTAGCTAATCTTATTACAGCGCGTCGGTTATGCGTGATGCGCTATAAATTATTGCGGGGCAAATTAAATTATTAATTTAATTCTAAAAGTAGCCTAATCATCATCATTCAGATCATCGCAGAAGGGGCTTGAGATCGCTGGGCCTGGTATGTGCTATTTGCAGCGCGTTTGTCTATTTGTTGTGGACTTTTGCAGCGCGTTTGTCTATTTGCATGTGATGTGGACTTTTGCAGCGCGTTTGTCTATTTGCATGTGATGTGGACTTTTGCAGCGCGTTTGTCTATTTGCATGTGTTGTGGACTTTTGCAGCGCATGTATTGTCTAAGTGATGATGTTTTCTTTATTTGCTGGTGTTTTCTTCATTTTCAGCGCGTTGAGCTCTCTCGGCCACCGTACATAGGCACATGCGCACTCTTCAAAAACGGTGCTTAAAATCTCATTACAAACTAAAATAGCCTATGTGAATGACATTTGTATATATTCGAAATAAAAGATATACATTGTACTTAATGTCAGCTTGCTTATTTTGCTCAAGATAACGATTTATTAAGTCCACATGTCATAAAAACAAGAAACTATGCTTCTAACCACAGCTCGAGAGCTGTCCAACCACAAAAGTTTGCGATGTAGTTTGCGAATGTTCGTTTTAACTATGGTTTGTATTTATCATAGACATAATAAAATATTTGTATTTTATTATGTCTATGGAATTTATGATGTGGGAAGTCGTGTTAATGACATCAGGTACATTCAAGTCACTGTCATCTGAGAGGCTATTTACACGACACAATTTTCAAATTAAAAACAATGCTAACAGGCTGATATCTAGCTAGCTAACAAAAGGACAATCAAACATTTTATATTTAGTACAAGTTTTTAAAATATTACAACATTTTCCATGTTTTATAGCGGTTGTACCGAATGACCTGATGTTTTGGGACATGCATATGAGCAAGTGAAAACATGAATTTTTCAAACAGATAAAAGAGAGTGAGTTAGTTACTTTGCTTCACGACCATGTGGTCCTTTGCAGGTGTCTGAATGATGTCACATCCTGTCACATGATACTGACCGCATGACTTGATCCAAAATGGTTCCTTTATATTGGTTACTCCGAATGACATCAATGAAATTCATTTTTCTTTCTCATAACAAAGCAATGACTTCTACACATAATTTTTTTGCACTATGTTAATGTATAATGTTATAAAATCATGTTTATTACATTTTAAGATATTTTAATCACAAATGAAATGGCTGTATTGGTCTTTGGACGGTTAAACCGAATGACCTTTTGACACTTCAAAATCTTTAAAATACCTTTATATGTAGCAAAATATAATTAAAACCTTTTGGATTCAATAAAAGAGATCTAGTTGTACTACCTTACATACTTTGGATGTCATATCTTTGTTAATTTTTATTATTAAGGCCTTTGGACAAAAAAATGACTCGTCACGTCATTGACCCAAAAATAAGGTGGATGCGCGAGGCGAGTGCTCTGTAAAAGAATGCATATATGCACAGGCGCGTAGTCTTTATTTACAAAGTGACATCGCCAACTACTTGTCTGACATGTGTACTACAGTGTTTTTAGTTTGCGCGGATCCGTGTGAACAGGGATAGTTTTGATGACGTCATCTGTACAAAAAAACTTTTCTGTTTTTAGTACATCGTTGTCATGTAAACGTACCCTGAGTAAGATGGCAGTTGTACCATCTCTTAATTAACTACACAAAAATACTGCAAGGTTTTTAGTACTTCTAGAAAATAAAGAACAAAGAATGTGCATGAGGTGTGTTTTGCTTTTTTATCTTTTTAATTAATTTAAGAAGCCACTGTAAACTTTATCGTTATATACCCTATATTGCCAAAAGTATTGGGACACCCCTCCAAATCATTGAATTCAGGTGTTCCAATCACTTCCATGGCCACAGGTGTGTAAAATCAAGCACCTAGGCATGCAGACTGCTTCTACAAACATTTGTGAAAGAATGGGTCACTTTCAGGAGCTCAGTGAATTCAAGCGTGGTACCGTGATAGGTTGCCACCTGTGCAATAAGTCCATTCGTGAAATTTCCTCACTACTAAATATTCCACGGTCAACTGTTAGTGGTATCATAACAAAGTGGAAGCAATTGGGAACAACAGCAACTCAGCCATGAAGTGGTAGGCCACGTAAAATCACAGAGCGGGGTCAGCGCATGCTGAGGCGCACAGTGCGCAGAAGTCGCCAACTTTCTGCAGAGTCAATAGCCACAGACCTCCAAACTTCGTGTGGCCTTCAGATTAGCTCAAGAACAGTGAGTAGAGAGCTTCATGGAATGGGTTTCCATGACTGAGCAGCTGCATCCAAGCCTTACATCACCAAGTGCAATGCAAAGTGTCGGATGCAGTGGTGTAAAGCACGCCGCCACTGGACTCTAGAGTGGAGACGTGTTCTCTGGAGTGACGAATCACGCTTCTCTGTCTGGCAATCCGATGGACGAGTCTGGGTTTGCCGGTTGCCAGGAGAACGGTACTTGCCTGACTGCATTGTGCCAAGTGTAAAGTTTGGTGAAGGGGGGATTATGGTGTGGGGTTGTTTTTCAGGGGTTGGGCTTGGCCCCTTAGTTCCAGTGAAAGGAACTCTTAATGCTTCAGCATAGCAAGACATTTTGGACAATTTCATGCTCCCAACTTTGTGGGAACAGTTTGGGGATGGCCCCTTCCTGTTCCAACATGACTGCGCACCAGTGCACAAAGCAAGGTCCATAAAGACATGGATGAGCGAGTTTGGTGTGGAGGAACTTGACTGGCCTGCACAGAGTCCTGACCTCAACCCGATAGAACACCTTTGGGATGAATTAGAGCGGAGACTGCGAGCCAGGCCTTCTCGCCAACATCACTGCCTGACCTCACAAATGCGCTTCTAGAAGAATGGTCAAAAATTCCAATAAACACACTCCTAAACCTTGTGGAAAGCCTTCCCAAGAGTTGAAGCTGTTATAGCTGCAAAGGGTGGGCCAACTCCATATTAAACCCTATGGATTAAGAATGGGATGTCATTAAAGTTCATGTGCACGTAAAGGCAGGCGTCCCAAAACTTTTGGCAATATAGTGTATTATATTGTTATATTACAATGCTATCATATTTTGTGTAGGCAATTAACTTACTTCGTTGTAAACAGAAAAGCTTGACAATATCACTGCTAAATACTTTTAAGTATTGTGACATGCCCCCAACTCATAAACATCGGATTAGCTGATTAGAGCTGGACAATAATGTAGTTTACCTTTTGTAATGATATAATCAAGCAGTTGAGATTTGCTTCATAGTTTATATCTCTTTATGTGAGTCTACTGTATGTGGGTAAAGTTGGAAATACCTATATATCCAACTTTATATATAGAGAGCTGATCTAGTTTACATTTTGTAACAATATAAACAATCAAGCAATAGAGTTTTACATATCAAATGTTTACTTTTTTCACCAAGCAAGAAAAAATGAAGAATCAGACTTTTATTGTGAAATGGATTGGGTTGCATTTCCTCATTTTACTTGAGTAAAGAAAGTGAGCAAGCAGCAAAAATGTGTGTTTGGTGCGAAGTACATGCTTATATTTTCTTCAGAGACACATCTTGGAAAGGTTCAAAAGATCATTGATTAGGTTACAAAGGGTATTAAACAACAGCTGTATGTACAACAAAAGCAAGCACATGCGAGTCTGTTGATTCATCCATCATCATTTTCCTAATGGATTTAGGCAGTCACCCATATTTCCACTGACAACAGTGTGAATTCATTACTCACGCTGGCACTTCCATCATCCAACCAGCCACACTTCCACCCTCAATCAACACCATGTAAACACCCACCATAAGCAATGGTTCCTTTTCTTATATTGACCAGGCGATTATATATTAATGTGTTGAAGACTAAAATATTAAAATGTATTGAACATTGCTGTTGAATATATTTTACCCACTGACAATCTGTCAAAAAATAATGTGAGAATGGCTAGCACTGCTAAAACTGAAACCATTCGTCTTTCCTTTTTCAGAAAACAGTGATTTTTTTTTTCTTTCTTTCCCCCTCTTTATTTTATTCATGTTGATGGTAAACTTTTCCTGATAATTTCTGTATTCATTTTTCAGGACATTCTTAGCTTTGGGCTGTTTGGCTGGTGATAAATTTTAAAAATCTGCCAATTAGCTAGACAGCGCTGAACAGCTTTCTTTGTTGCTCCTCGGCATTCATCAAAGCTGCGGTTAACTGTACAGCTTCTTCCCTGAATCGTTGTTCTCACACATCCTCACAGAAATGGTAATGCTAGATTCTCCAGTTTTTCTTTCTTACTAAGGGTGGGACATAAGATTGCCTAACGCAAAGTTGATTGAATACTGAAATTATGTGAATTTTTAACACATTAATTTAGTACACTCAGAAAAAAAGGTTCAGTGGGGTTCTATATAGAACTCTTCTTGACTCAATTAAAAAAAATGCCAAAACGGTTGTAGAAATGTCTTAAAGGATTGCATAATTCTTTCATGTTTAACAGGTTGCTTCAATTTATTTTCTAGTGATAAAATATATATTTGTGTGCTGTTTAATTAAAGTTTTGCCTCTTTGTCGCCATCTCTCTTTGTCGCCATCTCTGTTTGAAACATGCAATTGCAGATATTTGCGAAATTATCAACTTTACGTGGGTTGTGCATCGGCACGGCTCCTCAGCGCGGATGAATCTAATGTTTTCTGTCAGTCACTGCACCGGTGTGGATACTGTACTTCGGAATCACAGATTCTACGTCTTGGAAGTAGGGCTGCAACGATTCCTCGATTAAATTCGAATACTCGATTTCAAAAAATCCTCGATTTCAATTTGCCCGTGGTTACTTGGAAGTATGACCGAAATAAGATTTTTCACCAGAAAATGTCATCTGAACAATTAAGTAACATGTCTGCCACTTTTGTTCTGTCCAACAGAGAAAAAAAGCATTACAATAAATTGCGCTACCAGTGGTGATTAAATCTAATGGTCACTTAGCTCGGATCATGTCAAACGGTGCAAATTATTATTATTGTTATACTTTGTTCTCAAATTGTGTGTTAGTGTTACCTGTAGATTTCAATTTCAGTAGCTACTCCGCAAAATAGTTACAGTCTGCAGCTTTAATAACATTTAATTAAAATTTAAAATGTTATTAATTAAACAGCACATTAAAAAAAAACTTAATTAAAACTAACTCCATAAAATGACCCCATGTTGGGAACCCCTAAAAGGATATGAAGTGCCTGACAGAGCCCTTTAAGGTTCTATAAAATATATATATTTGAAATAAGAAATTTAAAAGTTTATGCTAAAACATGCTAAAACCCAGCAAGCTTTTATGCAATATAGATGTCACGTAGATATGACAGCCTACATGTGCAATAAAAAATAGCAGACGGAATTTTTTAAAAAATTAGTCCATCTCAGACAGATTGACAAAGTGAATTTAAAACTGAAAGGAAAGCATCTAACTGAAATAGATTAAATATTACTACTATTTAAAGGAAAAAAAATATCCTTCCATTTCATCACTTTTTGGCTGCAGTGGTCAACACTGTAACTCTGCTTGCAGAAACAAACAAATTACACCAACCAATGGACCAAAAACAGTTTGGTCATTCACAGTATGTAACTCCACAGGCAATGAATTGCAAAACAAACATATATAGCCTATAATGCAATATTCCAGTCTCTGATGCTGAAAATAAATATTATTCTTCTAAGACATAATAACTATTTCCATTGGTTAGGGCCATGATCATTCATCTATTATGTACACTAAATTATATAAACAATTCCAACATTGTGTTAAACACATTTTGCAACATGCTCAATTTATTTCCCTCCTTGTAGGAGGTCAGATAATTGTTGGCAAACATGTATTGTTTCACACAATACACATATCAAAATATAATGAATTTAACTGTAAGAATATATAAATATTTTATATATTTATATTTCAGGCATTACTTACAGTTTTGTGGGTAATGAATTAAACATGAGGTTGTTTGTTAAATGGAGTATAAAGAATGTAATAATTATACAGAAAGAGAACAGAAAAAATCCAGATGGAATAAAAAGGACAAACAAATCTGGAGGGAAAAAAGAAAACAAGAAGTGATGAGTCATTGACAAAGGCTTTGGGCCTAGACACATCAGCACACTGATGACTCCTAACAAAACATGATGCAGTTTGTTCAGTTTCTAGTCTTTAGTCAGACATCATCTTTCTGAAACTCAGTATGTGAATTAAACTGGAAGTGAGAAAGGATGTCACCACAACAATATCAAATATATTCAATGCTTCTGTTTTTTTTTCTGGCAAATTTTGCCTGACACCCTGTGCTCTTGTGATGTTGAAATGTTCATTTATGTTGAAAGTGAGAAGTTTCCAGTGCATGGCTTAAGATGTGCTTTTCATGTCCCTTTATGACCTTTTGCATAAGGGGTTGCTAAATAGTGCTGCTTTGGAATACATTTTACCATCAGAGCCAAAGTCTGGATGAAAGCATTTATACAATTCAAGACAAGTATAGGAATAGTTTTGGGAATAAAACATGGTGTTATGCATTGTTCTTAAGTCACTGCTGTGTAGTGTACTTGGGGTGTGTACACCCACATGTGCTAGATGCCTTACTGCCCTTTACCACTCCTGTAGGAATATACTGAAGCACATGAGCGTTGCTAAAACAGAAACTCTCTGAATTTTATTTCTGCTGTGCTTTAATTCTGAATAGTGTTTACTTCACCGCTGGCAAAATGGGCTTTCAATATAACTTAGCTGAGTAGAAAGGTGAAACATTTAAATCAGTGCTACCTGATGTAAAGAGAGTCCACTGGAGGCAAGTGTTGAGAACCCATGTGCAGTATTTATTAAACAGAAACATGAACTAAATACAAAACAGAGACGTGACTTGACTTGACGTGAACTTGAACTATGAAACATGAGGGCTATTTATACAGAAAGACTAATGACAAACAAGGAACACCTGAGAACACTCAAGACAATGAACCAATCACAAAACAGAGCTGAACCACATGACTAATCAACCGATAGGTGTGTTCGACATCGCCTGCGGCTGGATGTAACCGATCGGCGAGAGTAGCCGCGTACAGGCGGGGAGGAGCTGAAAACGGAGACGTGAGGTCGGACACTAGGCTTGTTTGAGATGAGCAAATTGGAAGGCAAGCCTGCAACCTTTAGCCAAAAAAACGTAACGGCTAATGCTAACGCTCCGCCTCTGGCAGTACGCAGGGAATGAGACCAGAGGCTGTTTTTTGAATGGATGTCAATGGATGAGAGGCTTCACTATGCTGATTAAACAGCTTTTGTGGGGAAATAGCTAATCATTTAATTAATCGACAGCCTGTTTGGTAATCTTCAGCATGTTTTACACTAAACAATACTTTCGTTGGGAACTATATGTAGATTTTAGCTTGATAAAAATTTATTTTTTTAAGAGAAGGCAGACTAGGGAATGTTGCAACTGATGTCACTGCCATTACACGATAGGCTGAGAGGTGCCGCACGTGATTAAGTTAGCCGTTACGCTTTCTCCAATGGTAAGAGATACAGACCCTCTCATCTCCCTATAATATACAATAGGGTTATTTGAGATGCGCCTAGCCTCGCCTGAAATTCATCCGAGAGTAGGCGGCAGCAGTGAGGGGAGGAGTGAAAAAAAGTGCAGGCAAGATGGACAGTTCTCTGTTCTCGTAGTAGATCAGACACCTACGAGATCAAAGGCGGATATCGCGGGATTCACACTCACGCACGTGTTGCTGATAAACTGGATGTAATTTAAGTTCTGTTGCTTTTATATGAAAATAAACATAATGAACAATACACCCACAGTACTTGTTATTTATTTCCATTCGAAAGATGTGTGTATCAATCATTTTTACTTTAATTATAGACATGTTTTTATATATATATATATTTTTTTTAATAAATGACAACAATCACATAACCCATAGAGAGATCGCACTGCAGAGAGTTTGGGGATATTCGCACATTATTTTTACACATAAAAACATGATATTAGAGTTTTAAAATCAAACATTTTAAAACAGATCAATACAGTTGTTTAAACCAATAAGCATAAAGCTGTGTCGTCATCAAGTCGTTTCCCATTGTGCTTTTGGTCAGCGCAGTCGGTGGAGAGCAACTGCGCTCGACTGCAGAATCCGATGAGGCCGCCTCGCCCTCGTGAGAGGATTTTGACACAGGTCGGCATGACATAAGAGCAAGGCGGTCCACCCAGAGAATAGGCTTGTTTGAGATGAGCAAATTCTGCGCAGAACCGATCACCAGTGATCACCGCAAGATGCATGCCGGTTAGAAATGTGTCCAAGGGTGGGCCGCCTTGCTCTGATGTCATGCCGACGTGTGTCAAAAAAGTCTGAAAGTCAGTTTCTCAAGAGGAGCTGCACGAGCTCTGATGACGACACAGCTGTTTCACGATTGGCCGGATTCACCGTATGACAACGATCACGTGTGTTTCGTGTTTATTGGTACGCCTTCAGTTCAACTAATGCTCACAAATCTGTATTTTTATAACAGTTAAAGCTCTTTTCATGTAGTCGCGATGTTATATTGTGTCATGTTTATCAAAATAATACTGATTAAAAACTTAGACCACACTACATTAGTTTTTATATAGTATATGCTTATATTGAACTTTATTCTTGTAAAAACAGATGCTGTAAGCAGTACATAAAGTATTGAATGTAAATGTCTCTGAAACATCAGTATATTAGTCAAATATTGCATTTATTTCACTTCAGCTGTGATAAAGTATGCTAACGCAGGGTGAGCGTCACTACGAGAAGCAGAAAGTGTCCGACTTCACGTCTCCGTTTTCAGCTCCTCCCCGCCTGGCGTGATTTTTTTCCCCCAAACCAGTTAAGCGCAAACCACGCCCCTTACGTTAAAACCCCACCCCGCAGCCTTGACTCACATCTCTAGCTCGATTTCATTGGTCAACTCTGTTACATTGTCACCTGAGGCGTTAATGAAGGCCGTTGATGGATCCGTCGCTGACAAACGGCGATAAGCCTGCCAATTGTTTTTAATTGCATTTTATTATCATAAGTATTTGTAGGTTTCAATGTGAGTTTTTTTTTAAGTATTATTATTATTATAATTTTCATTTTACTCTTTATCTTTATTTCGATCGCCCTCAGGGGAGTACGCTTGTTCTGGCTGAGATGAGAGCAAGCCTTACATCTTAAGGTTAAAAATTTTAATTCAATTAATTTGATGCATCAATTTTCTGATAATGATTTATTTAAAAAAAAAACAAAAAAAACATCGTGTGTCTAAACGCTAGACCATCTTTTTACCTTTACAGAACTGGTTACCTCCTGGGTATAACTATCACTTCTGCGCCTATCGTTCATGCACTACACAATCAAACTTGGACCACACAAGCTTTGATGCGTCGCTCAGGATTGCACTGACAGAAAGTTGTGAAGTAAAGAAATGGGTGAAAAAGCTTAGTGAGTCATCAGGAGTGAGTTGGAGAGTGGCAGTGACGAAACCAAGAAAGGGACAACGTGTGCTTTATAAGGTAATGTCAAATCAGTTCATTCATCTTTACACTAAATTAGTGTAGGACAATTTGTTACACTGAAAATGTCTTTACAGTAGTCTAAATGGTGTTAACACACAGTACTGTACTGTGCAAGAGGCACATTAGATTCTTCACCTAAATTTTAAGACAATTATATATTTCACTAGTGTGCCAGTAAGAAATATCAGTTAACATTTTCAAACTTTCCTTTTACCATTAATTGTACTAGTTCAGTGAGATTTTTATCCCTGTGATGGACTGGACATCTGTAGGCTCCAGTATTCACACAACCCTAGGACAAGTGGATTTTCGTATGCACAGCGAGTCCAGAATGGTATGGTTCGCACATAGATAATGTAGTCCATAATGTAGTCCATCTGGGATTGCATAAAGAGAAAAAAACTGTGGCAACATCTCTAATACACTTGGAGAAATCTACCTGCAAATCTAAACAATAAAATCTAAAACAATAATAAAAAATTTTTTAGGGAAATTTTTTAAAACATCCTCAATTTACAGCATTTTTCTCAAATGCATATACATTTTTACATTTTTCGGCTTTGCAGGTAGATAAGTGTATTAGAGATTTTGCCACAGGATTTAATCGGTCTCAGTTTTTTGTCTCTTAATGTAATCCCAGTTGGACTCGATGATGATGGTGAGATCAGAACTCCTTGTGAATACAAAAATCTCATTGGCTTATTTGTTGTTGCTGTCATTGTCAGCCAGGACTCTCTGGAAGAAGAGATGCATCACAATTTGATGTTTTCCTAGATAAATAAAGTAATAATAATAATAATAATAATAATAACTACAATTAATGGCAAAATGAAAGTTTAGAAATATAAACTTTTTTTTTTTTTTTACTGGCACACTAATACAAAAGATATAAATGACTAAATAGAATCTAACATGCCGAAGATTTGTGCACAGTTCTGTATATTTAAACATTCATATTTGATCTATATCTACCTGTAGGCTCATTATAGGTGCCAGCACAATGTTTGTGTCCAATCAGGCACGGCTAATCAAAGACTGTTATCAAAAAATACATGCTGTGAGGCAAAAATGGTTTGCACTCTGGTGAAGACTGTAGACAAAAGGGGAGGATGTAGTAGGTGAGTTAGAAATTATGAAGATGAGATAAAATAAGTGTTTTTGCCAGCTCCTTTGTGAGATTTGTTTTTATTTTTCAGGAGCAATGATCCCCATATACCCACTTACCCAACTTCTGTGCATTTGTACAATGTACATAATCATAACATCTTTGTTGTGGAGGCACTGAGACACAGGGATGTAGGGGCCAAGGCAATAGAGTCCCTGACTCCGTTGTTTGAGATCGGGCACAGCCCAACATCAGCTCTGGCTGTACTTAAAAGTGACCTGCTGGCTGAGCATGGCAACAAATATGTATATGCCTCAGCCAACCGTGCCCTTTGCCCAGACCTTCAGTTTTGCTACAGGTATGTGAAATTGTACTAGGTCTACTAAGTAAAATCAGTAGCTTTGACAGACCTATGTAGTTCAAAAAAATAATTTCATTTGCAGACTGTATCAGAAGGCAAATAAGCAGGAGTTTGGAGAGCAGAGTGGGGAGGGAATGCTAGCAGCTTTGGAAAGGCAGGTAGAATCCTACAATGCAGCATGTGATGACAGCTGTGCAAAGCTTGGAATGTCTTCAGCAGGAAAACCACTTGTAGCCATTTGTTCCCCGTTGATGAAAGGAACACACAGTCTTTCCAATAGCGGAGAAATGTGTTTTATGGATTCTTCTGGTAACATGGACCGGGAGAACTGCAGGGTGTTTCTCCTTCTCACACACACCTGTGCAGGTGGTCTTCCTCTTGGGATAGTAATAACCCATTCGGAAGATGAGAGGACAATTAGTGAGGGATTGGAGCTGTTGAAGTCCTTATTGACAAAGGATGCCTTTGGAGGGCGAGGTGAGGCAGGCCCTTGTGTGTTTCTTACAGATGACTCAAAGGCAGAAAAGGGAGCTATAGCCCAGGTCTTTCCTGAAGCCACACAGCTGCTCTGCATATTTCATCTTCTACAAGCTGTGTGGAGATGGTTGTGGAACAAAGAACACAATGTTGAGATGAAGGACAGACAGACATTGTTCAGCATAGTAAAAGACATGCTTTATGCCAGGGAGATGAGTACAGTTGAATTACTCTACCAGCAAGCCCTGGACAACCCTTTGACCACCAGGTAGAGAAAATAGTAGACAGGTAGAGGTAGCTTAAATATTTTCTTAGTATTTCTGGTGTGTTTACCCTGAGAGGCCTATTTAGAGGCTTTTATTGTACTGTATTTATTCTTTACAGTTTTTTTTTGTTTTGTTTTTTTTTGTAACTCATTACAGATACAAGAAGTTCCTGACCTACCTACAGAGTCTTTACAGTCGACGTGAGAGTTGGGCTCTCAGCTATAGAAGGGACTTACCAACCCGTGGCAACCAAACAAATAACTATGTGGAGGCTGCAATGCGTGTCTTGAAAGACAAAATATTAAAGCATCTGATATTTCTCAGGTAAAGTATGATTTTTAAATATAAATCGTTATAAAATTGATGATTCTTTTCTCATTATGTGTTTTTAAGCCATCTTGCAGCCTTATGTTTTCGTCCTGTCATCATCGACCGTCAAAGTTCAATTCCATTAAGAACGCAAGTACAAAGGAGGCATGAAAGTACCCCTATGTAAAAAGTAAACATTTGTCGTTTTGTTTTACAGAAATTACAGAGAAATTAAGTGATAGAGACTTGGAGAAATATGTTTATGTGCAGTATGTTTTATTGGCATATTAAAAAGAATCTTAACATTGACAAAGCACTAGTAGCATTAAATATGCATATTTATTTTCGTGAATATATGCAGTAAAATAAAAATATAAAAAATAACATAAATAATGTAATCAAATTTTTCAATAGGTTATAACATCTGTGCGGTAAAATGTTATTTATTGTGCATTGGGTGGTACTTAAAGGGTTAGTTCACCCAAAAATGAAAATAATGTCATTAATTACTCACCCTCATGTCGTTCTACACCCGTAAGACCTTCATTCATCTTCGAAACACAAATTAAGATATTGTTGATGAAATCTGATGTCTCAGTGAGGCCTGCATTGCCAGCATTGTTACTGCACCTCTCAAGATCCATACTAAAAACATATTTGAAACCGTTCATGTGAGTTCAGTGGTTCTACCTTAATATTATAAAGCGAAGAGAATATTTTTGTGCGCCAAAACAGCAAAATAACGACTTCTTCAACAATATCTAGTGATGGCCGATTTCAAAACACTGCTTTGAAGCTTTACGAATCGAATCAGTGGTTCGGAGCGCCTTGTCACGTGATTTCAGCAGTTTAGCAGTTTGATACGTGATCCGAATCACTAATTCGAAACAAAAGATTCAAATGGGTGTAGAACGACATGAGGGTGAGTAATTAATGACAGAATTTTCATTTTTGAGTGAACTAACCTTTTAAAATGTGTTGGGACAGTTAGTTGAGCAACAAGATTATTGCATCTCAATTCTCACAAAGAATAGTTCTGTGTCCTTGTGTCCTTCCAAGTTCGTTCTTTAAAGCTAGTCTAGCAGTCTAAGTCTTTGAATTCTTAGAATTGAGAAACATCCAATATATCTGTATTTTATGTCTTCATGTCACTGTTAGGTTGGAGAGAAGAAGTTTCAGGTGAAATCCTCCACATCAGGGCACACCTATACAGTGGACATGGAGTTGGAGCTCTGCACATGTCCCGTTGGCCATAGTGGAGCACCATGCAAACACCAGGCAGCAATAGTGCAAAATTACAACATCACCTCCATCAACTTTCTTCCCACAACAGCTGAAATGAGGGCTGAGCTGCTGAAAATAACAAAAGGAATTTTTTTTCTTTGCAGCATAGGTTGTCACACATGGACTGACACTACCTTCTTTAGATATTTGAACAAATGTCCTGTTTATCATCTTCACAGCCTCAGTTTCTCTTGACTTCCTGAACCCTTTACGGCAAAATATGCCTAAACCAAGCACGTTAGCTGTAGGTAAGAAAGTTCAAGTGGGACTTAAAACCTTCATTATACATAATTCTTAATAAAAACAACTTGTACAGCAGTGTGACATTAGTATACAATTGTTCTAGACATGCCTCCGAGGCAAGAAACCTGCAATACTGATCATCATTACCATCTCAGTGCTCAAGATGACGGTCAGTATAAAGGGAGTGATGGTTTTCAATGTATTCTTTTTTTCTTTCTAATGGTGGCATACCTCTTGCTACATTTAATTTTGTCTCTGTGTTTGTTATGAACCCGTAGACTTGCATCAGCTGGGCCTGTCTTCCCCCAGCTCTGCACAACTGCATCAACAAACATCACCTACTCTAGAGGACTCATACTCCAAACAACCCTGTGTGCCGAGTGACTCAGAGGAAGGTGAGTCCATGAAGCTTAGTTACGTTAAAAATTCTGTCTAATTGTTATTAGAGCCAAAGAAGCTTTTCCTAAGAGAAGAAGTTAAGTTAAAGTTTCGGGCCATTTTGGGGTCCTTGAAGGATTAGTTCACTTTCAAATGAGAATTACCCCAATCTTTACTCACCCTCAAGCCATCCTAGGTGTATATGACTTTCTTGTTTCTGACGAAGACAATCAGAGAAATATTAATAAATATCCTGACGCGTCCGAGCTTTATAATGGCAGTAATGAGCTACCAAACGAGTATGAGCTAAAGAAAGTGTCTCCATCCACATCCATCCATCATAAACATATTCCACACAGCTCTGGAGGCCTTCTGCTATTGATTTGCAAAGCATGGAAAAAAATACTATGTCAATGGCTACCACAAACTGGTTACCAACATTGGTTACCAGAAAATGTTCTGCATTTTCTATTAGTTCCATTGGTTTCCTATGGGTTTAATTTTAGATCCCTAAGAATACAAGTAATATGACTATATTTTTAAGATCATTCAGCATTTTGCTAAGTGCTACTAAAATCACCAAGTATCATACCATTCTGAAAAAGTAAACAGATGTAAAAAATTGAAACATACAACTAACAACATAGACTACTAGAGAGTTAAATGCATGTGCCATGCAGTGCTTGGGCTTGCAGTGTTTGCAGCTGTATTCAGATGTTTGTGTGGAAAGACATTACTGTTACATAATTTAGTTTCAATTGACAACCCTCAGTTTTGTTTACTGGTCCAAGTGTTTGTTGTTGTTTAATTGTTTTTATTGTTTTCTTATTAAACCGCATCTGTACCTCAGTCTCCTGTGAGACGGATGCTGGGACTGCTCAGTGAACTGGCTGAAAACTCTGACTACAGTGATGCCATGACTACAATGGCCAAGCAGCTTGAAAAGATGCAGCACAACCTGACCCAAGTGATCTCTGCATTTTACTGTTTTGGTAAAGGGATGTCGGTGTCAAAACGTGCAGCAGCATTAAGACGAGCTGCTAGACGACCAGGTCCTATTATTGGTTGTCAGCCAACAGCAGTGGCCCGAAGAACAAATAAGACCGGTTCTAGGCGGCGTTTGACAGCTGGACGGCCCAGAAAAAGTAGTTCTGGTCCAGAGCATGACTACAGCAGATATACAGGAAAAGGGAGGAAAAGGGCTGTCAGGGTTCGCCACAAATTGTCAGAATCTGTGGCAATGAACTACTCGCATCAAACTTAAAATGGTACCAATGTTTGTATGGTGTGAGTGGGTTGGGTGTTTTTAATTTGTTCGTCCTGAATGTTTCAAAATATCAATTAGTAGACAAGTTAAAGGGTTAGTTCACCCAAAAATGAAAATTGTCATTAATCACTCACCCTCATGTTTTTCCACACCTGTAAGACCTTCGTTCATCTTCGAAACACAAATTAGGATATTTTTGATGAAATCCGAGAGGTTTATGACTCGTCCATAGACAGCAATATAATCAACACTTTCAAGGTCCAGAAAGGTACTAAAGATGTCATTAAAACAGTAGACGTGAGTGCAGTGGTTCAACCTTAATTTTATTAATGACAAGAATACTTTTTGTGTGCAAAAACAAAACAAAAATTACAACTTTATTCAACAATATCTTCTCTTCTGTGTCATTCTCATAATTGTTTACGTCCATTGCTTCCAGGTTCTACATCAGAACGCCAACTCATTATTGGCCGGCTCCTGCGTCGGCATCACACGCATGTGTCGTGCTGATCACGTGATCAGCTTTAGCCAATACTGAGCCGGCGTTCTGATGTAGAACCTGGAAGCGCTGGACATAAAGCGCATAAGAGAATGACACCGAAGAGAAGAGATTGTTGAATAAAATCATTATTTTTTTTTGTTTTAGTGCACAAAAAGTATTCTTGACGCTTCATAACATTAAGGTTGAACCACTGTAGTCATGTCGACTGTTTTAACGATGTCTTTAGTACCTTTCTGGACCTTGAAAGTGTTGATTATATTGCTGTATATGGACGAGTCATATACCTCTCAGATTTCATCAAAAATATCTTAATTTGTGTTCTGAAGATGAACGAAGGTCTTACGGGTGTGGAACGACATGAGGGTGAGTAATTAATGACAGAATTTTCATTTTTGGGTGAACTAACCCTTTACTGCAAACAAAGTATTATGTATGAATTCTAGGTTAGGACTGCAGGTTATGAAGTTATATTAAAAATCATATTCATAAACTTGTTTACACTAGGAACTGCACAGACAAAAATGTAATTTCATGCATCCTTTTAAAGTTTTTGATAGCATTGTGAATTGTATGTAATATTGTTTTTGTGTACCATGGCATTTTTGAATTTTATCTAATAAAAAAATACCACAGCACTGTGTGGTTAATCAGCTCTGTGATCATTTGTAATCATTACATTATTGCAAAGAAAGGTGTACTTTTAAATCAGTCTCTGGGTACTTTGATGTCATACTCCGACTGGTCTGTGCAGCTTCAGGTAGCATTAGACTGCAGGGTAATGAGGTCATATTGTTTGTAGGGCTATACTAAAGAATGAAGAATAAGCTAAAGAATAAAAGTGTTTTTTTTTTTTTTTTTTTAACTTTTTGTGTTTGCAGATTTTTCCATACTCAGTTTGCAGTAGTTTTCTCAGTGTTAAGAACCTCCTGTTTGGGGGGGTTTTATAGCCAATATGTGTGTAGTTCTATGCACTTTTTATTCCCTTTATGTATCCTTTTTATTTTTTTAAGTTGTAAATTGTGTGTGCAACATTTCACTTCGTATACACACTTGTGTATCCCTTTTGTATATTGTATTAAAATTAGTTTTCCACATGAAAAATACTATAGTGTTTTGAACCATACTATAGTAAAGTACTTGAATTCATTTGTGGTGGTAAATTCTATAGTTGCAGTGGTAATATAACAACTATAGTAATATAAACAAATTACCCAATACTGTACTAAGTTTTCTACAACTATAGGGTATATTATACTACAATACACTACAGTTTACTGTAGTAAAAACTATACTACAGTATTTATTACAGTTTATCAGTTCACTAGTTAATACTACAGTATGCTGTAGCATTCATTAACAAAGTGTTGTAAATACTAAAATATATACAGTATACTACAATTTACTAGTGCGGTTTAAAACCCGCGTATTTATCGTATTTAATATAAATTATAATAGTGTTTTTTCATGTGGGGCGGTGTGGCAAATCAGCGCTGTGATATAGTTGACCAATGAAATTGAGCTAGAGATGTGAGTCAAGGCTGCGGGGTGGGGTTTTAACGTAAGGGGCGTGGTTTGCGCCTAACTAGTTTGGGGGAAAAAATCACGCCCCCGCCTGCACGCGGCTACTCTCGCCGATCGGTTACATCCAGCCGCAGCCGATGTCGAACACACTCAGCTGGCTGATCTCGAATCGCTCTCGCGGTACTTTGAAGCCATACGTCACAGTCACAAGGCGTCGGCGCTGTCTCAAGTCGGACAAAATTTAAATGGTTTAAAAGATAAAATGGTTGTAAATGGTGTGATTACGTAGTTTGTCCAGCAGAGTGCACTCCATTGTTCGCTACTGGCACCAGCCAACCCTTTCACTTCAGTAAAGAGGTCTCTTGTTCGGTCAGCGGCAAGCAGTCAAGCGGTGTCTTCACGAGAGTCAAAGCGTTGTCTTAACTGTAAGTTGCTAACTAGTTTGTGAAATACATAACTTACTGTAAAGTTCATAAACAATGACACCCCCCCAATAAGTTTCCTTTTTCAAAGTCCATCCAATATAACATTAGCCCTGTCCCTTAAAACTGCCATGTCACTCATGCATATCACATCGCTCACATCACATATCCTAAATTAGCATAGTTTGTCAGTACAGTCAGTTAACGTAGGAGATTGAAAAGTTAGTAGGCCATCTTTCTGCAGTCCAGTAGCGCGGTGCGGTGGGGGCTTGAGTCTGTTGAATGGTGATTTAACGCTACGTTGTCACCTAGTTGGTGAAACGCGCTGTTATAAAGTAAATAAACATGTCCCCATCTTTTACTCTTAAAACAAGCTTATCATACTCGTTTGCTACATTAGTAGGATTTCTGAGATGCAGAAAACGTGGACGAAATCACGGAATCCCGTCATAAAACATAAAAACTGTATAACACGGAATTTGTCATATTTTTGATGAATAAATAAAAAACAGGTCAGAACACTTAAATCAAATCGCGATGTAGACTAGTGTCTGTGAATATTAAACTGCAAAACGACTATTTAAATATGATCCTCATGTTCTGCATGTTCATTTGATTACCAGAAAATAAGTCATTGACTGCATAAACCTGCTCCTGTTCGATTGGCAGTAGCTTGCTTGCCCTACACAGTTACCTTGTTTATTTTCTTAATTCAAGTTATATATATATATATATTGTTCTATTTGTGTTGCAAAGTTATTTATAATAAGTGAAGTTTACTGGTCAATGCACTGATGCCAGACTTATTTTGGATAATAAAGTTTATTGTTAAATTGTTAAATACCCTGACTTCATTACATATCTTTATCACCTCAGTATAAGTGTTTGATCACCACATTTGAGTGATCATTACAAAAAATGTGTTTAAATGTATATATATTCTGTTTATATATATATGGTATTCAATATACAGTACCAGTCAAAAGTTTGGACACACAAATGGGAAGTGTGTCCAAACTTTTGACTGGTACTGAACTATAATATACACATAAAGAATATCGGCCGATATATCGATATCGGACATTTTATACTTCCTAATATCGGTATCGGCATCGGCCCCCAAAAACCCATAACGGTTGGACTCTGTTAATTTTCACAAAAGCCCATTGAGCTGTCAAAAGTTCCCCGGATGATGCATTTTGCGGACTTTTTCTGACAAATAAACGTTCATTTCTTGGTCCAGGTTACATGGAGAATGAGTAAACATTGTTCATTTAGCCTACATACTGACATTGTAACAATACAAAGCGGGTTGAAAATTGGTGAAGTTACACTTTAAGTGATGAACAAATAGTGACAGTGTACAGTCAACCACCCAATATTGCAAAATAAACCCTGACAGGGTGAGCAGGAACTCTACATAGAGTCCATTACAATATACAAAACAAGACAAACTTTACATGAACAACATTACAGTAGCCTAATATTAACAGGCTACTAAATTTATCTGAAGTCATTTTCACTAATCGAAAGCTTATACCTAGCATTAGTTCATAATGACTAATGACCATTCAGTTTTTTAGGGGGATTTTATAAATGTTAAATATATTAAGTCACTGAGAATTAAAAAAATACCACGTTGCAATAATGCATTTTGAAAAATCAGAAAATGACTAAATAAAAGTAAAATAACTAAATATAGATGTAACTTAACATAATCCCTTTCAAAATCTAGCACTTTTGTTGTAAAATGTAAATTATGTGCCTGCAATGAGTAGATGATGAGATGCTATTTAAACGTTATATAAAAATTGACCATTTCAAAGATTTAGGCTTTCTCCTTTCAAGTAGATTGGAGAAGTAGAATGAGCTTTATTTGCAAGATGGCCACAGAGTGAACTGACTTGTAAAAGGGGCATAATTCATAATTAATATTTTAGCTTTAGTGTGAAAGACTGGCTTACCACTTCATCTGTTATCAAATAAAATAAAAAGTTAATTAATATAGTGAACTATTTTCAAAATACTGTTTTATTCATCATAATTTTTAATTTATTTTGCAAACACGAATGCTACAAAGAAAAAACAGGAGGGATGTTTTGGGTTGCATTCAAAGGTGACTTGTTAGCTTGGATATCCGCCAGCAGCTGCACGCTCACTGAAATATTCAGGTCTCCCTAGTCTTTTTAAAGTTTTTAGTTACATTTTCCATTAAAGTCATGCATGGGCCTGCAAGTCACTGATAAGAGACCACCTGACGTGATACATATCTGAGGAGCATTTCAGGTGTGGGGATCAATAAGCTCTGATGCTGGGCCCGCACAGACCCATCATACCAACCCACGTCATTACTGAGGGATTTTACAATGAGCCCATCGACAAATTAGGTCTGCGTGACCCAGTGAGTGACAGAGCAGGTTAAAGGAACAGACGAGTGCTAATCTAAAATCAAAATGCTGACATTCCTCCCTGAGACAATCTACTACATACCTACTAAAATCAATACTATAGTGCTTGATACACTCACTATAAAGCAAAACCACAATTTGAGATGTGATTTAACGTGCAAACCAGGCTCATTGAAAAAACATACCCGTGGCAACATTTCCACAATCCATTTCCACATCTACAAAATGATATTACGTTGCTTCTTTAACGTCTCGCGGCACTTTCAATGTGAAATATCCAGTGAGTGGCGCTAAAAGCGTGTTCAGTTTTACCCAAGTCAGATGAACCCAAGGCTGCATCTGAAATCTCATACTTCCCTATGTATAGTAGGCAAAAAACAGTATGTGACAAAAGAAGTATGTCCGCATTCACAGTACTCATAAAAGACTCGGCAAAAAGTACCCGGATGACCTACTAATACTGCCGAGATTCTGAAGTGTGCATATGATGGACACTTTACTATCCCATGAGGCCATGGAAAAGGAATTGTGAATGGCAGTGAAGCAGTGCAACTGACGACGCTGGTAGGTCACATGATTGTGACAACATACACTCTAAAAAAAATGCAGGGTTAAAAACAATCCAAGCTGGGTTGAAAAATGGACAAGCGATTGGGTTGTTTTAACCCAGCGGTTGGGTTAAATGTTTGCCCAACCTGCTGGGTAGTTTTATTTAACTCAACTATTGTTTAAAAATTACTGTATTGCTTGCTTAAATTCAAAATATGTTGGAAATTAACATTTATTAATATGTTTAATAAATGAACATTTATTAACAAGTTTAATGAATAATAATTAAACAATAAACATTTATTAAATTGCTTATTAATAAATGTTCACCTTTTGATTATTATTGTTAGGCTACCTTTGGTAATAATGTGTCTGATTTTTAATTTCCACCCTATTTTGGGTTAATTTTAAACCTGCCATATAGTAATTTTTAAACAATAGTTGCGTTAAATAACTGCCCAGGGGTGCGTTTCCCGAAAGCATCGTTAACCAACTATGGTCGTAAGTCCCATTGAACTCTATTGGTAATGACGGAACTTGCGACCATAGTTCGCTTTGGGAAACGCACCCCAGCACGTTGGGCAAACCCATTTAACCCAACCGCTGGGTTTGTCCAATTTCAACCCAACTTTGTTTGTTTTTAACCCAGCATTTTTTAGAGTGTAGCGAATGTAGTACATCCAGATTACATTCACACGCTCATTGTCAGGGTTATGTCTGTTTTCAGTTTGTTTTTTGATCTGTTTCCCTGTTCTGTCCATGTCTGAGTTTCTGTTATCTTCTAATCTAATAATTCAGTTCAGGGGCACGTTCAAGCTCAAACTGTTGCGCAACGTTTTGCTACGGTTTCCGGGTTGAACGACATGTTTCCTGGAAACGGTGTGCAACGGGTAAGAGATACGTTTTCTCTTGTTTGGTGGGTGTGTCAAAAATGTCAGCCCAATCAGCATCAACATAAACCATGCGGTATTAAAGAAACAGCTCGTAAATGTAATTAATATCAAAATAAATTCACAAGAGCAAGTATATTGTTTGCACATGTTTATTTACATTAATGGCAAAATAACTTAAATAATAAGAGCACAAGTATAGATCTAGAACTTCTTTAAGTCTGTCTAAATATCAATTAGTAATTCCAATGTCTTCTCGTCCATATCCTTTCCTTAGGAAGGTGTGCTAGACACTGATTAATGTAACATAAAAATACTATATATTTTGCTATTGTATTGTGGAGTGATACTTTCATAAACTTTCATAAACATAAAGGCAAATGTTGGATCACAATAATTAGGAACCACAGTTTCCGCAAATCCCTTTGCTCGATTGGGATGTTTTCTTTTATTCTGGACGGCAAGGGCAGTGACTGTAACATTGAGCGTATTTTGCAGTATTAAACATGTATTTATACCGACTTCATCAGGCTTCGAAAATTCTTCAAAAAGAACACAAAGAACAGCCTTCTCAGCTGCCATAGTTGCAACACTTGCGTCATCAGAACGGGGTGTTCAACACACCACCGTTTCCATTTAAAAAACGTTTTGCAACGTTTTGTCAGGGCTGAGCCCAGTTCTCCTCCGTTCTCTCCCTGTTTGTCTCCATAGTTACTAATTGATTAGGTTATTCGTTTCAGGTGTGTTGTATTAATTATCTAGTTAGTTTCCCCCTCTGTTTGCTCTATTTAAGCCCTCTGTTTCAGTTAGTCCCTTGTCTTGCATTGTTGCATGTTTATGGTGATTTGGTTGAGTTATTCTCCCAGTTATTCTCCTGTTTGTATGGATTATTATATTAAAAGAGCTCTTTGAAGATTTCCTTCACACCGTGACACCCATACTATAAACATACTTTACTAGCGGTCATGAAGTAATTACTATTGAAAATAAATACCTACTCAAGAGAGTATGCGTTTTCGGACACAGCCCACGTGTGGGTATCTGCAGGTTGGAGTAATGGGCGTGACTAATTATTATGCCGGGAACACACCGCAGGATTTTAGAGCCGATTTTTACTCACAGACAAATCGAAGGCAACTCTGTTCTTCTCACACTGCATGACTCAAATCACAGTGCACAGACAACTCATATCACAAGCTGTAGGCTACCATTTTTAGGAAATCCAGTCTTGCGTGGAAACTTCTGTCTCACATGTGATCTTACGTTATTTCTGGTATCACTTCACGTATGTGTTTGGTTGTGAAAGGTAGTTTGTAGACCAAACAGAGTTGTCGGCGATTCTTGAAATGTTGTGTAATTTGTGACCCATGTCGCCGATCCGTCGTGTAAAGGTTGGCTCACACTAAAAGATTTTTGAAATCTTATCAGATTTTCAAAATTAGATCACAAATGTGACTATAAAAAATAATAGGTTTAACAGTTTTGTTCCTATAGTGTGTGGAGTGCTGCGATGTGACCATCAGAACACCACACACTAACAGATTCCATTCACAAACAACCAGAGTCCGACTGTGAACACTGGAAATCCCGCAGAATCTCTGCTGGTCAAGTTAACAAACATGGTGGACGATGGGCAAGAAAAAATGGTGATAATAGTGTTTGGACTGCTTTTTACAGAAAATGTGCGGGGGGAAAAAAGAAAAATGTTTAGAGGAAGTCGTATTATGCTTCTGTCAGCTCATATTCTGGTTTGGTATTGTTTCGTTCCACATGACAATCTTCAGAGTGCGTGTGCATTTGTCCTTGGGATTTAATAAGATTTCTGACGTTGAATATTTATGATTTGAGATTGGTGCGGCCCCGACGTTCTTCCGAGCAGATTAAATCACTCTTAACACACCTCACACCACAGGAACATCTGATAATCGGGACTTTACCTAGGATTGTTGAAAGTGGAGAATTGGGCCCAAAATGGGCCTGATTATCTTGTAGTGTGTGGGTGCCTTACTGTGCACACAACAGCAATATGGTACCTAGGCATTTTTGCGTTGTAAGAGCAGTGGCACGATGACTTTGAAAATCATGTAATATGTTCCCGACATGTTGGTTGTTGTACATTTCGCTGCACTTCAGAAATTAATGTCCTGTGAGTGGCACTAAAAGCTTAAAGGGATAGTTCACCCAAAAATGAAATTTTTGTCATTAATCACTCACCCTCATGTCGTTCCAAACCCACAGGACCTGCGTTCATCTTCGGAACACATATTTTTGTTGAAGGTTTTTTTATCACCCATAGAAAGCAATGAAATTACCACATTCAAGGTCCAGAGAAGTAGTAAAGACATCATTAAAATAGTCAACATGACTACAGTGGTTCAACCTTAATGTTATGAAGCGACGAGAACACTTTTTGTGCAGGAGCCGGCCAATAATAAGTTGGCGTTCTGATGTAGAACACAGAAGCTCTGCAATGTATCTTCAACATAAACTGCGTAGGAGACTGACAGGGTAGAGAGGAAATTGTTGAATAAAGTTATTTTTGTTTTGTTTTTGCGCACAAAAAGTATTCTCGTCACTTCATAACATTAAGGTTGAACCACTGTAGTCACTTTGACTATTTTAACAATGTTTTTACTACTTTTCTGGACCTAGAATGTGGTAATTTCATTGCTTTCTATGTGAGATAAAAAAACCTCTCGGATTTCATCAAAAATATTTTAATTTGTGTTCTGAAGATGAACGAAGGTCTTACGGGTGTGGAACGACATGAGGGTGAGTAATTAATGACAGAATTTTCATTTTTGGGTGAACTAACCTTTTAATGCTTTAGTGTTTGAAAATGAAATGCACTACACTAAACCCTACCCTAAACCTAGCATTGTAAGGAATCACATGAACATAAAACTTTATTCATCGATAATCTGTCCCTGTAATCATAATTATTATGAAAAGTAATAAATGTTGTTGGTGTTTTACTGCCACTATTGTTCATTTCAGCTAGAAATTGCGGTGAATTGTATGTATAGGTACGCTTTTAGAGTTCTGCCAAAAAGTAGAGGCACATTTTTCCAGTTGTTAATGTGTGTAGCTGAATATTTGTGAGAAAAACATAAACCTTTGCAGATTCTTTTTATTTTCACTTTTATAAAGTGGTGTTTGGCTATATTTATGTCATTGAGTGCAAAATAGGGCAGTAACATCGCTACACATACAGATAGCAAAGCTATTCTTTTTGTTATTTCTCAATGTCTTACCATTTTTGTAAATGTAGCTTTTCATAAGCTGTTTTATTGATTTATTGGCGTAGCAAAAAAGCTGAAATGTTGCAATATTTTAGCAAAGTTGTGAATCCCATATTTTCTGTTGGGATGATATCAATATTTTTTTAATTTTCTGATATTTGGAGAATATAAATTCTTAAGGTCCAATACTACTGAGACAGCAGCATTAATATTCTTTCATTGTGACACAAATGATCACAATCTTGCTCAAAGAATACTAATCTTCATACTTGTAGCCTAAAAAACCTCTTGTGTTTTTGTATATGTGATGCAGTGAGATCCAGTCAGACAAAGGAATGAGGATAAAAAATAATTTTATTTGTTAATAGCAGATAGTCAAACAAGAATTGAGTAAAAAATTGCAACAATTAAAATTCAAATTTTAATAATAAACAAACATAACAGTTAAAAATCATGCCTAATATCTCTGAGTAAAATATTCTTGCCTAAGAAGAATAAAGTGAACAAAGGGCAGTGAGAGGGAGTGCGAGAGAGAGAGAGAGAGAGAGAGGTAAGAGACAGAAAGAGTCGTCTTCTTTCCTGTCCTGATCAGATAAGCAAGGGTAAATAGGTCCGTGTGACTTTTTGGTACCAGATCTGCAAAATTAGATAACTGTGGTGGTTTTGACACCTTCAGAGCAAAACAAAAAAAAACAAACAAGCATCTTTTATCATACCACTAGTTGTGACGGAACATTTGGTACTTCGATTCAAAGAAACAACGTAACTCATGCAAATAACAGCGGAAGTGAGATATTTTAAACACTGTAGACGTGGCACTCAAATATATCATGTCAAAAGCATGTGATTAACACCAGCAGAAAAACAAATTCTTCCAGCAGTTATTGGGAAAAAATGATCATGTCTTCAGAACAAAGGTCAACTAAGATATAGATGTTATAGATATAGATTTGGAAAACCAAAAATAATTAAAAGAAACATTAATCAATGAACACAAGAAAATATGTTTGATTATATGATTAACCATAAACAGGAAGATTTTTTTTCTTTCACAACAATATGCAATTTATTTCTTCTACAGCGTACCACGGTGAACTACAAAAGTAAGTATAAAGAGTCAGAAAGATGTATAAATTTATGGTAAAACTCTGACTTATCATGATTTTGAAACGGCTCAAATAATACATTAATGCATTTATTCAATTTATTCTTTTAATTCTCTGATCATATAAAACACAAAGAAAGCTGCAAGATTTGATCTGTGGAATACTGCTACAGATTTTTTTTTTTCCTTTCCCGGAGAAAATAGCATGTGGGTAGTCATATGTTATAGTTGGTCGGCCTACACTCTTCCATAAAATATGATCAAATACAGACTTCTGTCAAAGGAAATCTTTGACAGCTTTTGAAGATGTAGTCAAAAGAAGCAGCACATTAACAACACTGCTGGCGTGAACACATATTGTTGCTTTGAAATGCAATGCTTTTTCAAAGTTGTTCAGATTTTTGAGGAGACTGTGAGGGTATCAACCAATGATATAACACAGTATGTCTGTGAAAAGTTCTTGTATTGCTGAGGAACTTGGATAAAAGTATTCATGGCAGGAATAAAGATGAAATGAACCAGATGGTCATAATGTTTCTGTAAAGCTAAGTGTGGTTCTTGTTGGAAGTGCAAAAATATTATCTGGAAGCATTCACACTAAATATATCACATACAGTACGGGTAATGCAAAATAAGATAAAAAAAATATATATATCCACTATACAAACTGTGTCTGCTGCTAAAACCTTGATAAAATAGAACAGTGCAAACATGGGAATGATTAGACAGAATAGAAAATATAAAACAGACATATAAAATAAACTTTGCAACTCAGACAGAGTAATGACAGAAAGCAATATCACAAATACAACAAAGCTTCTAAAGTTCACACAGGAAAGTGCTGAACTGTGACATTTTTGAGTGTGGTCAATGGCTTCCTCTGGAGTTATTGCATTTGTGGGAGTTTGTGACCAAAAACAGTCCTTCATAGTGGGCTTTATCCTCAGGTACAGTTCTTTGCACTGAAAAGAAAGATTTTCTTTTCTAATGGTCTCAAAGCAAGCTGCGACCCTTGGCAAGTCACATCTCTGTCTTGCTTTTGCAGTTGATGGCAGTGGGTGTAATAATTAATTCTGGCACAAAAATCTCCCAGTGAGACATACTGCACGTGGAGATCTAAATTCTGCCAACTTTATTTTGTTACCAAAAAGAAATTGAAATTGACATGTTGGCATTCAACATGGAAATAGCTTTCAGATACTGATCATGAAATCATGTGGAAACTTTTTTCTCTGGTCAAACCTCAGCTTCCTGTGAATGCTTTTGTGGGTATGCTGATGATGCAACTTTTTTTTTTTTTTGTCATAATGTACAAGTGGTCTTTAATACTTAGAGAAAACTATCCATTAGCATTTCCATCTATCTCAATGGCGTTGTTCAGAAGTTGACCAGATTTTTTGAGCCAATCATGTGAGCTGTAAATGATAAAAATTGGGGGGTCTAAAAATTGACCACTGTAGCTGCATTTACACTGCAAGTCTTAATGCACAGATATTAGGGCTGGGACAATAAATCGATTCTCGATTCGCAATACAATGAATCTGGATCCTGATATTTTCTCTCTCTAATCGATTCTGAGCTTAGTTTTAACAGCAGATGGCGCTCTAAGCTAGTTTTTAACCCCACACTCAAATGTTCATGAAGAAGAGTGCTGGACAGTGATCGTGCATTCGGCTGAGTCATGTAAGTGGTTAAATATACTTGCACCTTGGCTCAGAATGGTTTTATGATGTGAGATTAATGTAAACAGCCCACTGCGAACACCCTTGTAATTCGCTTCAACTTTTTCGAAGGAAACTGGAAGCAAGCAGGGTTACGGGTACAGACATTTTCAGGGTCCAAGAAAGGTATTAAAGACATCATTAAAACAGTCGACGTGACTGCAGTGGTTCAAACTTAATTTTATAAAGCGACGAGAATGCTTTTTGTGTGCAAAAACAAAACAAAAATAACTTCTTTTTTCAACAGTCTCCTTTTCTTCTCTGTCATTATCCTTATGCAGGTGACGCAGTACGCACAGTGAAGACTCAGTGGCTCAGAACGGATGTGAAAAAATCGGATCTCGTGTGGATTTTTGTGTGTATATATTTGCAACTAATTCTGATCTGTGTCAGATGTGAGAAAAAATATCAGATTTTGTGCCAGTGTAAACACAGGCAATGATTACATCTATACGAAACATCTTAAATGATGGCGCTACCATAGATCTAATTACATGGCCTTATGAGTTTGGCATAGTTTCATAGTTCTTTGTCTAAATTGTATTTCAAATACATAACCGGGTGAAATCTTTAATCACAGCCTTGACTGGTTATTGTCGTTTTCTCTGTCTGATACGATCTGGTCGTCATTCTCTTCAGGCAGGGCAAGTAATTCCCAGCGACGTCACGGAAGTCTCTGCGGAGAAAGATGTAAAACACAGGATCCAGCAAGCTGTTAAGGCTCAGAAAGCCTCGTGCTAACTGATAGGGCACAAACACAGCCTTCTCCCAAACGCACGCTCTGCTGTGTATCAGCAGTCCGACGTACTTCACACAGCCTATGAAATGATAGGGCCCCAGCACTGTGACAAATACGGCCACCAGAAGGGTGAGCAGACCCCTGATACTCCTCTTCTCCTCGGATGAAAGCGAGTTGATTGCCATCAGCGAGCGGACGGTCTCTCTGTGGAGACCAACAATGAAGCTCAGGGGTATGATGAAGGACACAAGCAGAGTAATCAGCCTGTAGGTGATAAAACTGCCCTCTGAGGGATATTTCTCAATACAAAGAGTGTAATTTTCCTGCTTGGGAAAGAGCTTCTCAAACGCGATGGCAGGTGGCACTGTAATTAGTATCCAAATGGCGAGTGCTATCCAGCGAGCAAACCTCAAGTTACGCAGATGCTTGAAGCTGAGAGGTCTGGCGATGGCCAGGTGACGCTCTAGAGCGATGATACACATGAAGAATATGCCCGCGTAAATGCTAATGTAAAAAAACATACCCATAAACTGACAGCTCCGGGGTCCGAAGCGCCAGTAGTGTCCGTTGGCATAGTAATCTATCCATAAAGGCAAAGTCAGGAGTTGAATTAGATCTGCGATCAGCAGGTTAATGACGTACACGGGTAGAACGTTCTCCGATTGGATTAGTTTGTAGAGCCCAAAGAGCGCCAACAGGTTCAAAGGGGTGCCAATGATGAAGAAGATTCCATACAGGACGGGAAGGAAGACGCCGTCTTGACGGAAGTCGATTCCGCAAGCATTTCCCGCAGTTGTTGGGACACTCAGGCTGGTGAAGGCACTAACATTGGAGTGGCTCTCCATCTTTTGCCTATGACAGAGTGCTATTCTGTTATTTACATGGTTTTGAAGCATATTCACAAAACAAACGAAAAAAAAATGTTGCTACTGACAAGCATTTATGTAACAGTTTCATCTGTGGTATAAACTAAATTTATGCAGCATTATACATGGGAAATAAACATTTACACAACAAGTAATTCAAACCACTGTAGGGGGAATTCACTAAGAATGAATTGCAGAGTTTTAGTTCCCAGTTCACATGAGGAATTATAAATCAGGTAACGGCACAAATATGCCCGCAAACTCTGAATGCACGATACAACTTACATTTATGCACTTTATAGATGCTTTTATCTAAAGTGACTACCAAGTCATCCAATCAATACATTTTTACAGCAGCATATTTGTTTACTTCATTCGAACCCATTACTTTGGCGCAGTAAGCGCAATGTTCAGTGTGTTGAGGTAGAGGAACTGGACTGGAAATATATAGCATCACTCTACCAATATAAAGAGCATAATTTATATTGAAAGAAGGAAGGTTTTCCCCAAAAAGATTTATCAGTGATTCACTTTAATGTGCTGTAGCACTATTTCAGCACATTTAGTGCCTGGTTAAACTGCGTTGTGGGTGGTTTGTGGAAAAACTAGACGTATTTACACAAGTGGCAAAACTGTTTAGTGAATATGCTATTGTAAATTTTAATACTGATATCTTAAATCCAAATAATAAATATGAATAAATAAAAAATGTACTTACCTTAAAAGTTCTGATATAAAACTTAAATACTGCTGACCTCAGAGAACACTCAAGTCACCGCGTTTGCTACAGGAAAATTATATCATAGAAAAAATTACAAGAAGCATATTCCAGTGTGAATGAGCTCAGCAACAGATGCAAGTTAGCACATAACTGACCTCAACTCACATGAGGAAATGTGTCAAGAGGATGTGCTGTTACTTACTGCAGAGGCTTTACCAATATTTAACCAACACCCGAACTACACTTTTTGCCATTTTTGACCAGTAAATAAGAACTAGCGCACAAAACAAACATTTCTAACCAAATAATAAATAAATAACAAAACCAAATATAAGCCATATGTACATGTGAAACATTAATTAATTAATTAATTAATTAATTAAAAATCATTCAAGAAATAAAAAAAGCTATCAGTAATTTTTGTTTTGATTTGACTGATACAGTGATCATTTTGGACATTTTCTGACACCAACATGAATTTAGCATGCAAACATAAAAGTTTTAGTTACCCATGGCATTATAGAAATGCTTTATGTCAGCCACAATTAAATGTTTTATTATTATCAAAATAATTTGTGCTTTATTTAAATTATTGACGTAAAATTTAATAATTATTTAATTAATTTTATTTATTTACATTTTAGACATGTTCTATGTAAAATAAAACATCTAACTGAACAACTTTTAATGCCAAAACTAGTTTTAATTATTATTATTATTATTATTATTTTAATTCATCCATCAAATCCCCATAAAGGTAGTGACATTTTAAAGCACTAACAAGATCTAAACATGACAATAATTATTAGTGTGCACTGGCATTTGAAAAAGCTGAAAGGGGAATTTAAAGATGTGTTACACATGGGGAAGAAGACTGTCTGTTCATGTGTCAAAGAACTGGTTAAAGTGATGTCAAAGACATGGACAATGCTGGTGTCAGACATTGAATTGCATCATCTTCATAGAAAGCAGCTTGGCATGAATGTGGAGAGTGAAGGGTAGATTAAAGATTGGACCATGTAAAACTGCTTTTTTCTTTTCTTTCTTAAAAAGGCTGGCTCTACTTTAGATGTTTATAGATCTTTTTTTTTTTTCTTGCTGTCCATTACTGGTCATACTTGAGAGGAGAGAGGAATAGAAAAACTAGGCATCAGGCATTGATGGTAACCTACCTACAGTGCCTTTGGAAACTGCATACATATTTCATACTCGCAGACCAGGAAGTATAAAACTGCACAGCTTCTATCTGCTTTTGAAGGTTTTATCAGTCCCTGGTTGATCTAGGACTCTAGGTAACACTTTTCAAGCAGTCTGAAGTGGCATTTCTTCGGGTTGTTGGCGAGTCAAGCCTGAGGGAACTCCTCCAGCAGCCTCAAGAGTTGAAGCAGATGCTTGCCTTATCCTTTGGAGAGGATGAATACATTGTACAGTTATAGTACATTTCATATGGTGATTTCTTGTGGAGGTCCTAGAAGAAAGTCCACAGGTCCTTTGAAAGGAAGGCATCACCTGGTTATGACCAAGTCATAGGTTCAAACTCTAGAGAACACATCAACAGATTAAAAATGTATAAATGCACTATAATAGTGGTTTTCAAACTTTTTTTTATCCCAATGACCTTCTTTCGAAAATCTAAAGACAACTATACATTTTCATGCGTAAAGACCCATGTGTGAGAAAAAAAAAAAAAAAAAAAGTACTATTATAAATACATGTTGTTTGCAAAATTAAATAATTGGCTTTTATAATGATATGGCACCAAATGCCAACTATTAAAATTATTTACAATATTTATTACTTTATATTAAACGGTTAGTTTACCCCAAAATGACAATTCTGTCATTAATTACTCACCCACATGTCGTTCCAAACCCATAAGACCTTCATTCATTCAGCTTCGAAGCTTTACGAATCTTTTGTTTCGAATCAGTGGTTCGGAGCATGTATCAAACTGCCAAAGTCACATGATTTTAGTAAACAATGCTTTGTTACGTCATAAGTCTTTCGAAAAATTTCAGTGGTTCACCACTGGGGGGCGTGACTTTGGCAGTTTGATACACGCTCCGAACCACTGATTCGAAACAAAAGATTTGTAAAGCTTCGAAGCTTCATGAAGCAGTGTTTTGAAGTCGCCCATCACTAGTAATTGTTGAATAAAGTCGTTATTTAGTTTTTTTGGCGCACAAAAAGTATTCTCACCGCTTCATAACATTAAGGTTGAACCACTGTAGTCAGATGAACTGTTTTAAATATATCTTTAGTAGCTTTCTGGGCGTTTGAAAGTGTAAATTAACTTGCTGCCAATGCAGGCCTGAGCCATCGGATTTTATAAAAAATATCTTAATTTGTGTTCCGAAGATGAACGAAGGTCTTATGGGTTTAGAACGACATGAGGGTGAGTAATTAATGACAAAATGTTCATTTTTGGGTGAACTAACCCTTTAAGGTGTTACCGTTTTCTACCCAATGTTATTGTTAGATGTATAAACCTGAAGAGAAACATCTTCAGTTCAATTCAAATGTATTTGTAAAGTGCATTTCATGCACAGTAAACTTTGTTCCAAAGAAAAATGTTATAATTATTGCAGTGAACATTTTTAAAAAGTTAACAGGTGAAAAACCCCTACACTATACTTGTCAGATATGTGTTAGATAAAAGTGTCTGTCAAATGCATAAATGTAAAGTAAAATGTAGAAGAATGCCATTTGCTCACCACAGACTTTCAAGCAATTTTGCCAACATGACGTCACACAAGAGTATAATTGTCAGAACTGGTACTGCCGATATCAGACCTAAAAGCAGTTAGCAGTTTGTTATGAGTTCATTCACCTGCAGATCAATAGGCAAGAGAAAATAACCCTAAGAGGAATGAACTTTCAATAAAACTATCGATTTCTACAGTATAAAGACTTACGATATGTCAAGGCGCGGCTTTGCACAGAACACACACACACGTACACAGCTTGGTTTAAGTGTCAGGACTGGCCAAATGCAGTTTGAGCAAAATAGCAAAGCAATCTTCAAAGTTCCCAGCGAGGAACAAACAAGCACAGTGCACAGCATCCTTCTGTCACAATCGTGTCCCTTGCTCAATCAATACCAGAGCATTCAGAGACTTTATAAAAAGCCATTGATGTCTGGAGATAATGCAATATCATAATACGGTGGGTCTTTCTTTTCTCAGCCCAGCAGATGCACTCATGCTATTAACATACATCGATGATTTAGTACACAGGTAACTGAATTTTCTCTTTAATTAACAAATCAATACGGTGACTGCTTTCTGCTGTTGTAGTGAAAGGTCATTGGTGTGTCTTTGTATGCTGAATAATTGAATTTACATGGATTAAAGCAGTTTAGAAGAAGTTTAGCATTCATCTGTGGCCAGACCTGTTAAATAAACCCATTGCAGGTGATCTGTGACACAATGGCCATGGTGATTCATGGCCAAACTGTAAGCGCTCTACCTCCGGAGGTCCCATCTGCAGGGGTTGCTTGCATGCGATACATAAGAGGTGAAATTGTAGTTGATGCATGAGCACTCGGTGAACCAATGGGATTTGGCTTAAAGAAAACAGCATGACAAAATGCACTTGCAGAGAATTCTGCCTCCACATTTGTTACAAGGCCGCTTGCAAGACGTAAATGAAAAGGCTGGCGGAGGAAAGGCTTGTTCGCAGTGACTTTGACATAGTGATTTCATAGGTATGCTTTGCTGGGACTTCTTATGGTGGTGACCCATTTTATTTGGCTTCTGTTTTGCTAAAAGTGGGGGTGGTATGATAATTTTACTTTAAAAGTCTAGACCGAACATGGAGATATGTTGAATTATTGAACATGCAGTAATGTCAGTCTTCATAATAGAGCATCGGTATACAAAATAGAACTCTTAAGCTTTAACGTCAACCTGCATTTTCGTTATGTTCTTACAGTACATCACTTGAAGGGGTAGTTCACCCAAAAATGAAAAAATCATTTACTTACCCTCAAGTTGTTCCAAACCTGTATGGATTTCTTTCTTCTGCTGAACAAAAAAGAAGATATTTTGAAGAATATGCGTAATCTAGTCTCACGTAGCCAGACCTTCAGACTGACGGCAGAAGGTCTGGACTCTATCGCAGCTTTCATTGGCCAAGGACCGCCCAAGAGGACGTTTGACTGACATGTAACACAACCAATCACAGTTCGTTTTGTTCTGCGTTATGTTTAGGGGTGTGAAAATGTAAAGACGATATCCCTACAATAACAAACTGGCGTTTATCTAATAAATGATTAATTCAAGAATGTTGTGCAAGTTTACTGCAACAATGGAGCCGCGAACTTCACATACTTTTGAAAATAGAACAGAAAACTTTTAGTTGATCCTGGTAAGCGTTCTGTGTCACAGTTGTAAACACGGCAGCGTTCTTCTTCTACTAGGGGGTTTGGCGTCACTGCATTTGTTTCAAAGTGGACCGTTAAAGAACATGACACACACATCTCCCGGACATCCTGTAGAATTCAACCAATCAGATGACGACTTCGAAAATCCTGAAGTGTTTCCAGTTAAGTGTGCCATATGCATCAGACATTCAGCCAACGGTTCGTGGGCATGACGTCTGAGGCTGAGACTATGGGTAACCAAACAGTTTTTGGGCCACACTGACTTCCATAGTATGGGGGAGGGGGGAAATACTACTGAAGCCATCAACTGTTTGGTTACTGACATTCTTCAAAATATCTTCTTTTGTGTTCAGCAGAAGAAAGAAATTCATACAGGTTTGGAACAACTTGAGGGTGAGTAAATGATGACTGAATTTTTTATTTTGAGGTAAATTATCTCTTTAATTTATATATCAGTGAATACAAATGCTATATTCTGAGGAGAGAGGAAAGTTGTGATGGCTTTTATTCATCGACTGTTCTCTTTATATCATGCTGCCTGTTCAGACTCATTCATTTCACTGGAATTACTCTCAAACCTCATTTTCTTTGTAAATGTCCTTATGAATATTTACAAAACCTTCAGCATGCATTAATGGGTTGTGGAAGTCTTTACAGGTTTGATATTTACAACTTCTCCAAATATTTTTGTGCTGTGTTTGTTTTGTCTCCTTGAGGATGTTAATTTGAGTGTCCTCTCTGCAAGTACAGTAAATGAAAAAAGAAAAAAAAAAACCCTATAAATAATCATTGAGATAGTAGCAACCTACAATTAAATTGCAAGTTATATTCAATATTAAAACACAACATTAAAAAAAGAAAGAAAGAAAAATGTAACATTGAATTCAGGGAAGAAAAATGTCATTACTTCATAAAGACTATTGCAGGAAAAAGGAAACTACTGTTTCTCCAACTGATGTAGAGATTCTGTTTCACTTTCTAAAAGTATTATATTGTAAGCCAAAATGTCTTAGTTTGGAGAATAGATTAAATAGAGAAATTCCAATGCATCAGAACTTCTGCTTTATGGCATTTTTCCATGGTGTCATCTGATATCCAGCATAATCACTGCAAATATTCTGTTGCAAAAGACAGAAAGAAAGAGAAAAAGGAAGCAGGCATAATCAAAATCTGGTAAAACTAAAAAAAAAAAAAAAAAGTCTCATTTGTTAACTGTAAGGTTCTATCTGCATTCTAAGCAGTTTTGACATATTGAGCTTCAAAGTTTTTGCATTCCATTCAACTTTGTAGATAGAACCTTTTTGTTTTCTAAATAAAAGTCCTTAAATGCACACAACTTAAAAAAAAAAAAAAAAAAAAAAACATCACATAATGTAAATAAGAATAAGAATCTTAATAACTCAGTTTTGACAGAAATGTCAGATAGAACCTTATAATTCCAAGGTGACGATTAGTTATTGCATTAGCTTACAAACAAACCATGAGAAATATATTTTTACAAATGTATTAATCCTCCTTGGTAATGTTAGTTAATAAAAATACAATTGTTCATTGTTTGTTTAAGTTAGTTTACAGTGCATTGACTAATGTCAACAGATACAAATTTTGTAAGAAGAACTAAAATTAATAAATGCTGTAGAGGGATTGTTCTGTTAACAAACAATACCTTTTTGTAAAGTGTTACCCAAAACTTCCAGGTGTGGGGTCCATCCTGTTATTCAGTTTGAACTTTGTAACTTAAAAGTAATAAAATGATTGTGTTGTAATTTAAAGCAATATTTCTATAAAAGGATATACAACACTTTCAGAAATGTGATTTGGTCAAGCTCAGACACTAAAAACTTGATAACTTGATTTGTTTACACATTGTCTAGACAATCAGTTTACCTGGATGCTTAACAGGATTGGACCTAACAGGATGAAAACATAGAACAAGAGTTAGCCATTAATCTGAAATTTTGAAATTATCATACTGATTTCTGTAATTGTATCTGAATTTTTTTAATGTTTTAGAACCACAATAATGTCACTTCTGGGAGAATTATGTCATTACTCAAACAAAAACATTTTTAAATAAAAAATATGTACTGTATAGTAGGATTAACCCATGTGCCTCTTTTGTCTGCTGTGTCTACAGCAGCTTTGTTGACCTTTAGGTGGAAATAGTCCTTCCATCTGTAGCAAAATGAAAAGATGCTGTCTACTATGTAGAAATGTATAGCTCCACACATTAAACATGTACACTCACAGCAGAAACCTTGACCCATTTGAATGAGTTATAGACCGTGGGTTTATATTGACACAGTGACAAATGACAGCAGCAGAACCTTTTTCATTATCCATGTGAATGCCGACTGGAAGATAGAACTAGAGCTGATCAGACTGAATTGATTGTAGTTTTCAAAATGATAGACCTTAATCTAATAATGAGTATGAAAGAAAGCATCGTGCTAGACAGAATACCCTGCGCCGCAGAGAAAAACAATCCTGAAATTCTTACATGTCATCTACAAAGAGATTTGCTCATTTTCTTCTGAAAATAGACTACAAAAGATGATTGTCTTGGCAACTATGAGCATTATTGTTCATGCCTACAGTTAGATTCGTGGTCACTTTTAAGTAAGCGGTTGTGATTTTTAAAAGATTCTATTCAGCATGGTAATTCAAAGCAAATTAACAAGAAAACACTTTTAAAGTGGTTCATTCTCTCATTAGTTTCCCTTAACAACACCTTTTCTATAATAATAATTTGTTTACAGATGCCACTTGGTTTGACATTTTATTTAATGCAATGATTCATATTTTCATGAAAGCTACACACACACACACACACACACACACGGCTGTTGGTATGTTTGAAAGGAAGGTCCATTTGTTCCTCTGACCTCCTCATAATGTCAAATATACTCTAAAATGTATTTGGCTTTACTTGTATTTGCTTAAAAACAGACAATGTTCTGCATGTTTTTAATTATATAAAATGCATGGTCATCCATGAGGCAGAAATATAGATAATAAAGAAGAATGAGGCTAGTGTCAGACTATACAGAGAATGTTTGGAAACTTCCATCGCCTTTTCAGCAAAAATTTTAATGAAATGCAAAAATATCAAATCATTGTTTCGGCAGAAACTGTAATCAATAAATTATATGAAATTGCAACATAAAAGCATGCAAGATGTCATGTAACTGCTCCGAGACACAAAGGTTGAGGGGTAATCCAAAAACGTAATCCAAAAGCCAGGCAAAAGGTCAAAACACAGGGTTAACAGTCTAAACATTAACGGGGAACAGGAACACAGGCAAACCGGGTCAAAACCAAGGCACAGAAAACCAAATGAGGGCTCAGAAATGCAGTGCTGACACATACAAGACTTCGCAATGAATGACAGAATGAACCAGGCTTATATAGGCAGGGAATAAAAAGGTAATGAGAAGCAGCTGAGAACAATCAGGGATAATGAGACCGGGCAGTGAGTTCTGGGAAATGTAGTCCTTGATCGAGTGGCAATAGTCTGGGGTAGGGTGCCCTCTAGGGGCTATCAAGGGCACTCCAGCTGGTGTTCGTGACATAAAACAACTTGCCTCAACCTGACATTTATGAAAAAATCCCTTGCCATGACACCCGTTTCACTTGTTCAGTACGAAGCCCCGCACATGACATGCAGGAAAAAAATAGTAGGCTAAATCGTGCGCACGCTTTACTAAGTCGTTCCCTCAATTTATAAATCGTGCACACGCTTTACTAATTTGTTCCCTCTATATTCTAAATCATGCGCACGCTTTACTTATTCATTCCCTCGATTTACTAAATCATGCGCACGCTTTACTAAGTCGTTCCCTCAATTTATAAATCGTGTGCACGATTTAGCAAATCAAGGGAACGAAATAGTAAATCGTGCACACGATTTAGTGAATCGAGGGGACCAATTGTCATTCGTGCGCATGATTTACTTTTTTTTTTTACTTGCATGTCATGTGCGGGGCTCCGTAGTTCAGTAATAATATACGTTATTGTGTTCATCTGTCTACACAAATATAGCAAAAATATGATACTGAAATTTTAGCCTAGAGAACAGAAAATTGGAAATATTTATTTATTCTAGAGAAAAAAAGCATTTGCAAAAATTTGACAAACTTTCGTAACTGCGTAACTTTTCATAAATATATACAATATATATTGTGTATTTTTCCCAGTTATAGCTACCTTACTAGAATTTGCCATTTCAGTCATATATGAGCAATTAAGATAAATGGAAATGCAGATAGCTTTCTCCAGGTACTATAGACCACTTTGGTTCAGACAAATAGCTTTTTATTTGATCTTTTTTTATTATTTAAGTTTTATGTTATTTTTAGTCTCCACACCACACTTGTATATTAATGTATATGTTCTACATCTGCAAACCATCTGTTTGGTTCTAATTTACTTTCAAGAAGAGAACAGATTCTAAAACTGATTACATGTAGCAAATCTTTTCATGTGCAGGCCTTTGGTGTGGTCAACACCTTTGACAAACTGTTTTTGAGGCATCAACAGAGAAAAGCTTTCTGCTTATTTTATGATTTCAAACCTTTATTCTGTTTCTCGCAGCTCTTATTGACAAGAGGCGTCATCAAAACAGATGTTCTGCAGTGCAGCCCTCAGCTAATTTTATCTGGACATCAAATCGATGTGTAATCATTATTGGAGGCTTTGCCACATGGAAAGAAACACTGAAGTAAGATCAATCCAGCTTGAGTGGATCGCTACAAACAGCAGAGCTGTTTCATTTGTGAGCAGCACTGAAAATTGCACTTGGAATGTCAATAATTAAAGGGTGGAACTTCTTGTACAGAAACTGGATTTTTTTTTTTTTAACAAAGTCGTCCATTACAGAAAAATTGCATGCAACATAATTGTGAGCATTGTCTAATTATAACTAATTACATTTAATTGACTCCTCATTCATCAAAATGGTTCATTTTCTGTCAAAAAAAAAAAATTGTGACAGCCACTCCAAAAAACAGTTAAGCAGCCAGCAACATCCACGAATCTGGAATATGTTGTTAGCTGTGGTAACTCATCATCCATTCGCCGCACAGACTATAATTAACTCATAAGACCTTTGCGAGGGTCTGTTGCACCTTTGTGAATTATGCACTGTTAGTGAACTGTGAACTTTTACATTTGGTGATACTCATCATAAAACACTGAACAATTTACAATGAATTACAGTAACCATCTTTTTATTATTGTGGCTGAAGTCGACATGGCCAGTGGGTTCACAAACCCAAGGACAGGAGGTGAATCGTAGCAGGTGTGGTGGCACTATCCCAGGATCTAGGACAGTAGATTTCCTCCAGCTGGCCGAAAGCCTTTCCCCCAGGCCGCTGCACAGCCAGCTACCTGAACCAAGGTGAGACCCTCTGCGCACCGGGGGGAACTTGAATCTTAATGTAAACCGACTCATCTATAAATGATGGCAAGCGGCGATTAATCAAAATTTGACAATGTGTATGGAGGGGTGGTGGAGGTCAGGGGCTCTTTTTTTCCCCTTGGTGCTTTGGAGACTCTGCCATGTTTCTTCTCACCGGTTAGTGAGTTACTCACTATCAAAGCAGCACAGAGAAGTGGCATTCACAGCCTCAAAGCCACTGTTTCCTCTCTAGTTCTGATGAAACTAGGTATACTGAAATAATATGTAGGGGAATTTACAGTTAAAGACCCAATGACCATATATGATGAATGAAGATCCGGAGTCAGAAAAATTTACTGAAGAATAGTTTGTAGTTTCATCAGTAGAAGTCAGCTTCAACACTCACAAGGAGTTTGTAGGCTTCTCTGCTTACACATTCAATACAGCAGCAATTATACTCTAATAGAGTCCACTAACTACGTCATTACTTCAGGTTGAATGATTCTAATTGGTTATAAAAATAAAATTAGGAATTTTCCACACATGGACTGATAGACAAGCCTGTCTCTATAAATTATACAGATGACAACAATACCCTGGTTTAGGCATGGAGTGACCTCCGAGGTAATATAAAAATGCTCTTCTAGGCGCCATTTTGTCAGAAAAAACAAGTCATTCCATCATCCAGGGTGCCATTTGGTATTTGGTTCATTCATTTCACCAATACTGATGTAACAGAGAACCAGCACACAAATACATAGTAACTTCAAGGTTGAAGTTGGTCGAGCAGGATACTTCCCCAAAACATACTGATAACATGTTCTCTCTCAAAGTAAGAGGTACAGACAATATTCACCATTATTCTATAGTGTTGAAGATAAAAAGGAAAATAAATGCTTTAACATACATTGAAGTCATTCAAATAATTTAATATTTAGAAGGATAAATGTTAATTAATAACTTAATTATAAATCACTATATATAAAAAGATATATATTGAAGTGGTAGTGCATTCCAGAATCCACCTCCTTCAATATAGTGCAACGTTACAACATTTATGCTGTTGAATGGATATTTCACACAAATGTGAAAATAATGTTATTTGCTCACCCTCATGTCCTTCCAATCCTTTTTACCAGTGAACACAAAAGGAGGAAATGTGACCCTGGACCACAGGTATATTTGTAGCAATAGCCAACAATACATTGTATGTGTCAAAATGATTGATTTTTCTTTTATGCCAAAAATCATTAGAATATTAAGTAAAGATCATGTTCCATGAAGGTATTTTGTAAATTTCCTACCGTAAATATATCAAAAATTTATTTTTGTAAGTAATATGCATTGCTAAGGACTTAATTTGGACAACTTTAAAGACAATTTTCTCAATATTTAGATTTTTTTGCACCCTCAGATTCCAGATTTTCAAATAGTTGCTTATTTATTCAACTTTCAGATGATATGTAAATCTCAATTTCAAAAAATTGACCCTTATGACAGGTTTTGTGGTCCTGGGTCACAAATGTTCAAATCTTAAAAATAAAAGTTCTTTATTGGCATCAATGTTTCCGTGAAGAACCTTTAACATCCACGTATTTTTTCCATTCCACAAAAGGCTATTTATAGCGATAAAAGGTTCTTTAGATTTTTAAAATGCTCTTCACACTAAGAACCCAAAATTGTTCTTCTATGGCATCACTGTAAAAACACCATTTTGGATCCTTTATTTTTAAGAGTGTAGTGGCCAGGATCTTAAAAACATAAAAAAGAGAAAGAAATAAGCATGAACATTTACATTAAATCTTCCAAAACGTATTTTTTGTCTTAGCCTGATTCACTATGTTAAGCCTAATATAAATGTTTATATTTTAGACATGTCAGGCTGGTTTTCACAGAAATTGCATACAGAATTGCATCACTTGCCCATGCGTGTCTTGTCATATCTGTAAATAGAGAAAAGTTGCTCCAGCTACTTTAACGTGTGTATGGTGTGGGAGTGGCATAGGTTAGTCACAACAATGAGAAAGGTTGACATGAAGCATGCTAAATCTCCAACCTCCGGGGAATCACCAGTCTTAAAAAAACGGCAAAAAGAGAGTCTGCTGGCAAAAAGAGAACGCAACAGAGCTCGTAATAAAACAAGAATCAACATTGACTTTGCTTTTCAGAGATGGCGAGAACTGAGGGATGGCGGAGATGGTGTTTTTATTATTCAACAGGTGAGTAAGGTATTTTATTTAACAGATAAATATGTAGCTCTCTGATAGAGTTCATTGTAAAGCATTATCTATTGTAAAGGGTCATATTCATTAGTACAGTCACGCAGAGCCGAAACACAACCAAAACAATGTTCTTCCGCAAAATGCATGCAGTTTTGTTTTTTAACTGCTAGAGGGCCAAAAGTTACATTGCGTACCTTTAATTCATTTAGCAGATGATTTTATCTTCAAAAACCTATCTTCCAAGTTATATACCTTATACCTTACACTCTGAGTCTTCTGAATACATACAATAGCTTTGACTAACTGCACTGGAACCTTTTTGGAGACATGGACATTCTGTTGTTGTATGGAAAAATCCTTGTTTGTGCTCTATGGAAAAAAAAAATAAAATAACATGGAACAATGTGAAAGTGGGTTAAAAATGGTAGATTTTCAAAAGGACATAAAGCTGTGTGATATTTATATATTGTGATCTTACAGAAATTATGTTGAGTGCTCAGTGATCCTCTCTAATATTGATTGGAAATATGGAGTTTGCACATGAAGCTTAATGAGGCAAAAACTAACACATATGTACAGACCATTGAGCTGCATCATCCTCTTAACACAATTCACACTCAAAAATAACTTGCAACCCTTGGCCACATTTGTCAGGTTAACTGGCCAATTTAAAATTTGTAGTATAATAAAAATATTTAAATTATTTATATATTAATGCAGACTGTAATATGGGTAACTAAATAAACACTCGTAACCCTGGTCGGTCTTGAACAGGTACATAGCATGCAGTCAGTTCAGTAGAATATATATATATATATATATATTTATATAGCGCCTTTGAAAATTTGTTTGGACGCTTTCGGAAATGCAAACTCCAGGCCGTCAAGCGACCGTTCAGCGCTCATGTACCCGCAGAGGACAGCTTCATCTCGGCCAGTCCTTCGGGAATGTGCCGCTGACTCCTATGTAGATAGTGTTTAAACATGAGGTATAATTCGTTTTGGGTACATCAAACGGGCAATCTTTGGTCTTATTAATCTATTACTTGTTCTGGAGCTAATACATTTAGCTTAAGGGCTATATTAAGTTTCATAACTTTATATTTACATTGAAATTAAATCCTGTACTAACTAGAACGCTGTTTTTGTACGTTTGACTGAACTGTTTGCTTGTGTTTATTTCTTATTTTACTTCTGTTATAATGGCTATTGATGTTAATTTAAATATTATTGTTCAATAAATAATAATTTATACAAATAACATGTCGTATTTTTTGGTATTGAGAAAGAGTCCGTGATTTTAACTTCAGTGAAAGTTACATTAATACACCATTAGATGGCGGCAAAGACTGTCTTTATGAGTGAGTCAGTCAGTCGCAAAGACTTTTATATTGAAATGGACTGAAACAAGGAAACAAGGATGTTATTTTTACTATAAACAACATCTTACGAGACGCAACTGACAAATGCATTGACTAGCACTGTCATGGGAATGTTAAAAGGACAAAGACAAAGATATCACTTTCCACAGTGGACATTCAAACTGATTTTGTGATTATGAATATAAGATTGACCTGAAGAATATCAGCTAGATGCAGGTAATGCACTCACTTAGTCGGTCTCTCTCTCACTCTACTCTACATGTTACAATGAGTTTCAATGAAGCGACTCAACGTTCCTTCATTACTAGTTCTAAAGTGACGTTTTAGAATTAGTACCTTCATATATTTTTCAGTCCATTTCAATATAAAAGTCTTTGCGACTGACTGACTCACTCATAAAGACAGTCTTTGCCGCCATCTAATGGCGTATTAATGTAACTTTCACTGAAGTCGAAATCACTAACGGACTCTTTCTCAATACCAAAAAAATATGGCATGTTATTTATATAAAATATACTGTAAACGTTACCCTCGATTTCTGGTTTTAATTCCGTAGAAACCATGGAAGCACCAAAGACACTTTAATATGCATTATATTATGTGTTTTTATTAGACAGATGAGCAGCTGTTTGGATACCTTTATCAGAACAGAAACAGAAAACTAATCAGTGTTATATAGCTCAACACAGTTGTTTGAATCTCTTGTTTTCTTGATTTACTGCGAGTGACATTTTTGTACCCAAAATGTAAATCAGACAACAAGATTTTGTCAAGTGGCTAACATAGCATAATCAGAAAGAGCTTTATTTATAGTAACAGTAATACAGCATTTTCTCCACCATATTGTTATATAAAAAAAAATGAATTGCATGCCAATTAAGCAACTCAAGTCATCCAGGTTTTATTAATATGATTTTCTAATATCAATCTAGCTTAGGCTACTGCAGTGTGCAAAAGTGTCTCTCATGCTGTGTTACCCCACAATTTTTATTCGTGACCTGTATGAGTATTAATTCAGCACTTGCGGCTGTTTCATTAGAATGAAATAAAATAATGTGAATTTAAGTGATCAAACGTAACTGTAACAAAGTTCAAGTTCAGGGAAGGAGGAGGCAGGAACTGGCAAATGTTAAACGTTACTTTAATCATAAAATAAACATGAATAACAAAGCAAAAGAAGTGGCATCAGCTGACTGGGGCATATAAGCATAAATAAAACAGCAACGTAAAATGTCCCAGGCTCTCGGCCCTGCCCTGCTTCATACCACAGTAACATTAATAAAACTTTAATACATTAGCTTATGAACATGATTTCTGCCTGAGTCCCGTCGGATTGCTTTCCATCAGCTGTGGAGGTGAATACGACAACTCCCATGATTCCACGCTCATTCACGGTGTCAAGCTACGCCTTTGTTATTGTTTTAAATAAGTGACATCTAGTGGTGAAACTTACATACTGTGCCTTTAAATTGAAATAAATTTCATTAAAAATCTCAATTGTATAAATCCTGAACTTTTAACTAAGTTTTTTTTTTTTTTTTTCAAACCCCTTTCTTCCTTGTTTAAGACTATTACTATAACTATTTTTCAATAGGGTAAGAAAAATAAACTCTTAATATCTTTTTTGCTTCTCAAGTAATCTTGTTTAGAAGATTTAAATACTGGCAAGAATGCTAATTAAGAAAAACATGCAGTATAAAATTTTCAGTCTTAGACAATTTTGCATAAATTAAATCATTGTTTGTTGATAGTTTGGCTTACAGTAGCACAATTACACAAAGAGTATTTCCTGTTGTTGAATATGATTATACATTTAAGGTCCAAGATGCGCCTGCCTACCATTAACAATCATTCCATTATTTTTTAAAAAACTCTATTTTTGTAATGCTGTATTATTTGGTGGCAAGTGTGATACCTATTCACTGTCCAATTTAATTAACAGAATCCCACGGAGAACAGAGATAATGAGACACTTTGACTCTAAACATATACTGTCACTAAAAGGTCATGCAAAGGCCAAAAATGCAAACTATCAGTTTTATCTCCATAAACTCTTAATGGCATGACCTTTCAGGGAACACTTTCTGACATGTTTTGTCATATCTCATTTGTGGTAGTGTTTATCTTCAGTATGTTGGTAATATGCAGAAGAACAGCTGATGTTTCATGGTATGGGGGCTTTATGAGATCTTCATGCGCAATTCTACACAGACCCCACAGCAGCCAATCAACAACCAATACCTTCATAAATTTTTCTTTCCAAGGTGTTTTGGCTGGAAACACACGAAATAGCTGCCACTGGTAGGGCATAGAGATGCATACTAATGAAGAAGATATTTACGATTCTGGCCCAGGAAGATTCCCTCATATTTCTCCTCATTTCCACCCCACCCAGCAGCAGCTGTTGCTATAATTTCCCAAATTGGCCATTGTGTGTTCAATTTCTTATAAGACACCTCCATCACCTCCATTTTCCAATAGAACTAGCTTTGGCACAACCAGTATGCCAGTAATGCCATGTTCAGCTCCTTCCAGCATCTCCTTCCTGTACATATATCAACTCTGGAATGAATTAGGTAATGCATATTAACTCTTTCTGATTGGACAGTCATGTCATTCTGCATTCAAATATTTTTCTGTAATGAGCTCTAAAGTGTTTGTCCCTGTCAACCAGCAGTCTCAAACTCAATAAAATCTGAATCAGAAAGAGTTTTATTGCCAAGTGTGCTTGCAAACACAAGGAAATTTTCTTGGTAAATGAAGCTTCTAGTGCATATAAACACATAATAATAAAATTAAAGAATAAAAACATGAAAAAAGCATAAAGAAACCCCCCAGTTGGGATAGAATCAGAATAGGCATATTTACAGATATGAACATATTTACATTTTACAGTATTATGGATAATAAATAGAAGTGAATTAACAAGTGATATTGCACTATAGTGGAGCATTAAGAGAGGCCTTAAGAGGGATGCACTGATATTAAATTCTTAAAATTAAAATCGCCAAAGCTGACAATTATTTTCATGTTATGCACAATAATTAATAAATGGGCAATATCAAAATTCGGTAACACTTTATTTTAGGGTCTTTTAACTTGCTTATTAGCATGCATATTAATAGAATATTGGCTATTTATTAATATTATTTATTAAGCAGATATTAATGCCTTATTCTGCATGACCTTATTCTACATTTTTAATCCTACCCAATACCTAAACTTAACAACTACCTTACTAATTATTAATAAGCAGTAAATTAGGAGTTTATTGAGGGAAAAGTCATAGTTAATAGTTTATATGTGTTCCCTATACTAAAGTGTTACCCAAAATTCTATATTATTTTGTCGAAATAAATTAAAAATAACACACCAAATACTATAATCAATCATTTGTGAATAATTGACACTTGAAAGGTGAATTTAGGCATCAAAACTTAATATACAGTATGAAAATGAATATTCATTTAGAGATTTGCTAAAAATTACAGTGATTAAATTATTAGTGTTTTTAAACTTTAACCTCCTAAGACCCGGGGAAAAAAAGTTTTTTGAATTTAGTATTTTTTCATGTCATTACATTGTTTAGAGCATACGAAACAAACAAACAAACAAACAAAAAAAAAACATTTTTGAAAAATGATATTTTATTCATATGTTATGCAATGTCCTCGTAAGAGGATGACATATAATTATAGGTATAGGCAAAAACAATTGGATTTTTTTTCATTCACCAATAAATTTTTAGATTTTTTTTAATCAAACTTTGTTTAAAGATGATTCTCAACTGTTATGAAAGATATAACAGAATGATTTGATATACCATTTTACTTTGTGCAATATGTGGGTAAAATGGCCATACATGGGTTTTCCCATTCCATACAATGTATCTATACTCTGTATCTAATTTGCACATTAAGTGTTCTTGGAGCAACATGCAATGAAAAAAGAAGTGTAATAATGGGAGTAATAGTTGGCAACATTTTCATAATAATTGTAACGTAAGGAGGTCCACTGGAGGCGAGCGTAGGTAGAACCCAAGTGCAGTTTATTAACAATAATCCAAAATACAAACTTGAACGGGAACATGAACATAGACGTGACGTGACTTGACTTGACTTTAGATCCAGACACTCACCGACTTGACTATAGATCCAGACACTCACCGACTTGACTATAGATCCAGACACTCACCGACAGCAGGTTACATATAAACAAAGCTAGACAAGATAACAATGGAACATGAGGGCTATTTATACCAAGAGACTAAATAACAAACAAGGAACACCTGTGAACAATGAAGACAAAGGACCAATGACAGGACAGAACTGAAATCACATGACAATGACAACCAATGAATGACAGGACAGAACTGAAATCACATGACAATGACAACCAATGAGAACATGACACATGAGACAGGGGAAGCACATGACATGAACACATGAGGGCAATGGGAAATCACATGACAAAAGCACATGGCAAGAACAAGGAAAACAAACATAGCATAACAGTAAAACAAATCATAAAACGTGAACATGAAACAACACCAAAACAAGACATGACAATAATATCTAATATTTCATAGGAATATTGATATGTAATTTCTTTCCCTATTCACTTGTTGTGTCTCCTAAAATGCCTGATAAACATGATTTAAGTCCTGGTGTCCTTGACTGAGGACATGTATGAAATCAATCATCAATAATTTTGTCACGGAAAGTCACATTTTGATTAGAAACCCCATAACATTTTCCTGAGATGTTGATCTATAACAAACAATTTGAAAATTAGCCAGATTCAAAAATAATTACAACATATTATCATATTGCTGAATTTGATCATTCAGTCATTTTAAAGACCAAGGAGAAGTTGTTGTCTTGGTGAAACCTCGAAACATTTGATTGAAAAGCCCTGAATGTGCTTTTTACAGGATGCCCAGACTTTGACATGTATGGTGTCAGAGAAATTCACTAAAATGTAATGTCCTCGTACGAGGACAGAGGGACCCAGGAGGTTAAGTGAGTTTTTGATGACAACAAAGGTAATCTAAATGTAAAAATAAAAGTAATAATAATGCACAATTAAATATCCAATATTCAGACGATAATAAATATGGTATCGATATACTGTGCACCCCTACTGTACACTTGAATTGATTTATAAAAAAATGCATTAAAAATGCAAAACATATAAATAAATTTGTAAGTTTTGCATTTTAATGCTTTTTTTAAACATTATAATTCAATTCAAGTCTTTCTTTCCACATAATAAAAAATAAAACTCAAATAATTTCATGTCTCTCTCTCTCTCTCTCTCTCTCTCTCTATATATATACATTTGCTAAGAGGCCAAATAAATATCTCTCCTCATAAAGTAATGACCATCTGACTGTATATTATTGTATATTCCATCACCCTCACATGAAACAACAGAGAACTGATAATGGCATATGTACAGTTAATGTGAAAGCTTTCAAAACAACTCCTCTGGTGCAACAGGAATTAGCTCAAAAACCAACCAGTTATTTGTCACTGTCATGTCACTCATTATAATGCAGTTACAGTTTACTGATTATGCTTTTATCAAGTAAGCTTTGCTGTCAATGTGTGAAAACACATGTTAATTCAGTCTTTTAAACAGAACAAGAGAGAGAGAGAGAGCATGCTGGCTCCCAACCAGATTAAGACTTTCATAAAGGCAGAACGAAGGTGTGCCAAGATGAGTGAGGTCACATCCCAACAGCCTGCTGCCTGCCGAAAGCAGAAATGTATTACTTTACCTGAAAATCCGAGATATCTCCGGGGTCTCGGATAAGGAAGTATGTTGTTGTGAAGGAAATGGACTATTCAAGGTGTTCAGGGAAAAAAGCAGAGCAAATAACATTTAAAAACAAACAATGTTTTGAGCTTGTGTCATAACTCTGAAACACATTCAGACACAGGTCATTTAAGTTCCACCATTACAGTTAACACCAGATGCACAAATTACAGCTGACGGCAGCCCTGAAGATTTTGACCCTTCGCTAGTTCCCTAGAGCTCCTTCATCATTTGCAAGTCACTGCCCTCCTCACAATGCTGATAAATAACTGTGAGGAAAATTACTTTTGAAAAATGAGAAACGAATGACCTTTTGGCCACGTAAATGCCACTAACAAATCCATGTAATTAGACAACCCCGGGCACCGCGAGGATAACAATTAAACCTAACCTCCAAATAATGCGCACTCTATAATCATGCAAGGGAAGTCACCCTCAATATTGTGTCTTGAATAAGGCACAACACGGCTTTGTTGTGAGCAGAAGCACAGAAATTGTTTTAAAACTTGCGTGTGATGCTTGAAAAGTAAGCCTGTCCTAGTATATAAAGTTATACGAGCTTGACACCCACCAGAGGGCGAAACTGGGAGCAATAGGGGTATGGCACGCTACTCATGAGATGCTGCTCTGGATGAAGGAAACGGTGTAATTAATGACTAGTTTGTGAGACAGCTCCGCACAAGGGGTTTGACTGGATTTCGCTCTCCTCTTTTGACAAACAAGCTCCGGCCCGCACAGAGAGGTTGTAAGCCCTCCTTTGGTGAGGTGCCCTTGTACCGTGGTGCTGGTGTGTCCTCAGTAATTAATCCCATGTTTGCCATGATGCTGAAACAACCTAGATAGCTCCGGCTGGTAATTGATCTAAAGAGAATGCTTCTCAGACACGGAGAAGGGGGCAGGAAGGAGCGTTTGGATATACGACGTCCTCACAAGAGTGAACGTGAAAAAAAGTGTAAGGGGTCAGATGTACATTAAATGAATCACTCAACCCTCATGTCGTTCCAAATCTGTTTCTTCTGCAAAACACATAAGATGATATTTTTCATGGACAACATTGGATCCCATTGACTTTCATTGGGGGGGGGGGGGGGGGGGACATTTTTCAAAATATCGTTTGTGTTTCTCTGAAGAAAGAAAGTGAATCAGATTTGTAATTACATGAGGGTGAATAACTGATGACATCATTTTCATTATTTGGGTGAACTATTCCTTTGAGACTGAATAGGAATGTCTATTTTTCACAATTCTTCTCATTATTTTGACCTTACGAAAACTAAAGCTTTGTCGTTGTGCTGCCTGGTACACCATCATTATGAATTTTGACCTTTTTGCTAATTTTCTGAATAAAATTACAGTTGGCGGATCTAGTACTGCTGCATGGCATCACATCAAATTTAACCCTTAAAAGATTAGTTCATATATCTAGCTTCCGCCATTCAAAGTACGAAGAAAGTGTAAAACTCATGCAGTTCAAAAAGCTTACGCTACGTCCTACGCCTTCCCTTTTCAACTTACGGAAAAAGTGTAACTGACGCGGCGCCAGTTTACACTTTCTTCATAACTTGAATACATAAGGTGGTCTGGCAGAAGCTAGATATTTTACTTCATAACTTGTTAAATATGGATATTTTTTTAAACAAATGCATCGATTCATTTCAGAAGGCCTTTATTAACCCCCCGGAGCCGTGTGGAGTACACGTTTATGATGGATGGATGTGGATGGAAACACTTTCTGTAGCTCATACTCGTGGGTCCCATTCACTGCCATTATAAAGCTCGGATACATCAGGATATTTATTAAAATATCTCAGAGGGTGTTTATCAGAAAGAAGAAAGTCATATACACCTAGGATGGTTTGAGGGTGAGTAAAGCTTGGGCTAATTTTCATTTGAAAGTGAACTAATCCTTTAAAGTTCATCCAAAAATGAAAATTAATCATTTGTTTTGCTCACCCGCCCTCATGTCATTCATATCCTGACTTTTTCGTGGGGAACATAAAAGAAGTAATTTTGAAGAATGTTTGAAGAACAGTGTCCCATACAGTGTCTAAAACAACACTGGATTTTCATTGTTTAGAGAAAAAAAAAAAAAAAAAAATATATATATATATATATATATATATATATACATATATACATATATATATTATTTTTTTATTTTTTTCCCTGGGGTATTTTTATGTTCCTGATGTTTTAAGAGATGAATTACATCAATAATGAGAGGCCGGTATGACCATCTTAATTAATTTTGTATACCTTAATTATACATGTAATGTTTTAATTATGTCTTATGTATAATTATATAAAAATGTTCAGTACTGCCACATCCAGACAATATACACTCCACACCTCAGTAATAAGATGCTGCCTTCAAGTCCTAAAATCACAACTTAAAAAAATAATAATTTTGGTCTGAATAAAATGGACTTGCTAGACAATTTTATTTTTAAATTTATTTTATATTTAAGGGGGGACACTACAGGCAAAAACACTGTTTTTTCAGGCACCTGTCAATTTTGAGATTTTGCGCTTTTTGGCTTTTCATAAAGTGTTTTTTCAGACTGGTGGAAAGAAAACATCCAAAATACACTAAGTGTATATTTTATAGCACTTTATCTATTTGCGTCTATAGATTTCAATTACAGTAAATATCTTTAAAGGCCGTTTTCTCAAAATGAGTTTTTTCTCCTGCTCTGAGTCAGAAATCTTCACTTCAGCAGAACTTACATACACCAAACTTTACAGTTTTATTCCTATCTATATTCTGAAGGTTTTTACAGAGGGATTTGTTGATATATAATTTGCCTGATTTTATACAACATTTTATTCCTAAAAAAAATGGTGAAAATAATTTTTTTTCTGGCTGTTGATAGTATTTTCTGATTGATAAAAAAAGAGAGTGATAAAAAGAGATATCCAAAATTCCCTCTGTAAAAACCTTTGAATTTAATATGTCCAAAAAATTAAACGAGAATTTTGAACCTGATGTCATCCAATATTCAGATTTTTGTTCTAGAAATGTATGCAAATTAGCGCATATTTAATTAGATAACGCCTCATTTGCATATTTAAACTTAACATTTTAGAAAACTTGTAATACAATTTTTTTTTGCAATTTTTAATGTAATCAATCAGCTGGGGAAGTATGGTGATATCTATTAGTTAATTTTTTTACCCTATTTACCTGGGGTGTCTCGCCTTTTAAACACTAATGCAACATGAAATGTAAAAGATGGACATTAGGAGTGCAATTGATGATTTATCTATTTTAGCATTTTCGTGATGCCATACGAATAGAGGATGATGGGAAATGTAGTCTGTCTCATAAATTAATTAAATGGATAGGATTTTCGAGTATTCTGACCAGCTTTAACACTCTTATTCATGAAAAGCAGAGCTGCTCGATTCATTGAGAATATGCCTGGAATAGACATCTAAACAAAAGAACATGTAATTTAATGAGGAATTCCAGGATTTTTTTTTTTTTTTAAATGGGGTGCCATGGGGGACCAAGAACCAGTCAAGAACCAGTACAATGATACTGTGTGGTTGAAAAAACTTTGTGAAGCTGTTTTTTATACTTATACATGACAACTGCTCTAAGTCAGTGGCATAGCCAATGTAGATTTGAATGTATCGCTGTGATCGTACTTATCAAAGGTTTAAGACATTAACAAATCTTTGTCATTTAGAAATAACAAAAAACTAAAGATGCCACAAACGTCAAACATAAAATAGGATCTGTCATGAATAGATCAAGTGATCAAAAATGAATTAGGTTTCTGACTATTTTCTTTATTTCCCAAAATTGTAGCATCACAGCCCATTTCTAACAGTATCCCTCCTCATGGTATTACAGCACAATATTTCAAAAAGCGTGCAATCATTTTTATCTGGTATGTTAAAGGACTTGTTCCTTTTTGAGGTTTCTTGCTTGCCTCAACGAGCAAACAGCATGGCAAATAATACTGGGACTGCTGGAATGCTGTTTCAAACTGTAGCAACCAGATGGATTTTTTTTTTTTCCTGGAGTCTCTTATTTTTGTTTGTTTGTTTGGCTGTTGCATAATTTATTAGACTGTCCTTCACTTTTGCTCAGCTCCACTTCTATGCAAGTTTAATACAACCTACTTCTTCCACACAAGAAAATCTTCTTTGCCCCCTTGTTGTCTCGCTCCTGTTTGTGACTTGATACGCAGCCACAGTTGGCCTGGATGCCAGAGAAAAATTCAAAGACAAGGTAATGTAATTGTAAAATTTCCAAACTTAACTGAAAAAGGGGTATAATAAACCAGACTAAAACAATGAGAGTTGAAGTCGACCTGAGAGAACAGTGTGCTGCTGTCTGTAACATCTTTGCTGTTTCTATCTCATTTTCTATACATTTATGTAATATACAATATACGCATGGAATACAGACAAAAATTGCACATTTTCTGTCAGGATATATAGATGTACAGTCTGTAATCAAGCAGGAGGTGTATTTTTCTGTTAACATGCACAGTTTTTGTTAGCTTTAGACAAACAGTGGGTGTTTTTGATAACATTTACAATGCACTTCAAGTTAATGAATTTGACTTTTCAGTTCATTAAATATACTGCCTGCAAAGTCAGTTTAGGTTGTTTTCCAGCAAAAATATAAAAATCATTAAAACAAAATAAATTTACTAGAGAAGCTCTGCATAAGATGTTAAGATTTGTTTTCTTTCTTTCTTTTTTCTTTTCATAGATTGTCTTTTAAATATAAGTTTTTTTGGTAACACTTTACAATAAGACTCTTACCTAAGCAACACTATGTAGTTTTGCGACCTTAAAAGTAATGTCCCTAAAATTATTTCAGTGGTAGAATAACTCTTAACCAGACAAATTCTACTGCCGCTGCTACCTGAGCAGCCTCCTAGCGGCTACAACCACACACTGCAAGTTTCGTGTTTGGGTCGGTACACACAGCCCCGCTCATCCCCTGCCAGCGGAAGAGTGCGACCTGCTTTACGGCATACGTCACATATTTTACACGTAGGGTGGAGTTTGCCAACAGTTAACTATAAGATGAAATGGTCTAATATGCAAGTCTCAAACATTTTATTCTATTATACAGATTACATCCTTTGCAAACAATGCTACATACGAAATATTCAAGCAAAAAAAAAAAAAAAAAAAAAAAACTAGGCTAACATACTACCATTCTTTTTGTCATTGTACTTTTCAATTCTGGAGTAACAATAAATAAAACTATGTAATGATATTTGTAGAACGTAGTGTAATATGGGCTACTTTACCTGGTCTGTGGACATGGTTTCCAAACGTGGTTTCTGCATTCGCTGGTTCCATCAGCTTATGCCAAATTCACACTACAGGATTTTAAGCTAGGATTTTGTTAACGAGCTCGCCGACAGGTCGGGCTGTGATCGGGGGAAAATCAGCGGGTGATCGGCGCTCGCCAATCTTTATGTGTGAACTACTCAACAACGCATCAAAGAGGCTCGCTAATGCGTCGCCGACACCTCACTGACGCCAGACAAATATCTAGCATGCTAAATATCTGGAGCTGTCGGCCGACTCGATATCCTGTGCTGTCACGCGTCGCAACGAGCTACAGTTAATGAAATATACACTGATGTCTATGGAAGCAGCAATAACAATCCATTCAAATTTAATTTGCCAACGTTTATTCATATCAGATACACATTGTGTAAGTAACTATAAAGCTCACTCTGTTCTTCTCCCAGTTCACCGGCCACAATTTCGGGTCAAATGGATGAATTCTAGTGCTGTAGCCTATAAATCCGACTGACAGGACTCTCTGAACTAAAGCGAAAACAAACAAGGCAGCACCAATCTCGTGTTATAGATTAAGATCAAGATCATGATATGGATTTTTTAAATGACAAAACACTCACTTGCACATATATGAGAATCAGAATATCATATAGTTGATGACATGGCGAGAAAAGCGATACTTCAAAGGATATTTTAAACGTATGTGTGAAATGGTTAATTCTAATTAAATTTAATTCAAAATTTAATCTAATTTCTTCCCAATGTCCATTTTCAAATAAAGTCATTGGGTGACAGAGTTGTTGTCAGCTCGTGTAGTGTGTAACCCCATGTTGCGGACAGGGTTGCGGAGTAACGGAATACATGTAACGGCGTTACGTAATCAGGATACAAAAATCCAGTACCTGTAATTCGTTACAGTTACGTCAAAAAACGTAGTAATCAGATTACAGTTACATTTTGAAGAAAGGGAGAATACTATCAGGATTACAATCGTTTAATTTAAAACTAAATAAATCATTATTTTGCCATAATATTAAGCGCTGCTTGATTATACAGTATTTCCTGGTACTGTTGCCAGTGATGACTCACGTGAGCCACCCGCTGGTGCACGCGCAAATAACACCCGTCTACAATCTCCTCAGATGCAGCTGCTAGTTGAAACGATGCTGCTTTCAATTAATGGAAAAACGCTTTCAATTCATGGAAATTTCGCTGCTATTTTGTTTTCAAAGAGGAAAATGCAAACAACATGGTTGTACAGTGCAAACTCTGCCTTCCAGCTATGAAAACACTTTCTTTATCAAAGAACTAAAAAATAATCTGTAATACCATACTGTAGCCACTAGATGTCTGTATAGCCCTTCACATACAGGTGCTGGTCATATAATTAGAATATCATCAAAAAGTTGATTTATTTCACTAATTCCATTCAAAAAGTGAAACTTGTATAGGCCTATTATATTCATTCATTATACACAGACTGATATATTTCAAATGTTTATTTCTTTTAATTTTGATGATTATAACTGACAACTAAGGAAAATCCCAAATTCAGTATCTCAGAAAATTAGAATATTGTGAAAAGGTTCAATATTGAAGACACCTGGTGCCACACTCTAATCAGCTAATTAACTCAAAACACCTGCAAAGGCCTTTAAATGGTCTCTCAGTCTAGTTCTGTAGGCTACACAATCATGGGGAAGACTGCTGACTTGACAGTTGTCCAAAAGACGACCATTGACACCTTGCACAAGGAGGGCAAGACACAAAAGGTCATTGCAAAAGAGGCTGGCTGTTCACAGAGCTCTGTGTCCAAGCACATTAATAGAGAGGCGAAGGGAAGGAAAAGATGTGGTAGAAAAAAGTGTACAAGCAATAGGGATAACCGCACCCTGGAGAGGATTGTGAAACAAAACCCATTCAAAAATGTGGGGGAGATTCACAAAGAGTGGACTGCAGCTGGAGTCAGTGCTTCAAGAACCACTACGCACAGACGTGTGCGAGACATGGGTTTCAGCTGTCGCATTCCTTGTGTCAAGCCACTCTTGAACAACAGACAGCGTCAGAAGCGTCTCGCCTGGGCTAAAGACAAAAAGGACTGGACTGCTGATGAGTGGTCCAAAGTTATGTTCTCTGATGAAAGTAAATTTTGCATTTTCTTTGGAAATCAGGGTCCCAGAGTCTGGAGGAAGAGAGGAGAGGCACACAATCCACGTTGCTTGAGGTCCAGTGTAAAGTTTCCACAGTCAGTGATGGTTTGGGGTGCCATGTCATCTGCTGGTGTTGGTCCACTGTGTTTTCTGAGGTCCAAGGTCAACGCAGCCGTATACCAGGAAGTTTTAGAGCACTTCATGCTTCCTGCTGCTGACCAACTTTATGGAGATGCAGATTTCATTTTCCAACAGGACTTGGCACCTGCACACAGTGCCAAAGCTACCAGTACCTGGTTTAAGGACCATGGTATCCCTGTTCTTAATTGGCCAGCAAACTCGCCTGACCTTAACCCCATAGAAAATCTATGGGGTATTGTGAAGAGGAAGATGCGATATGCCAGACCCAACAATGCAGAAGAGCTGAAGGCCACTATCAGAGCAACCTGGGCTCTTATAACACCTGAGCAGTGCCACAAACTGATCGACTCCATGCCATGCCGCATTGCTGCAGTAATTCAGGCAAAAGGAGCCCCAACTAAGTATTGAGTGCTATACATGCTCATACTTTTCATGTTCATACTTTTCAGTTGGCCAAGATTTCTAAAAATCCTTTCTTTGTATTGGTCTTAAGTAATATTCTAATTTTCTGAGATACTGAATTTGGGATTTTCCTTAGTTGTCAGTTATAATCATCAAAATTAAAAGAAATAAACATTTGAAATATATCAGTCTGTGTGTAATGAATGAATATAATTTTCACTTTTTGAATGGAATTAGTGAAATAAATAAACTTTTTGATGATATTCTAATTATATGACCAGCACCTGTATATATATTCAGGGCTGTGTATTCCCAGTTTGTAGAAATAAGACATGATTGCTTAGTTTTAATAGGTTTTAAAAGTAACCAAAATGCTAAACATTAAAATTAAAGCAGAACAAACATGAACAGAAATGTTTGATCCGAGCTTGTTCAGTTTGGTTATGATCTGATGTGACTTTTATATTTTTAAGCTCTAAATAACAACAACGATAATAATATTGCAATAGATAATTTATCAGATTTTTTAAATTTTCTATTATTTTAAAATATTTCTATTGTTGAGACCCATTCAAAACGTATGGAACGTGTAACATTTAAAAACTTGCAGAAATTGAGAAGAAATAATTAAAATTAATTTTAAAAATGCAATTTATTTACAGTAAAGTTGACCCCTTACGTAAAGTTTACCCCTTTCTTTCTTTCTTTATATATGTGACCTTGAAGTAATCCAAAAGTAATCAGATTACATTACTTTTATATTGTGGTAATTGGATTACGTTACTGAATACTTTTTTTATGAAGTAATTTGTAACTCTAACAGAATACATTTTTAAAGTAACCATCCTAAGTCTGGTTGCGGATCATTTACGTAGTGTGAACACAACGACTTCAAGACTCCACAGCAAGTCATGTAGTCTGAACAGCACAGCGATCTGACGACATTTAAAGTCCTGTAGTGTGAACTTGGCATTAGTCAACAAATTCACGTGTATTGTGCTGCACACGGGCGAAGCTTATACAGCGACAGTATTTACGACACTGGTAAAGACAATTGCGCTTATCAACCACATGGGGGAACCATGAGCAAATGTTCCATGGTGTTGCTTTAACTACATTAGTTAATATGAAATAACAATGAAAACTCCTTCTAAAGCATTTATTATTCTTATATAATGTTATTTCAACATTTTCTAATGCATTATTAAAATCAAATGTTGTCTGTTAATATTAATATAATGGACCTTGAGTTAACATGAGCTAAAATGGAATAGTTGCATTTTCATTAACTAACATTAACACAGATTAATAATTACTGTAGCAAACTTATTGCAAGTTAATGTTAGTTAAGATTAACCATTGAGACCTTACTGTAAAGTGTTACCATTTTTTCTTGATGCACTTTTTTCACTTGTTTTTTTTTTAAGGGTTAGTTAGCCCAAAAATGAAAATTCTGTCATTATTTACTCACCCTCATGTCGTTCCAAACACGTAATACTTTTGTTCATCTTCTAAACAAAAATTAAGATATTTTTAATGAAATCTGAGCTATTTCTGTCTGTCCATTGACATTCCACACAACTATCACTTTGTCACTTCAAAAAGTCCATAAAGATATCGTAAAATTAATATATATGAATTAAGCGGACACACAATTGCTTTATATAATGAAACAGATTTAATTTAGGCTTTTATTCACATTATATAAACATTCATTAACGCACACATCAGTTATGGTAAACGTAGGCTCAAGCATGTTTGCTTGACATGCGAGAACCAATGAGGTTCATTCTCGTGTGTTATGCAGTTTGAGCTTTAAATAAGAACCAATGAGGTTTGTTCTTGCGCGACAAGCAAGTACAGTTCAGCTTCTGTTTATGTTCGCTGATCAGTGTTTATATATGAAAAAAAAATCCCAAATTCAATCTGTTCATCATATAAAGCGATCCAGTCTCTTCAGAAAATTTAGACTAAACCACTCCATTCATGGATTATTTTTACGATCTCTTTACGAACTTTTTGAAGCAACAAAGTGGTAGTTGTGCAGACTGTCATTGGAGGAACAGAAATCTCTCAGATTTCATTTAAAATATCTTTATTTGTGTTTCAAAGATGAATTAAAGTCTTATGACTTTGGAACGACATGAGGGTGAGTAAATGATTCATTTTTGGGTAAACTAACTGTCTAATATCTTATGCAGAGTTGCATCTCAAGTAAATGTATCTTGTTTCAAGGATTTTGAAATATTTTACCTGGAAAACTGCATGCATAATATTACTTAAGTAGCCTACATTCCTAATCAGATTAGCTGCATTAGTTGTCACCTTCTATTTGCCTCAAAATATTCTGATATAAATAACCACACTGGAAGAAAAGTGAGGCAAGTCAATAGTTTCACAAACATGCATCTCCATTTGGAAAAAGGCATTTGGGCTCTCCTCCATGGCTCAGATGGAGCGATGAGGGGGAATTTAAAATGCATGAGCTGGCTTTTTTCACATTCATTGTTCATCTCCTACCATATGGGGAGCCGAAGCAGGGCCAGAGGTCTCCTCTCACTAAATGAGCCATCTTTCTCATTGCATGGCCTGTGCCTCGCGAATAGGTCAAATCATGTTGCCATTAATATTTGAAACACACTAAATTGAAAAAGATGTTCATATAGAGCATGCCGCTTCCACTCTTCTAACATAATGATACATGTATAAAAAAGTCTTCCACATCAGCTCAGGAGATAGGCTTGTCTATTTCTCGTCGAGCCATTTATCTCGCTTTTTTGTCCGCTGATGAATTCGTTCTAGTGACAATTCCTGTCAGAATAATGAAATGCCACCCAAAGTCTGTCCACTGCTTGAATGGGGACATAGCAGATATCTCCCCCAATTATTGTAAAAATTTTCTCACGAAGGTGATCCATCTTTTTTTTTCTGAGAGCTTATATTAGTTCACATCTCATTGTGGCTGTGACCCACTCTTGCTGAAGTCTGAATAGCCCCTTCAGCCAGACCTCTGTTCAATTGTGTTCAAATATAGGTTCTCTGCAAGATAAGAGTTTAATGTCATTGGCTGCCCTAGTTAGATTATGCTACACTGCACTCATCAATGTTAAACTTGAACCTGAGTGTCTTCACTTGGAGATTGTGATGGTCAGTGGTCTGAAATTGTTTCATTTCAGGTCCTTCAGAAGTGACTGCGTTAAAAAATTACATCATTATAATGCTGCACATATCCAGATTTTTATGATGGCTTAACCATTAAAATATTCAGATTTTTAGACTAATAATATTACAAATGTAATATTCAGAGTCTGTCCCCTTAATATCTTTGCATTACCCACTTGAATTAACAACTACTTTCCGTGCACTGCACAGCTTGTCATATGTTTTTTTTTTTTTTTTTTTTTTTTTTTTTGGAGAATAAATCACGCTGTCACAAGCTAAAGTGGTTTTGTTCTGTTCATTCCAATACTCATATAGTCTAGAAAGGCTACTAAACTTTTTAATTGAAAGGATGTTCTTTCTGAAATGTATCTTATGGCATTTTATGCTATATGAGCAAGCCGGTACCAACAGCACAAGTGCTAAGTGTGATATTGCTTTTATACAACAGTTAAAATTAAATAACTTACATTTTAGACACAATCATGCCCGTCTATTTCAAGTTTGGATATATGCATAAGTGTGGATTATTCCGACCTGCAGCTATCTGTCTTGTATATATTTGCTCTGCCAAAAGTACACTCTGCCAAACAAAGCCAAAAAAAAATTGTGCATCCCAGAGCAACACATCTCAGTGGCATTCCTGAATGACTCAGTTATTTGAACCAGGTGAGTAAATGATTCAGTGACTCATTCTAAATCAATTGCTTCATTTGTTTCTGAATAAATCAATATTTTGAATAAATTGTTCATAGATATTTAACAGTTTGAGCAAATTATTAACTGACTCAATCAAAAATATCATATTTTGTTTGTAATGAATGAGCGTTTTTAACGAATCATTTGAGTAAATGCATGCAGTGACTCATTCAGTCTAAAACAATCAGTTGCTTTGTTCATTCCTAAATGAATTAACATTTTACAAATTGTTTGTTCACCGACTCAGACAGTAAACAGCTTCATTCCTCAACGAATTAACAAATAATTTGTTCAACAACTCATTCATAGATAGCCTGTTTGAGTTTTTGAGCAAATTGATTTAGTGAATGATTAAATGACTCAATCATAAAGACAGTCAACAGTTTTCTTCCTTAATGAACTAGAGTTTTTAGCGTTTTTAGCATTCCTGAACAAATGAGCATTTTTAAAAACAAATCGGTTGACTGAATTGATTCAGTAACTCACTCATAAAGACAGTCTCTTGTCGCCACCTTGCATAATCTAACAAGGAAACCTGCAGAAAGAGTCAGTGAAAGTCCCCACCACTAATGCACAGACTGACAGTCTGTCTGGAAAGTGAGAACAAACAGATGAAACTTTCAGTGAAAGGTGTCACAGACAGTGTTTTTATATATATATATATATTTTTTTTTTGGGGGGGGGGGGGCATTTTGACTTTATTGGATAGGACAGTCAAGGAGAGACAGGAAGCAATAGTGGAGGAGAGAGGGGCACAGGGACGAGAAAGAACCATGAGCCGAGACTCGAACTTTGGTCGACCGAAGTTGAAGCGCTGCCCAAAAGGCTATGGCTCCGACACAGACAGTGGTGTTGGACTAACGTCAGCACTCTTGGAGCTGATCGAACAATCAGATTTGAGCATCACAGAAAAATCATTTGTTCAACAACTCATTCATAGCCTGTTTGAGTTTTTGAGCAAATTGATTTAGTGAATGATTAAATGACTCAATCATAAAGACAGTCAACAGTTTCCTTCCTCACTGAACTAGTGTTTTTTAAGTGAATCGTTTGAGTGAATGATTCAGTGACTCTTGACACTTGTTTCATTCCTGAATGAATGAGCGTTTTTTTTTAAACGAATCGGTTGACAGAATTGATTCAGTAACTCACTCTCTTGTCGCCACCTACTTGCGTAATCTAATAAAGGAACCTGCAGTAAGAGTCAGTGAAAATCCCTGCCACTAGCACACAGACTGACAGTCTGTCTGGAAAGCGAGAACAAACAGATAAGAAACAGTGAAAAGTATCACCAGAATGAACAGACACATCACAGAAAAACTGTCTGAAAAACGAATGGCTCAGCGAGGTGTCTGTGTGGCCCTCTTTCTTCTCAGACATTCTCATTGCAGGACCGTCACAAACTTCTGGAGCATTACGAAATATTCCCCATTCTCTTGAACAAAATCAGCAGTGAGGGGAATAATTACTGAGCTGCAAGCTTAGAGTGCTGTTATGGGATTTTTCACAGCTCTATAACTTGCTAACAGAGGTTTAGCTTTGTTGGAAAGCTTCCTGGCACTGTTGACAATTGAGAAAAGCCATCCTTGGATATAAGACTTTTAATAAAGCCAAGGACAGGCCCTCATTAAAAAGTCTCCCTGCATTAACCAGTCTTTCCTTTAAGTGAAAAGCTGGGAATGAGGAATTTGTTCAGCCTTGATTACCTTCCCTATACTTAGAGTGTTATTCTACATGAGCCCTTATTGCATTAGCAAGGCTTGGAAATGGCTGTCTGTTAATATTAGTGTGCTGTTGGACAGCGTGCACAAGTGCACAAATTAAGCATTATAGAATGTGGCAGCAATTGAGGAGCAATTACGTCTGTGGAAGCTTATGGTTTCACAACAAATTAGTTATCACTTTGCAATTAATCTCTTTGTTTCAGGACCATGGCCTATTCTACAGTCTTAGATCCCAGATCTTGCTTTCACGCACTCTTGAGTCACATGGCAGCAACTGCTGTTAATGTAATTACATAAAATATGATTGTCACGGAATAATTGTTATGAGAATAATGTTTTGATTATACTAATTTCCTCAAAGGAATAGCAATTTTCAGCACAATTACCATATATTACAATTTCTGAGAAGCAGATAGTTATATCAAGTGATTTTGCATTAGCTTTTTAATTCGAAATCAGTAATGAGATAAGTCACAGGCCTATACTTCCAAGCCACATTTTTTTTTTATGTTGTGGTATGACTGTATGCCCCTCATGCTTTTAAAAAAACAGGTTACATTTTCTTATCAAGAACCAAAAACAAAATTACTTTTTTGATGCTTGAATTTTCATGTAATGATTGTGAAATTTTAACAAAAAAAGAGTGTGTGTGTGTGTGTGTGTGTGTGTGTGTGTGTGTGTGTGTGTGTGTCTGTACACTGCCCAGCAAAAAAAACAAAAACAAAAAAAAAACAAAGTTGGAAATAACATCACAACATTTATTTCCATCAAGCATCAGTTTTGGTCAAGATCTTGTATTGACAATGCAAGAGGTGAGCACTCTGTAAAGTCTACTCCAGCACATCCCAAAGACTTTCAGTGAATTTAAGGTCTGGAAAATGATTCTTCATGCTCCCTCCCAACCATTCTTTCACAATTTGAGCCTGATGAATCTTGGCTTTGTCATCCTGGAATAATGATCCAGTCACAGACTCTCAAGTATTTGCCTATTTAAATCCAAACAGTGACTTTTTTTTTTTTCTTTTTTTTTTTGGCCAGGCAGTGTATAAAGTCACACTTTAGATTAGGGTCCAATTCTCACTATTAACTAACTATTAACTATTACTTGCCTCAGCAACCTACTAATTACTGCTTATGTTAGTAAGGTAGTTGTTAAGTTTAGGTATTAGGTAGGATTAAGGGATGTACAATGCAGAATAAGGCATTAATAACACTATTAATGCCTTATTCTGCATGACCATATACAGTCAAACCAAAATTTATTCAGACACCTTGAACATTTCATTCATTAATACAGTTTATTCACTATAGTTTAAAAAAAATGGTAATAAAATATGACAAGATCTCAGAGTTAAACTGTGTCAGAAATCTTTTTATCTTAATTATGTCAGATAACACTTAAGCAAAACATGGTCAAGTCAAAGTGCCCGAATAATTTTTGGTTCCAAATTTTTACCAATTTTACTGGTAGTCCACTGTATGAAGAATGTTTGGGTATAATTTTTATATATATATATATATATATATATATATATATATATATATATATATATATATATATTTGCTATCCTCACTTACATAAATGAACTATAGTGTGCTGCACCCACTAGTAAAAATATATCAAAAATATCAAAAATATCTGAATAATTTTTGGTTTGACTGTATATGGTAACACTTTAGGGTCCAATTCTCACTATTAACTAGTTGCTTATTAGCATGCATATTACTAGGATATTGGCTGTTTATTAGTACTTATAAAGCACATATTAATGCCTGCATCATGTTGTATCTAAATTAAAGTCAAAAATATGATGTAATATCACTGACCCTTAAAAATACTTTTTTTTTTTTTTTTTTTTTTTGAAGAATGGGTTATTCCAAGAGGTTTGTATGTTCAGGGAAATACAAAATATTTAATGGATTTTTATGCTATAAGGACCCCCAACTACAAGACATGTACACTCAGACAGCTAGCATAATGGTTTGAACCAAGTACAGGAATTATGTTAACTTCACATTGTAAGACTGAAAGCCACTAATTACTGTACCATTTTCCATTCTGAAGCCTTATAATCACTAGAGAAATTCACGGATAACCATATAGATTAGAATGCATTACATTTCAGAATGTTTTCTGGTTAAGCCAGCTGTGATTATTCCCGGTAAAGGTGTAATTTATTACTTGTGTGCACTGAAAGGTAACCAACCCACTGAGATGCTGCATCAACAAAGGCTTGACCTGAAAGGATGTCCCTCTCACCCAGCTGGACAAATAACAACTGTGTCTGGGCAACACAAATGGGCTTGGAAAATAGCTCAAAGTGCCTATGTTAAAAGAAACATTCAACCCTCTTGCATTACCAGCCGCTCTGGCTTTCGGGCAGAAAGCTGGAAATGTCATGATCTCCATTAGCAACGCAGTATTACAAGGGCATGACAAGAGAAATTCAAGCTTAATAGCTGGTTGCACAACATAGCAACATTTTTTTATTTTCTAAATTTGATTCACTATGGACTTCTGGTAATCTACCATGCAACATGTCACCAATAACGCAGGAAAAATGTAACGCACACAAATGGTTGCACCCTAAATCAAGGTTCTTCAACCGGTGGTCCGCAGCGGTACTGCAGGGGGTCCGCCATGTTTGATCACAAATCATTTTTTGTTAAAAAATTAATACATGGATAAAAATCACAACATCAAACTTAAATATAAGCACCCTCAAACAAAAGAAAGAGCACCCTCAGTTGATGCTGTAATAATATCACACTGGCAAAACGATTTAGCAAACGCTCCAGTTTGTGTTTGCGCTCTGGAGAACGTCAAATGTTTCTTTTTACAAAGTGTTTTTGCAGCGATGAGAAATGTAGCCAATCACAGTCATGTTTGTTGATCTCTTGAACGCAGTGGCCAATTAGAGGTGTTTAAGTGAGTCAAATCCACTCACAGGTCAAAACGCCAGAGTTTTTGTTCAGTGTTGAGCTACACGTGCAAATCCTCTCATTAACAAAGACACGATGTATGGGTAATTAATAGATTCATTATGCAGTGTAGACAACTTTATTGATTTTAATGGAACTTTGTGAGATCGCGAACTGAGAAGAGTGAGAGCTTTTTAGTGATTGTAAAGGGAGCTTTCGTGGCTATGCACTTAATAAAAATTTTGTTTTTTTATGCTGCTAATGCTGAGTTGATACTGCATGATTTTCAAAGTCGTCAGATCACTGTTCTTTTCACACTTCATGACTATCTGGGGTAGCATTCAGTCACTGCTGTGCACATTGCAAGCTGGATCGGCGACAGGGGGTTTCATATGGCATGACTTTACAATAGGAAGACACCTCTGTCTGGGCCGTAAACTACTTTTCACAACCAAACACACGTGAGAAGTGATAAGGAATGAGACTGGAGTGCTCGCGTGAGATTGGAATTGTTATTAAAAATGTTAGCCCGCAAGAAGCTTGCAATCCAAATTGTCTGTGTGCTAATTTGCAGCGAAAAGGAGAAAAATAAAAAGAAATTATGGAGGAGGAAATGGTTGGGGAGATGCGGGTCTATAACTCCTCCACGAACTTCTCACTGCCCTGTATCTTGCTCTCTCATTGGCTGTAGATCATTGCCGATGTCATTTTAAAGGATTAGTTCACGTTTAAATGAAAATTACCCCAAGCTTTACTCACCCTCAAGCCATCCTAGGTGTATATGACATTTTTCTTTCTGATGAATACGATCGGTGATATTTTAATAAATATCCTGACGCATCCAAGCTTTATAATGGCAGTGAATGGGATAAATCTCAATTTTAACAATGAAAAGTAATATACAGACAATGATGCATGTGCAACAATAGCATGCATAGTTCTAATCTACTGTCTTAACATAATATAACTATCATAATATGGTTGGCTTCTATTAATATCAAAGGCTATATAATATGTAGCTCTGTTTAACACATTTTGTATCAGGGTCCCTACTCTATGTCTGTATCGCCTAAGGAGACTTTGCCCTGAAAACGTTAAAGACCCCTATCCTAAATGATTTTTTCCCCCAGCTAGTGCAGTATCTAAACACAACCTGAAAAACTTTACTGAGGCTAAACCTACAATTCATAACAACCCTTAACAAAACCTTTTAATCACAATGATTTACAAACAAGGACATATTTATATTTCTTTTTATACGTTTCTACTCCCACACAATGTCTATACAAATACTTTTAACAAAGATAAGGTATTAAATGTGCATCGATCCAAAAATAGTAGTATCATACCCAGCTAGAACCAAGGATTGCATCCTAGAAATCAAAGAAGCAGTGGATAAGAAAAGTTATTTGGCTTGGCACAAAATGTCACACTATTCATTGGCATGAAGTGGCCCAACACCCTACACTCTTGTCAGCACTAGTTACACACTGACATACGTTACAGTAAACGGAGGAGTGAATTTAAAGGGAACTTAAAGTCAAGTCAAGTCAAGTCACCTTTATTTATATAGCGCTTTTTACAATGTAGATTGTGTCAAAGCAGCTTTACATTGATAACTGGTACATTATTTGGCTGCACAGCAGCTCTTAAAGAATAGTGTCAATGCAGGCAGATCAAAGCACTGTTGAATATCAAATGTCAAGTCAAATGTCAAGTGTCCCCAACTAAGCAAGCCAAAGGCGACAGCGGCAAGGAACCCAAACTCCATCAGGTGACATCAGGTGGCAGACAAGTGGCAAATAGGTGTTTAAATGGAGAAAAAAACCTTGGGAGAAACCAGGCTTAGTCGGGGGGCCAGTTCTCCTCTGGCCAACAGTGCTTTGTTACGATTCAGGTTGCCATCGTAAGTCCAATAGGATCGCAACATTCAAAGTATTTATTCCAGTTCCATCCAATTGAGGATCGTATTCATCACGCCGGTATGGACGGTTGTTGAGGAACAACCGAAGTCAGCATTTCTTCCCTATTGTGACGTATATCCAAGTGAAATGGCTTCTCAAACAAGAAATAATGTGGGACGGAACTTTATTTTGTCCATTGGAAATTGATCGGATCATTAGATATTTGTGATTTGCTATCTAATAGTTAAGTCTGACGTCACACGTCACTGTTTCCGGGTCCAAACATTCTATCAGATTTCAAAAGCCAACAATCAGTCTAGTGAGTGACAGGCTGCCCTGCCATCATACCAAGAGATGTTGCTGCAAGTGGGAAGCAAAGTTATTTTGATGAAAGTTTACAAGGGCACATGAATTAATAATAATAATGATGTGCAAAAATAAATCATTTATAATACATATATTCCATAAAAAACAAGAATTGTCCATTTTGATCTCATAAGGTGCTTTTACACCAAATAGTAGGAACTCAGTTATAGGAACTAGCCACTAGGATAGTTCCCTGAGAACTAATTTCTCCCCCGGGCCATGTTCCTGGTTGCGTTTGCACCGGTAATAGGAACTCTGAAGTGGCTGACAGCAGCGTCTTTAAGCACGGCATTTACAAACGCTAAAAACCGGTGAATGGAGGATGCCGTGGTCGGAGCTGTGTTTGTTGTGTGTCGTGGGTTTCGTGATAATGGAGATGGAATGTAAACACATAATTTACGTGACTGAAAGAGCAAAAAGAGGGGCTAAGAGATGAAATCTCCTATGACAACTTTCAGTATTACATATCATTGAGGCAGAGAAAAGAACCCTGCAGACAACAGGTAAATGCCGTTATCGCTGTTTTCCATGTTCGTGAAGTAAATGTGTTTACACAGCTTTTTAAAAATGCCAGGTGCCGGTGTTTGACATGCGTTTGACCAATCAACATACACTTACGTCACTGATAGTTCCTATAGTGCTGGTTTAGACCCTACTCTGAAGTAGCAGCTAATTTAGTTCCCCCAAAAAGAGTTCCTAGAACTAAAATCGTTCCTAGTTCCTTAGGTGCGAACACAGCAAAATCCGGGTACTTCAGCTAATAGTTCAAGTTTGGAAGAATTTAGCTCATCAACCCCGGTCGTATGTACCTTGCAACTGACAAAAGTGCTGGAAACTGTCCCGGAAATGAACACTATTTGTTTGATAGTGGCCTGACACAGTATGATAGCTGGGTCTCACACGTCTTGTGAGAGTCGCGTATCAATCACAGATAAATGTGTGGTGAGAGCCGGCAGCTCCATGGTAGGGATGGAAGGGAAATGCCACTCCGCCGTTGTGCTTTTTTAGAGGCTGTGCCTGTGAGGGAGAGATGTGTTAAACAGGAGTGCACAAACACCTCCTAGCCCCCATGCGATAAACAGGATTGATGTTTGCGAGCAAGACATTTAACTTGATCCAGCAGTGCTTGAGAGAAATCATTTAGCTTCACTGAGCTGTCGAGAGCCTGTGAAGGAAATGTTTTCCAAACCGATTTTTCTCCTCTCTATCCATTAACTATCGGGAAATTGTTATTGTTTACAGAGGAGGAAGTTCATCTGTTCTTGCATATACAGTAAAATTGCTATGGTCAGCTTATACTAGAAGATTACATACTTTCTTGCTAAAAAAACATTCTGTGCAGAAACAATGGGTTTTTTAAGCAACGTCACACAAGCCGGTAAAGGCTCAGGTATACTTCATTTTCCAAGCTCCGTCTAGCGCACAGTTGAGTGTGCAAGGCATTCAAATTACAATCCATTGACTGCAGTGGACCTTTACTTATTATCAACCGCTCAGATCACTCGCATATACGCTGTTCAGGCTGTGCGCAGGTATCAGCGGACTGTACTGATGACGAAAATGACGTCAGACTGAAAAGACTGTCAGTGAGCCGGAGCAGCTAGATATGATTGTGAGTGCGATATTGCTTTTATATAACAGTTTAATAAAAAAGAATTTAATATTGAACAATGTAGGCTATATTTTAGACACAATATTGTCAGTTGCTTTGTCTATTCTTTCTCCATCAATGAAAAAATGTCCAAAAGTCAAAGAATCAACTGAATTATTATTTTCAATATATATGCTGCCACTTGGTAATATTATAAGAAAACATGGAATTAGTTTCCACTGCTATGTCAATGATACTCAGTTATATATTTCATCATGACCAGATGAAATCTCTAAATTATCCAAATTGACAGAGTGTGCCAAAAACCAAAAACCTGTACACAGAATCTCTTAGAATACAATCTGCATTTAGAAGGATGTACTGTTACTTCATTCTCAACAGTTAAAAACCTGGGTGTTATATTAGACAGCAACTTGTTCTTCAAAAATCATATTTCATATGTTACAAAAACAGCCTTCTTTCATCTCAAAAACATTGCTAAGCTACGGAATATGTTATCTGTTTCTGATGCAGAAAAGTTAGTTCATGCATTCATGGCATCTAGACTAGATTACTGTAATGCATTACTAGCTGGTTGTCCTGCATCATCAATAAACAAGCTACAATTAGTCCAAAATGCAGCTGCTAGAGTTCTTACCAGGTCAAGAAAATATGATCATATAACATCAATTTTATCATCTCTAAACTGGTTACTCATTAAGTTCTGTATCAATTATAAAGTATTGCTACTGACCTATAAGACCCTAAATAGTTTAGCTCCTGTGTATTTAACTGATCGGTAACACTTTACAATAAGCTTCATTAGTTAAACATTAGTTAATGTAGTAACTAACATGAACTAACCATGAGCAATACATTTGTTACTTTATTTACTAATCCGAATTCCGGAAATGTTGGGACGTTTTTTAAATTTGAATAAAATGAAAACTAAAAGACTTTCAAATCACATGAGCCAATATTTTATTCACAGTAGAACATAGATAACATAACAAATGTTTAAACTGAGAAATTTTACAATTTTATGCATAAAATGAGCTCATTTCAAATTTGATGCCTGCTACAGGTCTCAAAATAGTTGGGACGGGGGCATGTTTACCATGGTGTAGCATCTCTTCTTTTCAAAACAGTTTGAAGACATCTGGGCATCGAGGTTATGAGTTTCTGGAGTTTTGGTGTTGGAATTTGGTCCCATTCTTGCCTGATATAGGTTTCCAGCTGCTGAAGAGTTCGTGGTCGTCTTTGACGTATTTTTCTCTATAGGTGAAAGACCCTAAATAGTTTAGCTCCTGTGTATTTAACTGATCGGTAACACTTTACAATAAGCTTCATTAGTTAAACATTAGTTAATGTAGTAACTAACATGAAGTAACCATGAGCAATACATTTGTTACTTTATTTACTAACCCGAATTCCGGAAATGTTGGGACGTTTTTTAAATTTGAATAAAATGAAAACTAAAAGACTTTCAAATCACATGAGCATGTTTACCATGGTGTAGCATCTCTTCTTTTCAAAACAGTTTGAAGACATCTGGGCATCGAGGTTATGAGTTTCTGGAGTTTTGGTGTTGGAATTTGGTCCCATTCTTGCCTGATATAGGTTTCCAGCTGCTGAAGAGTTCGTGGTCGTCTTTGACGTATTTTTCTCTATAGGTGAAAGATCTGGACTGCAGGCAGGCCAATTCAGCACCCAGACTCTTCTACAACGAAGCCATGCTGTTGTAATAGCTGCATTATGTGGTTTTGCATTGTCCTGCTGTAATACACAAGGCCTTCCCTGAAATAGATGTCGTCTGGAGGGGAGCATATGTTGCTCTAAAACCTTTATATACCTTTCAGCATTCATAGTGCCTTCCAAAACATGCAAGCTGCCCATATCGTATGCACTTATGCACCCCCATACCATCAGAGATGCTGGCTTTTGAACTAAACGCTGATAACACGCTGGAAGGTCTCCCTCCTCTTTATCCCGGAGGACACAGAATCCGTGATTTCCAACAAGAATGTCAAATTTAGACTCGTCTGACCATAGAACACTTTTCCACTTTGAAACAGTCCATTTTAAATGAGCCTTGGCCCACAGGACACGACGGCGCTTCTGGACCATGTTCACATATGGCTTCCTTTTTGCATGATAGAGCTTTAGTTGGCATCTGCAGATGGCACGGATGTGTTTACCGACAGTGGTTTCTGGAAGTATTCCTGGGCCCATTTAGTAATGTCATTGACACAATCATGCCGATGAGTGATGCAGTGTCGTCTGAGGGCCCAAAGACCACGAGCATCCAATAAAGGTCTTCGGCCTTGTCCCTTACGCACAGAGATTTCTCCAGTTTCTCTGAATCTTTTGAAGATGTTATGCACTGTAGATGATGAGATTTGTAAAGCCTTTGCAATTTGACGTTGAGGAACATTGTTTTTAAAGTATTCCACAGTCTTTTTACGCACTCTTTCATAGCTCTGCCCATCTTTACTTCTGAGACTCTGCCTCTCTAAGACATCCCTTTTATAGCTAATCATGTTACAGACCTGATATCAATTAACTTAATTAGTTGCTAGATGTTCTCCCAGCCGAATCTTTTAAAACTTTCTTGCTTTTTCAGCCATTTGTTGCCCCTGTGCCAACTTTTTTGAGACCTGTAGCAGGCATCAAATTTGAAATGAGCACATTTAGTGGATAAAAGTGTAAAATTTCTCTGTTTAAACATTTGTTATGTTATCTATGTTCTATTGTGAATAAAATATTAGCTCATGTGATTTGAAAGTCTTTTAGTTTTCATTTTATTCAAATTTAAAAAATGTCCTAACATTTCTGGAATTTGGGTTGAACCTAGGATATCTAAGTCCACTAAGGAGGGAGAGCATTTTCACATTTAGCTCCTAAACTCTGGAATAGCCTTCCTGATAATGTTCGGGGCTCAGGCTCACTCAACCAGTTTAAATCTAGATTAAAGACGCATCTATTTTGCCAAGCATTCACATAATGCATCTCATATCCTTGTACTCCAGTTATATCAGATAAATTACACATGACTATCTTTGCTCAATGCTTAATGTTTTGAACAGAAGCTACGCTAATTATTCTCCATTTGCTTTTCTGTTTTATCTCGGGATGCCCGTCCCGAGGTGACTAGAGAGTACATCAGCTCCAGTTTGGATCCAGCCTTTTATGAAGACTTCAGATGTCTCAACACCTGTGAAGAGATGGCGCCAACCCCTGCGAGGACTTCAGATGACGCAAACTCTGGATCAACATGCACCATTCCAAATTTTGCTATATATCCTAATCGTTGTTGTCATGTATTCATTACTTCCATGAGCTCATTGTTTCTACCTGAAATTAATATATTGCTTAAATTAAATACATTGTTAGCTAATTGCATGATTTGTATATGTACATTTCTGAAATTACATAATTTGGACACAAATAACAGATAACATGATAACAGATTACTCTAAATTGTAATGTTGACATGCATTTTCTGTAAAGCAGCTTTGAAACGACATGTATTGTGAAAAGCGCTATAAAAATATTGGATGAGTGAATGATTCACTGACTCCCTCGTAAAGACAAATTTGTTTGGTTCCTGAACTAATCAATATCTTGAATGGATGACTAAATGATTCATGCTTGGACTCACTCATAAACACAGTCACTTGACATAAACACAGATTCCACCTACTGGTGCGTTGATGTAACCTGCAGAAAGTCAGTGAAAAATCCCTACCACTAATGCACATGCTTACCATACGTACCTGTAGGCCTAGTCTTGTCTAAAACACACAAAGACAGACAGATCTATAGTTTGCAGCATGAGTGGCCCTAAAATAGATCAGGCCTGGAAGTCAATATTGATCGTTCAGGGAGCTGCCAGTCCGTGTGCCTGCGGTTTCTTTTAGTAGATGCCAAACCCCGATGGACAGCGAGTAGAAATCAGAGCCAGATTTGCTGCAGTAGATGGATTGCACAAGGTTCCTTGTCTTGACACAGCCCGGTGCACACGGCATTCATTTAGGCAAGTGGGTTAAGAGCCAGATTCCTAGAGATAAATGCAAGGCCTAATTGGCACTTGAAATGGTCACGTTTCTTCTGCAAAACGGAAACATAAGAACTTTAATTGAACTCAAACATCTTAATGGATTGGGCTGCACATGAAGGGCTGACAATTTATGGTCTGTGACCATGACAACTACATTTTTTGAGTGGCTGCTTAAATGTATGGCCCATCTCCAGGGTTTTCCCTTGTACAGTAAAAAACAGACATGTTAAAGTACGACTGTGGGGAACAAAAGCCATACATTTATTTATATATTTTTTATTATTATTATTTACATCTTCTGTTTGGGATGACTAATTCAGGATGCTTTATGGGAGGTTTCATCAGTGTATGCTGTCAATAACTTAATTTAAAGCTGTTAACTGCTATTGACCGCATCTCACAGGGACTCTGCTGGAGATGTATTGAGTCTTTCCATCTAAAAGGCATGTGTCTGTTTTCAGGGGTCAGAAAGATTGCATTTAAGTGTATTTTTTCTGTAAATATAAAAGCTGAGGGCTTTGAGTCCATAAAAATAAACTGAATGAATTTGCAAAAATGAACCCACAGAACTCAACTAACTGGGTGTTTCTTTAGGAGTGATTTTCATTAAAACAGATTTCAACTTTTTTTTTTTCTCATATGAATGTCACATTTTAACAGCCAGTGTGACCGCGGACCAAGGCTTAGCCGGAAGGAAAGGTGGAGCCCAGAGGAGCTGAAGGGGTGGAGGGACAAGGCGCAAGCTGAAGGCCCGGAAGTCTGTGGCGTAGGCAGAGCGACGACTGTCCCAGGTGGAGCTGAGGGAGGGAGGAGCCAAGGTGGAGCTGAATGGTTGATGGGCTGAGGTGGAGTGACGGGCTTGGTGGCTTGAGGCAGAGACAGGGGATCCTTGTGCTGAGGCAGAGCTGAAGACTGGAAGGCCCGAGGTAGGTCCGCGGAGCAGAGTGGAGCAAACAGAGGAGCCGAGAAACTGAACGGAACCAGTGGAGGTGGGTCCGGAAGACTTGCTTTGATAGAAGAGGTGGGAGAGGGAGAATGGGTGGGATGATTAGAGACACAGGAGACTTGGAGCTGGGCGTGAACAGCAGAGACACAGGAGACTTGGAGATAGGTGGGACCAGCAGGGACGGGAGACTACTGGGAATGACCTCTTCCAAATCCTCATAATACAAGAGGCCAAGTACAGCTCACCCTCAGCAGTGGGAGCATGGGCGGGGCTCCAATCCATCCCCTCATACTCCACAAGGATGCCCTTTGGGATGGACAATGTTGCCGGCTCATGCACCTGGTCAGACTTTCCAGTGGGCTTGGGCCCCAGGACGATGTTGTGCTCAGGCATGGGCTCTGGCATCGTGGTGGGCTCGGGCTCTGTGTCTGTGGTGGGCTATGGTAGGATGTCCATGATGGGTGTGGGATGCGGCTGTATGATCTCTGGAGTGGGGCTGGCGACGTTGTCCTCCGCAGGGGAGACAGTGAACACCGATCCACAAATCACCAGCACCCACTCCACAAATTCAGCTAATGTCCCTCGAGGGCCTTCTCCGGGCAGGCATGCCTTGGTCTGCTCATTAAGGCTAGTATAGTAAAACACACAGAGGGAGCGGTCTGGATATTGAGTCAGGCATGCCAGGTCTAAAAAATTCCTTGTGTTATCCTTGAGGGCACGATTCTCTTGATCAAGGCAGAGAAGTTGTACTGCAGGTAGATCCATCTTTTAAACCTGTTCTAGGTCTTGCATTTCTGTCACAGTTGGTAACCAAATTAAGAGGAGAGGGATCTACAATAAGACTTCTTTTAATAAACACAAAACAATAAAGATAACCAAGCAAGACAAGATAATTCACACAGGGGAACTCTGGAGAACATGTAACAGAGGTACAACGCAAGACCAAGAAGTGAATAAACTGAGGGCTAGAAATACTCAGGGATAATAAGGAACTAAATTAAAGAGGTGGGAGTAATCAAACTCATTGGTAACCATAGAAACAAATAATCACTGGCAACACAGGCAAACAGAAATAAAACAAAATCAAACCAAGGGCATGTTTACATGACAACGATGTACTAAAAACTTTGCTTTTTTTGCCTACAGGCAACAATGTTGTCAAAATGATCCCCGTTCACAAGGATCTGCCAAAATGACTAAAACCATTATATTATTCATGCCAATCCAGTAGTTGGCGATGTCACTTTGTGAAGAAACATTGGGCACCTAGAGACTGAACACATAATACATATGCACATGACGTCACCATTTTCACACATTTGCATTTTTATTGTTTACATGGAGACGATAACTATATTGTTTTCAAAAACTTGGCCACCAAAATGCCGTTGTTGTTTAAATGAATGGCCAAAACGCATAAAAGGTTTTCCGTTTTTAGTTTAGTTTTAAACGGTGTTGTGTAAATGGCCCCTACAACACAAATGAACTAACAGAACTAAACATAACCCTTACAGCTAAACAATAATAATGATAATTTTGTGCATTTATATGTTTAAAATGTCATTTCCATCACAGAGAGTTGTCTACGTACTGTAGCACAATACATCATTTGCTTTAATACATAAAATACATAAATTAGAAAATACAGAAACCACAAAAATTTCCTGTGATGCATGTAAAACACTGTAGAAAATTGTTAATGGACAAATTAAATTAAGTAGTAAGAGTGTAAAAAGTGTGTTTTTAGAGAGTCCACAGGGTCAAAAGTGCCTACAGCTGAAGAAACACACTGATTTTATTACACTATCTTTATTTTAGTTCTTTCTCTCAAAGTATTTTAACGTCACATCTAATTGTCATATAATAATGAAGTTCTGCAATATTGAGCAGAATCTGTTCCCTATTTTTCGCTCTATATGATTTGCATTCTCTTCTCCCTGTCTGAAAAATAATTACCATCACACTGCTTGTCCACCATGGCTGGCTGGGCGGCCTCCCACTATTATGAGAATTCCCCAGTTAAATACACATGGCCAATTTAGGGGAAACTCCTTATATATTTAAGGCTAATTATTCTGAACTTAGCAGAAGGCCATCTGGAAAAGCTGTCCTCGATCTGGGAGCAGAGTCTAGCTGCACTCATGAGACTTTTACCAGGGTAATCAGGGCTGTCGTCAAGGGGGGACAACCAACAATGTCCCAGGCCCCGTCATGGTGGTCTATTCATCTCAGTCCTGTGAATTTTAGCAATGGTCCTGGGTTAGATTACTATAGAAGCTTGTTTCCTCCATGGAATAAAATAAATAAATAAAAAGTTAATTGCGTCTTTTTATCTCAATTCTGATTTTTTTTTCTTACAACTGCGAGTTTACGTCTGCAATTTGAATTTTTTCATCTTGCAATTTTTTTCTTAGAATTCTAAGTTTACATTTTGCTCTTCTTTTTTTGTTTCCACCACATAAAAATCATAAAAAGGTGACTTTTTTCATGCAAATGCGAGTTTATATCTCACAATTTTTCTTCAGAATTGTCATTAAAAATACCCAGATTATCAGATATAAACTCAGAATTGTGATAAAATAAAAAATTTTGACAATAATTGGCAATAATTTTGACTGTTTATCTCACAAATCTGAGTTTATATTTCATCATAATTGTGACTTTTTTATGGCAATTTCTGAGGGAAAGTCAAAATTGTGAGATAAAAAGTCACAATTACCTTTTTTTTTTTTTTTAAATTCCAATGCGAAAATAAGCTTCCTTAGATTACATCTCGCTATTATTATTAATTTTTTGTTTCTGCCACATAATAAATAGTTAATTTTTTTATTGCAATTGTGAGCTTATATTTCTCCTCAGAATTGCAATTAAAAATATCCGAATTATCAGATATAAATTGCGTTAAAATTAAAAAAATAACCAAAAAGGTAATTGCGACCATTTATCTCATAATTCTGACTTTTTTATGGCAATTTTGAGGGGAAAAAACTCAAAATTGCGAGAAAAAAATTTAAAATTGTGGAATAAAAAGTCGCAATTACCTTCCATAGATTACAGCTGTTAGCAGTTTTGTTAGTTTTTTCTCAGTGTCATTAGAAAACATCAGAAATTGTTGTTTTCTCAACCTTGAAAGTTACAATGGCAAGAACCAGAAAGAAAGAGAGAGAGAGAGAGAGAGAGAGAGAGAGAGAGAGAGAGAGAGAAAAGAAGGAGAAAATGTGTGAGAGAAGGAGAGAAAGATGAATGGAACATTTGGGGCGACTGGGACCACCCAAAGTGTTATATCCTGTTAAAAGCACCGCCCTGTACAGGTTGATTCATGTGGTAGCTTCTCAGAGACACGTCTGGTCCCCGTCCAATTACTATTCCAAAATACGTCAGGGGACTGGCCTGCCACAAGTGACTACCACACTGACTCAGAGACACCTGTGTCTTCTGGGCAACTGTGGCAGGTGTCTCAGATCTCTGGATTGACATAATGGGTGAGAGAGGTGGTAAAAGCAGGGTTATGGATAACTAGGTCACATTGGACCTGTGCTTTATTTTACCTCTTGTCTTACAGGAAAAGAGCAACCTACACCTGCAGCCTGGGCTCAGCGAGCATCACCCTCAGGGCTGAGCAGCAAATCCAGCACATGCATGATGATTTATTCATTGCAGATCTGATGAACTTTTGCAACTGCAAACTGCACTGGAAGAACAATAGCTGTACAAACGTTGCAAAACAGGGAAAACAGTCCAAATGTCAAGCTGAGATGTTCGTAACTACCCTGACATCTTCCAGTAGATTAGACAAAGAAATGGTCATATTTTGATTATATAATAAAAATCTTTTATGTTAAACAATTTATGTTTAAACAAAAACAAATGCTCTTTAAATGTGAGGTCTAAAAGTTTTCTGACATTTGTGTCAAATTGTGTCCGGGAAATGAATGGTGTGGGAGGACAGTAGAAACTGTGCAAATATTATTGTTTTGTGCCCAAAGTTCAAGTTTTCCCATGAAGTTACTTCATGGGTCAGAGACTAAATTTCAATTTTAACTTAATGCATTTAATCTTGAATAATGATTTTGTTTTGAAGCTTAAAGTAAGAATATATTAGCTTTTATATTATTAAAAAAAAAATTTGGAAAATATTTTATACATTGGTTAAATATTTTAAAATATATATATAAATGCAAATGGACAGGGTGATGCATGACATTTTTTTTTCTACAATAGTTTCAGCTGAATTTCTAGAATTTATAGCCATGGAAGTTTGTGATGCCATATACATGTTTTAAAAGACTATTGAGAAAGATTTTCATCGCTATCTATAAAGCTTTCTGTAAAAAAGTTAGTGTCCATGCAATTTAGGCTCATCAGTACATGTAATTGTCTCATCTCTTTGCTTGTTAACTTTGTCTCACCTGGGATTTCCACTGAATGCTAACAATGGAATCTGCAAGAACTTCATTTTCCTATCAAGATTAAAATAACAGCTGAGCTCATGTTAATTGTCTCTGGGCGTTAGTCTCTGCCAGGATTGCTGGAAGCGATTGAGAATTTTTAATGTAATGAACTACAAAACCATTAAAAACTCAAATTTATTGTATATTGTATAAGAGTTTCTTCTTCTTCTTTTGGGAAACATGCCTTTTTCCCCCCTTTTTTTTAATCCACAGTGTCTTTAAGCAACCACTTTTTTCAATTAACAATGTTTTTTTAGTCTCTGTAAACACAAAGTTAGAAAAAGTTTGTAAATGTTTTTTTTTTTTTTTCATCCTTCTCATTACAGTAGTGTAAGTGGAACAGAACTAGATGTAGTTCCTCAGTAAACCACAATGCAGTATAAAACAAGAAAGATGTCAGTAGCAGCTGACGAAGGCATTTGACCATTAAATATACCAGAGGAAACAACAAATAATTACAAAAACATAAATAAATAAATACAATGACAATTATGGGCAAGATACACGGAATTAAAGAAAAAATGTCTTGTGCCTTTGATGCTAAACGCAGACGTTTATGGTTGCATTGAAGGGTTAATTTACGCAAAAATGAAAATTCTGTCATCATTTACTCTCCCTCATGTCGTTCCAAACCCGTAAGACTTTCATTCATCTTTGAAATTGAAATGAAGATATTTTAATTAAAATCTGAGCGATTTCTGTCCCTCCATAGACAGCTACGCAACTACCACTTTGACGCTTCAAAAAGTTCATAAAGAGATCATAAAACAATATCAATATGATTCAAGCAGTTTAGTTCAAATTTTCTGAAGAGTCACGACCTAATATAATGAACAGATTTAATTTAGGCTTTTTTTTCACATGTAAACATTCATCAACGCTCACATCAGGTATGGTAAACGGAAGCTCAAGCATGTTTGCTTGACGCATGCGAGAACCAATGAGGTTCATTCTCGCATTATGCAGCACGTTTGAGCTTCCGAAAGAACCAAAGAGGTTTGTTGTCGCGCGTCAAGCAAATCCTAAATTCAATCTGTTCATCATATAAAGCAGGGGTGTCCAGTCCTGTTCCTGGAGGGCCACTGTCCTGTAAAGTTTAGCTCCAACCCCAATTAAACACACCTGAACCAGCTAATCAAGGTCTTACTAGACATACTAGAAACTTCCAGGCAGGTGTGTCGAGGCAAGTTGGAGCTAAACTCTGCAGGACAGTGGACCTCCAGGACCGAGTTTGGACACCCCTGATATAAAGTGATCGAGTCTCTTCCGAAAATTTGGACTATCCCGCTGGATTCATATGGATTCATTTAACAATCTCCTTATGAACTTTTTGAAGCTTCAAAGTGGTAGTTGCGGAGGGACAGAAATCTCTCAGATTTCGTTAAAATATATTCATTTGTGTTTCGAAGATGGACGAAAGTCTTACGGGTTTGAAACAACATGAGGGCGAGTAATTGATGACAATTTTTAAATTTTTGGGTGAACCCTTTAAACTGACAGATGGACTGATAAAACCTGTGATAATTAGTCTACTATTAAAGCATTAATTTGATGTAAACAATGTGTTTACGTAATATTCTCATATGCAGTTCATAGGGGAGAAAACGTATTAACCCTACAGTTACAGCATAAAATAACATTTTTATCTCACAATTTTGACTTTTTTCTCACAATTATGAGTTTATATCTCCCAATTTGGGTTTTATAAATCGCAATTTTGAGTTTATATCACAGTTCTGAGTGAAAAAAAAAATCAGAATTGGGGGATATAAACTCGCAATTCTGAGGAAAAGAAGATATAACAGGTTTATATCTCGGAATTGCAAGGAAAAGAATTTTTGTCAGAATTGTGAGATATAAACTCAAAATTATCTTTTTTATTATTTTATTCTGTGGTTTCCAGACTGCCACTGCAGAACTGTCATTTTCTGCCACCATGTAGGCTCCGCCCACAAACACATCATCGCTGTTTGCAAACACCCAAATGTTTTTTGGAAAAAAAAAAAGTTCCCCCCCCTCCCTACTACACATATACATAAAGGAAATGTTGGCGTTTTTGCTGGAGAAAATTTATGTTCAAATTACCTGCTTTTTTAATTCCAAAGTTTTGTGGTAATTCATTTAATTCAGTTTAAATGATGGAATTGGCCCAAATGTTGTGAATATCTTTGGTGACACTGTTAAGGTCCAGATGGCTGCTATTTGACACTTTTGCAGGTAATGAGAGTTTGGGCACTTGGCACAAAGAATGCACATTTCAGAGAACTGAGAACACAGAGGAGCCATGCAAATACTCTAGTGCAGACGTCATCCTGAGAAACAATTACCATATGAATAGTGCTATTGATTGAATTTATCCACTAATACATTCACTGGATATTTAAAATGAATCTGAACTGTTTGAAATATGTACCCCAGAGACATGAAACATAAGACAAACAATGGATATAATTCTGACATTCTTGCTTTTTAAAGGTCCACTCAGTAATTTTTATCACTTTAAAATTGAAGTCTAAAATTTTAGTTTTTGTGTTAAGCTTTATGTATGTGTCCTGAGCGCTTACATAGGGGAGCTTTATTACAAGTCATATATTTCAGAAGGTACTGTAACCTCATGTCCTATTATGTCAGTGGTCAATATATGATTCATTAGCTCAAGTTAAATGCATAGCTAACTTTACATTCGCCCTCCATTTAACATTGCTCTTTATGCCTTCCATTTTCCTCCTCCTCATCTGGCACCCGGTGTTTGCATTCTTGATAGGCCTGTAAAATATGCTAATTGAATAAGGGAAATGTTCCCAGCATGTTAAGGGCTCACTTTGCAGCTCTGTTTTCATTAGGGATTATGAATGCTGTATTTGAAGGTTTCTAAACCAATTTGTTTGAATAAAAAAAGAAGTTTAATAATCTGTATCGCAACATATATCTAACCCTGAGGCTAGATGTGGCATTTAAAACGTGCAGTCAGAGTCAACAGTCAGAGGGATGTAAATAAATAGCTTCGGCTTTGACCTTACAGTTCAAGTAGGAGGATATTTCATTAAATCAAGGATAACATTGTAAACCGCTGTAAAGAGGGTTAATCTTGAATACTGCAGGGGAATGTACCATTACTCTTTCCATATGTTGTACAAGCCAAGAGTTTAATGCAAATCTTCGCTGTTGTTTTCTTTCTGTGGTTTATAATTTATTCCTACAGAATAAACAGATGCAACTTTTCCCAGTGCTGTTGTGGGGAAGTCAAACTCGCCAAATTAAACAAAACATTTTGCTAACAATTATGCAAATGCTATTCAAGAAACAACTGCAAACAAGCCATTGTGTTTCGAATTTTGTCTCCATGTTTTAAACTTCTCAGCAAAGTTCTGAATATGACAGTCAATGACATGTGAGGCACTCAATATAGTGTAATAAGATATACAGAATAAGCCAGAATAAGTACTGAATGAATTTCTGATCGTAAATATTCAACATGTTGAATATTTACGATTCGCGATCGGGGCGCCTCCGACGTTCTTCCGAGCAGATTCAGCCACTCTTAACACACCTCACACTACAGGAAAATCTGATAAGATAATCTGTAGAACCATCAAGATAATCGGGACATACCTATGTCGAAGGGGAGAAATCAGCCCGATTATCTTGTAGTGTGTACCCAGCATTAAGCGCACGGCACAAGTGCACTTAGGACGTGTCCGAATCCACATTTTCTTAATGAGTCATGGGAGTGTTTTGGGCAACCTGGTCTCATTAGAAAAACGTACCTTTGGGAACGTTTTCGTGAGTCGAAAAAATACGTACCAATAAGTAAATATCGCATCAGTTTCAATGTGAAATGTCCACTGAGTGGCGCTAAAAACGTGTTCTTTTTTTTTTTTTTGCCGGTACTGATAAACATGAATATGGTACGTTTTTATGACGTTGGTTTTTATACGAATCACTGCAGTTCTGGTTTGAAATTTGTTCGGTGAGTGGCGCTAAAAGTGTAATGCTCCATTACGTTTTAAAATAACGTACACCAACACTACACCTAAACCTACCCGATGTTAACAAAAGCAAATGTGACATAAAAAGCATCCGTAATCGTGCCGTTTTAGCTTGTTTTGATCTCTCATCTTTGAGTTATTTTACCGTGACTCGTTTTCCCCCGGATTCCTATCCAAGGATTCCCTCGTCCTAAGTCCAACTCCGTATCAGCTGAGCTAGCGAGCAAACTTGTTATATCAGAAAAGCGAAACATATGGAGCTATATTCGTTTACAAATCGTGCACTTTGGTAAAAAGCGTTTTGAAGTCATAATATTGTGCAAGGAGATGTAAAAACCAGTGTTTATTAATCCATAATCTGACCCTAATCATAACTGTATATGAAAACGATTAAAAGCACTTGCTTTTTTACTGCCTCTAGTGTTCATTTCTGATGGAAACTGCAGTGATATGTAGCCTACATATTGGTACGTATTTTTGCGACTCGCGAAAACGTTCCCACAGGTAGCCTACGTCTTTCCATGAGACCAGGTTGGTTCCATGAGATCCGGCTTGTCCCATAGATGATCTGCTCGCGCGCGAGGTTAAAGGATTCCACCAACGAATTTTTATCTTTATTCACACAATAATAATCTTTTACATTGTAATCCTTTTACTTTTAATATTTGACATGTTTGTGTGCTGCTGCTGCGTGTCTCTGTGTGTGTAATAAGCAGAATGTATGCACGTTGTGCGTAGGTGCATATTACCAAAGACTAGCCTATAGAATAACACAAGACGCGTCACTCGTAGGCCTATTGTTTTGAATGGGAGAAAGTACAACGCGCAATATGGCGGAACAAGTCCCGCCTTCTAAATAAGAGCCAATCGCTGATTGGTAAAGTGATCGCATCACTGCAGCGGCCAAGCTCTGGTTCCTATAGAAACAGTCAGACGCGCGCCTCCGAAATGAGACACAAGAGACGCGCATTTAGAATTGCGCATGCGCATGAGCTTGATCCTGAAAAATACCGTCTTTTGTCATGATTCGAGCGTTTAGAAACAAAATTTTTGAGTTGTTGTTAGATTTCATTGGTGCTTTCAAATATGAAATTTAATCGAAAGCTTGGCAAACAGCTTTGGAGAATTTGATGTTTCCCCATTCAAAGAGATAGGAGCTGCACTTGAATGCCCGAGAGGCGTTTCAAAGATGGTCGCCAAGTGAAACGACTTGTCTTAAAGGGACTTTGATATTACTAACGCGCTCTATAAATAACAAAACAAACATTGACTTTAGACCAGGTTTCAGTAGGTCAATGGCGCAGTCTATTTCAGTTGCCTCAAAATAGCAATGCGCCAACAATGCGCCTGAACACACCTCGTTTTCAGACCAGCACGCCCATGGGCGCACAAATGGGCGCAAATGCATCTGCTATTTAAACAACGTGGCACAGGACGTGAAAATGATAACTGCGTTGGGCTGAAACTAGCAAAAAACACTTACGTTGCGCCTGGCGCCGCATTGCATCGGGTGTATGATAGGGCCTATAGTGGCTGCATCCAAAATTGCATACTTCCCTACTATATTGTAGGCGAAAAACAGTTTGTGACAAGAGTAGTGTCCAAATTCACAGTACTCATAAAAGAGTACATAAAAAGTACCCAAATGATCTACTTCTTACAGCGAAATTCTGAAGTTTGCATACAATGGACACTTTACCATCCCATGAGGCCATAGGAGAGGATTTATGAATGGCAGTGAAGCGACACAACTGATAAACAACTCTACATGATAATGTCAACATGGCAAATGCAGTACATCCATATTACATTCACATTCATAGTATATAGAACATACTTTTTTCGTAAAGTACTTATTCAAAACAAAAACATCAAGTCAAAACACTGTGTGCAATCCTTTTAAAATGACCAGACAAAAGACACCTCTGTGTATCTTAGCATGCTTCTAAGATAGTAATTATGATCTTCCTCTTATCATATTTTAAGTTTAACCTTGCTGGCTACTCAGCTGTTGCTCCTAGATCAACCCAATAAGTCCAAATTTGCTCTCTGTCACAACAGCAGAGCAACTGGAAGTCTCAAAGTGTTAAACATCTATTTATGATAATGCACAGTTCCAAAATGCTTTGGGCATTATGCAATTATCCTTCTTTCATAGACAACCTAGGTTGTAAACAATTACATCATGCTCACATCTGTGACTACAAGTGTTTAGATTGTTTGGCTCTTGCCAATGCCAACTGAAAGCTACTACAGATCACAGGCCAGTTAAAGATGATCTGATTCCTCTCACTAGCCGTCAGTTCTTTCAGCCTCCCTACAGGAATACGTGACAGATCCGGATTCTCAAAGACCAGCGGATTTGAGAGCAGTTTCTTCTCCAGTGCAGGCAGAGCTCTTAACTCCCACTGCTAATCCCATATTATTAGCCTAGAGCTACTTCTCGCTTTCCTGCGTGACTTTCTGTGCTTTTCTCTGCAGAGTATGCTGTCGTCTACTGTTAAATCCTAATACTACACTGACCTGATTGGTTCACATTGCATCATATACTGTATGCTTGAGCTGTTCTTTTACATATAATTGCTCTGTTTTTCTCATACTCTGTTTTCTGGACTTCTTTTATCAACAGTTAGTGCACTGAAATTGTATTGTGAATGTGTGCATCTGTTTCTTTTCCTAATATGCCACTACTTACCATCTACATATGTTGCAACAAAGAATCATCACAGGCTTATCAGAATTGGGCACAGAACCCATAGATGGCAATAAAGTCTTTTTTTTCCCTCAAAAAGTTTATTTCAGTTCACAAATTGGAAACTTCTACTTTGTGTCATAAAATCAATAAAATAAAATCTTATCAACCAGCTTTTAATGTATTATATGATGTAGTTTATTCAGCACTACCCTCAGATAAACTATGGTACATATGATAAATATATGAACAGTTTTGATATCCATGGATAAGATGTTGAATTGGAATTTGAACTGGAATGACAGGAAAAAATACAATTCAAAAAACTTTCATTCAGCACATGAATTAAACTATATATACAATTCAGTCAAGCTATTTTCATCAGCAATACTTTGTCTTAAGCATGAATATGTATACAATTATATACATTGAAGGTGTGTGTGTGTATATATATATCTTATATATATATATCTTATTTTATATCTTCAGTGTATATAATTGTATATATATTCATGCTTAAGACAAAGTAATGCTACCCTTCAAATAACCTCACAAATACTGGAACTGATAAAAATAGCTTGAAAGAATTGTGATGGATTTTTCAAACATTGTTTCTCTAAATCCTAGTATAATTTAGCCAAACCTGTCTATTACAGAACAGATCATAGTTTAAAGCTGCTGTCCGTAACTTTTTTTGGTTAAAAATGATCCAAAATCAAATATTGAGCAAATACATAACCAATTACTGTTCAAAACTATCTCCTTACCTTAGCTTGATTCACAACGGTAAGCTTGTAATAATGTTTTATAATCTGAGTAGTACTGGTTGGATTTTGCGGGAAATACGAGTTTGCTGACGTTTGTCTTTGTGTCATTACGTCACGTCTGTAAACAGAAAGAAGGAGTCCTGGCTAGTAGGCTATATCGTGTGTGTGGATGCTATTGGCGGAACATCATTTGTAGCCTCTTCTTACAGCAGCTGGAATGTATTTAAACTTAAGATGGTGGTTTGTAATCCAGAAAGTTCAAAACGACAATCATCGACAACTGTAGTAAAAAGTAAAAGACTTTGGACTGTGGAGAGCCTACAGTAAAAAAGGGAAAGCGACCGGGCTCGCGTGAAAACAAGAATAAATGTCGGCAGGGCTTTTGAAAGGTAGCATGACCTAAAAACGGACACAGAGATGGCTATTTTTCTGCTGGACAGGTAAGACATTTCAATGGTTCATTGGGTAATAAAGTAACAGTAGCACGTTTTCGCTTAATCCATACAGTTATGGATAACGATAATACACACTACATACACATAGTCACGCAATGTTGATGTTTTTAACATTAACAATTCGAGAACAAAGTATAATTATAATAATTTGCTCCACTGCTTATGCGATTGATTATAAAACTTGACGTTACTATACTCTTCAGATGACATTTTCCGGTGAAACTTCTTATTTTAGACATACATACAAAGACGTAGTATCTGTAATTATGATGTACAGTGAAGATCCACACTGGTGCGTTGACTGACAGCCCCCACATAGCTGCACCTCAAAACATTAGATTCATCCACGCTGAGGAGCCATGCCGATGCACAACCCACGTAAAGATGGTAATTCGTCAAATCACTGCAATAGCAGGTTTCAAACAGAGATGGCGACAAAGAGGCAAAACTTGGTTTCAGTCTTAGTTTTGACTAAATATAAAGTATTGCAGTGTTTTGCCTTTGTTAGGCAGAATGGTAGTACAATGTCTCCACCATACACCATATTGATATACTTTTGTTTGCCAGGGAATGACAAAGTGACTAAATATCATCTAGGGTAGACAGCTAACTGTGAAATCGCAATAATTTCATTTCTGCTGATATGGCAGGCAGTTTAGACTTTTATCTGGCATTTCAGTTGAGTGGCATTGTTCTGTGTTCAGTATTTAATCAAGTGTCAGTCTGAAGACTAAACAACCTCATCATCAGTACTGCAGTGAGCGATCACTTCTCTGATGTGTTCATAACTTACAAACCACATGCTGCTATATTAGATGTAGAGTTTAGAGTCTGGAAGCTTTGGCTGGAGAGATACTATGGAAGCCGTTTTCGCCACTAAATAAAAAAATAAAAACAGTAATTTCAACTCTTTGTCTCAGAATTCTGACTTTTTTTCTCACAATTGCGAGTTATAAAGTCACAATTCTGAGATGTAAACTGGCAGTTGCGTGATATAAAGTCACAATTGCGAGATATAAACTTGCAATTGCGTGATATAAAGTCAGAATTGTGAGATATGAACTCGCAATTGCATGATATAAAGTCAGAATTGCGAGATATAGTTTCACACGATTGTTAGTTTATATCTCACAATTGTGAGAAAAAAATTCAGAATTGCAAGAAAAAAAGTCAGAATTGTGACTTTATATCACGCAATTGCGAGTTTATATCTCAGAATTCTGACTTTTTTTCTCACAATTGCAAGTTATAAAATCAGAATTGCGAGATATAAACTCGCAATTGTGAGAAAAAAAGTCAGAATTCTGAGATAAAAAGTCGCAATTACCGTTTTTATTTTTTTATTTAGTGGCGGAAACCGGTTTCCATAAGCTACAGTATCACTGCATAAACGTAGAAAAATAATAATAAAAATCCTGGAACCACAGCAACTTTTCAAAGGACCTGAGAGTGAGAGCCAGACTGTCACTGATTATGTTTGTTTTGAATAATGTCAAGCACATTATTTCATTCTCACACTCAGAACCATTTCATCCTTACTTTTACCAAAACCAAGCATCTACTGTACGTTGTGGTGCCTGCTGTATGTTTTTGTCTCTTTTGAATAGCAGGGCTGGTTCACACACACAGAACACATTTTTGCAGTCATAAACGCAAGTCGCCGATCAATGAAACGAAAAAAAACCCCCTGCAAAGTATAGTAACGCGTTTTTTTAAAAGATGAATTTATTTTAACTTGAGAGCTGCGTTTTTAGAACGCCATGTCATACGAGACGCTGCAGTGGTCAACGGTCAAACATGTCCGTCTAGCTAGCGCACGTTTACATAGAAAACTATGGACTGGAAAAACACATTCACTGTGAACAGCTCCCAACAAGGGCTATTTTTGAAGCTTTGGGAGAACATGCCTGATGCATATGTGCTGACGTAAAAAACTTCATCTTCCTTCAAAAATTCTTATCAACTCATTCACATAAGTATGATTGGCTGATTCTAGGCTTTTCTACCGCTGAACCGGACAAGAATGAAGTGATGTATTGTTCCTGCAGTGTGACAAAGACCTGAAATCATGCTGATCTCTGACACAGCAGGTTTTTGATGGCTCTGTAAAAACGGAACATCATTGCTTTCGGCAAGGTGACGGATGTACTCATCTGCAATAATTCACATTTAATATCTTAATCCCAGAGGTCCATGGAGGCACGTGCTGTGTGTCCTTGCTGTGTATCCTTTCCTCTTCACTCACCATTAAGCACCGCGGCTATGCTCTGTTTCCCAACAGGATAAAACATGAATGGAGCAAATACCACAAACAAGGGTAAACCATATGAAAAAAAGAAAACTAGTATAACAAAAGCACTAAATCACAAACTACATAATAATATTTTGTTCCACAAACACCCGAAGGAAAGCTTTCTCAACACTTTCTCAATCTAAACATAAACATGAAATTTCTAATACTTAGTTTAATTTTGTGTTGCACAGATGAAAGAGAAAATCACGCAGATTTAGAATGGGTAACACTTTCTTTTGATAGTCTACTTTAGACTTTCTACTAACTATAGCTAAGTAACTTTGCAACATGTCAACTACCAGTCAGTAGAGTATTTTAGTAGAATGCCTGCTTAATATTTGCTAACACTTTATTTTGATGCTCCCCCAACAGACTTTCTACTGACTATAAGTAATGTTGCAATACTGTACATGTCAACTTATTCTACTAACCCTAACCTAACAGTCTACTAATACTCTAAGAGTTAGTTTACATGTAGTTGCAAATAATGAGAGTTATTTGACATGTAGTTTCAAAGTTACTTATAGTTAGTGGACTTAAAGTGGACTATCGAAATAAAGTGTAACCTTGGAATGACATAAGGGTGAGTCAATGATGGCAGAATTTTTCATTTTTGATAAAGTATTCCTTTAATTACTGATGATTATGTTCTATGTATGTGTGGAATGCTGCATTCCCGTGTCCTGCATGCGGTCTTGGGCATCATGCCAGACAAAGATGCTGCTTACCAAACTGCTGAGAGAGGTCAGACAACTCTGGGGCTGAAAAGGCTGGGAAATGTTCATCATAAAATAGCTTGATGTACTATTAATAAACCAAAACGTCTTCCTCAGCCCCAAAAATGCTCATATGCTGGGGAGAAAGTTTTGAGTTCTGATAGTTTTTATAGTACACTCTAAAAATTAAAAAGTTCCAAAAGTTTTTTTTTTTTTTTTTTAACACTGCCATAGAAGAAGCATTTTTGTATCCCCAAAGAAACTTTGGATGAAAAGTTCTTAAAATAACCTTTTTTTATTAGTGCAAAAAATATTTAAATAATCTGAATAACCTTTTTTCTACTTTTGTGCAATGAAAAGATTTCATGGATGTTAAAGGTTCTTCATGGAACCATTGATGCCATTAAATGGAGCCACAATTAATGGCAGAATTTTCATTTTTGGCTAAACTAACCCATTAAAGAACCTTTATTTTTAAAGGATTAGTTCACTTTCAAATGGAAATTAGCCCAAGCTTTACTCTCAAGCCATCCTAAGTGTATATGACTTTCTTCTTTCTGATGAACACAATCGGAGATATATTAATGAATATCCTGATGCATCCGAGCTTTATAATCACAGTGAGCGGGATCAATGAGTATGAGCTGAGGAAATTGCCTCCATTAATATCCATCCATCATAAACGTACTCCACACGGTTCGGTTAATTAAGGCCTTCTGAAGCGATGTGATGCATTTGTGTTAAAAAAAAATCCATATTTAACAAGTTATGAAGTAAAATATCTAGTTTCCGCCAGACTGCCTTCTGTATTCAACTTACGGAAAAAACAGAACTGGTGTCGGGTCAGTTAAGCTGCTAAGTTGAATAGGGAAGGCGTAGGATGTAGCGTAAGCTTTTTGGTAACACTTTAGAATACTGATCCTTCATTAATGAATAAATACACAATCGAACAATAGAACGTGTCATTATTACGGTTTATCGGAGTTTTCTTACGGATAGAAAGTTTACCAGTTTGTTAAGCACCCCCTGAAAAGGCATAAGCTCTTATAGTGTACAATAAAATTTAATGAAACTCATCAGTAAAGTTTCGGCCATCATTCTGACGGGGTCCACTACACAAAAGATTTTTGGAGTATATTCTTTATATTGCCATCAGGATCAGTGAATCGGGATAAAGGACTATTCACGAATTATGATCATTCACAGATCCCGAGCTATAACACCTCTACCTGACGCGAGCGGTGCAGCACGGCGCAATGCAGCAAATAGAAGGCATTATAATCATTATAAACAAACGGATTATATTAGGGTCCATGTACATGCAGCTAGTGATGTCTACAAGCGGCGCGGTGCGACATGACGAGTCAGTGGCAGTAAATGGATGTCCCGCTCATATTTGGTATTATACAATGCCATGTATAATACCAAATATGAGCCTGAATGACCATCAGTGATACCAGTATGAGCCTCGGCATCACTGCAGCATATACTATGGTTTTGGATAATGCAAATAAAGACAACCTCTTCTGCTGAAAAATACATTTTTTTTTTTTTGCATTTATTTTGGATGCTGTAAATAACTTTTACAGTCAAAAACTATTGAGTCTGAAATATTTGCGTGATCAAGTGCTGCTGGACATTTTACTTTTAAATGAAATGCATAATCTATGTAATTCAATAACCTGTCACACGTTTAAAAAGTCTGTATCTTCTCTACAAACAATGGTAACGTTAAAACGTTTAATTAATGTTTAAAATATTACTTAAGGGCCTAATGTTTAATAGCTGGTTTGCTGCTTATCCGTCAATGTTTGATTGATAAACTGGGAAATGCTGATGACAGTTTCATCTATTTTGCAAACTCGCATGTTTATCACAAGGTTAAATCCAGTTAGTTAAGTTAATAGCTAATTATTGAGGCTTTCTGTTCTATCTTGAATAACGTGACGCTTCCATAACGCATCTGTATCTAATACAGGCTACCGTTGTCCCCATAACAGTGAGCACTGTTTCTCTGGCATTTTTAAATGGCGCATAAAATATAATAGTTTGGCTTGGCTTGACACACAGTCTAACGAAATATAAATTTTAAACATCTTTTTACTGTACCATTGTTAAAAAACCCTATACTTCCTTTCTAAGCCAATGCAGGATGAGACCGCCCCGATTGTAAAGCAAAACGTGATTGGTTGTAGCGAGAGTGTGCTGCGATTGGTCAGCGCAACGTGGCCGTTATCTGATTGGCTTGAGTAGTTGGTGGGTGGAGTCGACCTATTTGTGGATTTGTCTGCAGTCATGATGGTAGAAATGTTTCAAAATCCACAAATGCGTGAGGTGATTCACAAATGCGCAGGAAGAGATCCACAAATGCACAAAAAGCAATTCACAAATGTACAGGTGGTGATTCACAAATGAATGCAGGCAGAGTTGTGCTTGTGACATAAAAACATATTTGTGAATATGTTGTTTTATTAGCAAATCTCATTTTATTTATTTGTGAATTAAATTATTTTTTGTGAAACTCCTAACATATATTTGTGGATCTCATTATATTCATTTGTGCATATACGATTATTTTGTTGTGAATAACTTTACATTTATTTGTGGATCATAATCTATTTATTTGGAAATTTGCAACAGTTCTACCCCCATAGTAATTACTCAAGTGTTACCAAATACATCAGAAGGAATTACTGTACAAAACTGTACAAAAATGTACAAAACCCTCAAAAGTTTACAATGACTCCAGTAGTTACTAGAGAGTTACCATGTTTCTCACTTTAGAATTCTGACATAAATAATTAGTAATTCCTTCTGAAGGATTTGGTAATACTTCAGTCATTACTAGTGGGTTACCATGACCTTTACTTTAGAATTAATTATACATTATGCATCATTCATGTTAATTATGAACCTGTATATAGTAGTTCTTAATAGTTCTCTGGGAGGTATGAAAAAAATAGTAGTTGATTAGCTAATAGTGACTACCACATTCAGCTGAGCACTATTACTTACTAATTCATTAATCAGAGTTTCTTGTTAGTTAATAGTTACTAGAGTGTTAATAATGTGTTACTCTTTTGTTCCTGTGTAGTTATTCATTAATGATGGGACAGTATTCTAAAGTGTTACCAGCTTTTTGAACTGCGAGAGTTTTACACTTTCTTCGGAAGAGGTTTGTTCTCTGATCAATGTTTACATGTGAGTAGAAGCCTAAATTAAATCTGTTCATCATAAAAAGCGATTGAGTCTCTTCAGAAAATTTGGACTAAACCGTTCGATTCATATGGATGATTTTTACGATCTCTTTAACTTTTTAAAGTGTCAAAGTGGTCGTTGCAAAGGCAGTCAATGGACAGAGAGACATTTCTCAGATTTCATCAAAAAGATCTTAATTTTTGTTCCGAATATGAATGGCAGTCTTACTAGTTTGGAACGACATGAGGGTGAGCAATTAATGACAGAATTTTCATTTTGGGGTGAACTAACCCTTTAATAATCTATCACTATGAGTAAAACCACAGAATATAGTTCTGATGTGCAGCAAAAGATTGTTGAGCTTCACAAATTAGAAAGTGGCTATAAGAAAATAGCTAAAGCATTGAAAATTCACATTTCCACCATCAGTGCAATAATTAAGAAGTTCCAATCAACTAAAGATGTTACAAATCTGCTTGGAGAACTGCAGAAATTAGTTGAGTCTTAGGGTCAGAAAAAAAATCAAACACCACCTACATCACCACATGTGGTTTGGGAGGGTTTCAAGATAAAATCCTCTGCTCTCGTCCAAAAACAAACTCCAGCATATTCAGCTGTCAGACACAACTGGAACTTCAAACTTCTGTGGTCAGAAGAAACTTTAAAAAAGAGCTTTTTGGCAGCAAACACCAGATGGGTTTTTTGCAAACAGGGATAAAAAAAAAAACCCAGTGTGTACGATTAAATGTACTGCTGGATTTTTGAAATTATGGGCCTTATTTCTGCCAGAAGGTCCTTGACATCTTGTTCAGATACATGCCATCATGGATTCTATCAAATATACCAACAGATAAAAAAATCAAAACCTGACCACCTCTGCTAGAAATCTTATAATGGGCCATGGTTGGATCTTCCATCAGGACAATGATCCAAAACAAACATCAAAATCAACACAAAAATGGGTCACTGAGCAAAAAATGAAGCTTCTGCCATGGCCATCCCAGTCCCCTGACCTGAACTCTATAAATAATTGAAAATCAGAGTGTATCTACATGGACCTGGCAATTTGAAGGATCTGGAGAGATTCTGTATGGAGGAATGATCTTGTCAGGTGTTCTCATCAGGCATTATAGGAGAAAACTGTTTTGGTTTTTTTTTGGTTTTTTTGGAAAAGGAGGTTGCAAAAAGTATTGAATAAAAGGGTACCATTAATTGTGGCCAACATGTATTGGAGATTAAAAAAAAAAAATCATAAAGCGCTTTTCCCCCCATTTCCTATTATTTTACTTCAATGAAAGGTTAGAATTTTTGTGAATTTTTTAAATAAAATTTCAAAACGATTAACAATGCAGATTTATTTTCACAGGCTTCTTTGTTCATATTTACCAAGGTTGCCAATATTTCTGACCAGGACTGTAAAAGGTTCTGTCAGGCGAACCTTTTAGGGGTTCCCATCATGGAATCATTTTATGGATTTAGTTTTACTTAATTGTTTTTATTAATTTATTTATTTTAATTAAATTTTATGAATTAAACAGCTCGTAAACACATAGAACCTTTTTGGCATAAAGGGTTCTTTAAAATTGAGTCAAGAACCCTACAGTACCCCATTGCATAATAGAACCATAACTGAGATTATGACAAAACCTATATTAACGTGTAATACAGGAATGGGGTGGGTCAGGATTTGGATTAAACTCAAATTTTCTAAAACTTTAGTCACTGTTTAAAACCAAGAACATTAATTGCAAAGGATTATTTCAAACTTCTGTACCAAATCTTTTATATGTCAATAATCACCTTTATCTAATGAGAAGAACAAGAAACTAGCATAGCTATACAGGGAAACAGTTGCCTGGGACAATGGTCAGTAATACAGATTAGCAGTCATTATACAAAAATATTTGACCACAGGATCCAAATTATATGCCATAATTATACTACAATTATATGCTGATTTATTCATGAGAATGATAATTCACAGCTTTCTAAAGTTCCACACGCACAAACGTGCACGCACACACACACAAAATTATTATTAATTAATGAAACAGCATTAATAGAACAAGTGAGGCTATATATAATGTCATCTTAATGGAAACCAGTTTGATTTCTGGTTTCAGCTTGAATATGACACTGAAAATGAACCAACAGTATTATTAACAAATTCATCATACACGTTTTCTGTTCACTGAGCTCATTACTGTTTGAGTGTCATATCTCACAACAACATAATTATATCTGTTCATGAGCTATTTCTCCCAGGACCCTGTGAAGGAAACTATGAGAACAAGTTCCATTAAGAAGGTGTTTAGTCAGCAAACATCACTGTCATCCTAGTTCAAAACCTCTCAAATACCATCCACAGAAATGAAACACTCTTCTCAACCCTCTCCTCTATTCTAAGTTTTTCCCCTCCAGCATATATACATATATACGCACAGTAATGCTTTTTAGCCTAACCTATTTTAACCAGCATTAACCACCAATAATCGCAATAAGCTCAGTGTTTTGTTACTTTTGATTAGAAACAAAGTGCCATCTTTTAAATTCTGGCCATTTTATCAGGAAATTCAAACAATAAATGCCGTTTTGACGATTTTTGATGTGGCGTGACAGATCGCTGTATAGGCGCCTCAGTTCAAACAGCAGCGCGGCGCACGAGTGAACACGATCATCCCTTCCTTCCTCTTCACTACTACAGAATGAACATGAATGAACATTAAGGTATTTTGAAAGATACAGTACAACTTACTGAAACGTATCATATCCCGTTTAATCACTTAATCAGTGTTTCAACCGCGGAAAGATGTCAGTAAAACAGTTTGTAAACAATATGTCACGTAGTATTACATTTACCTCAGAAAAGCCATTCAGTGTCAACAGCTTGTTAGTTCGCTAGAGAAATGAACTGTTTGACTAAATATATGCACTATATTAATTATATTTTACTTAACCTGTTAGTTAATGTAAGAATAAGAATAAAGTAATGTAAGAATAAGAATAAAGTGATGGCCTAAATAAATCCATCATGAAAACAAGTTATGACAGCCACTGTGTAAATGATCATATTTTAACAACGAATTGGAGAAACAGAAGTTAATGCAAAAACTGACTTATGTGTAATTTACATGCTTACAATACATACATTTTTTATTATTATTTGAGTGTTGATGATTATAACTAAAAATAAATAGCAACTGAATTTAATAATTTGGGCTCTGTTGTTAATTGTAACCTTTATTATAGTAATGTGAAAGTAGTTTACAGTATTAGCAGAGATAGATTTTTTTATCCTTAAGAAAATTTTAATTATAATTGAATAAATTTAAAGACAGAGACACAGTTGGTTCAGTAAAACACTGTTTAATAAAAAAAAAGAGAAATTTTTTTTTTGTTTTCTCACCCTGTTGTACTGAACCCGTACCGAACCGTGACTTCAAAACCGAGGTACGTACCGAACCGTCATTTGTGTGTACCGTTACACCCCTAATATGTATGTATGTATATATATATATATATATATAGTACACACACCCACACACATATTCTAACTATGGTACAAAAAGAGACTAGAAAGTAGCACCAGTTGACACAGGCAGTTTAGTGGTCATTACACAAGTATCAAGTATTTCAGTGAGATATGTATAAGTACCCCATAAACTTTCTCCAGAAACAAAGATCTGCCCTGACATCATGTACAGATCAAATTATCTTGACATTCTCACATTAACTGCCACTCATAACTTAATGTTTCATTCTTGACATCATCATATGCAATTAATGCAAAGGTTTGTAGAAAGGACAGCACGTTATTTTCCGTTCTGTCATCACCACTGGAATGACACAGTCAGGCAGTGCTTGATAAATATTTCACGGCTTCTTTACCCCAAGGGTTTCTTTGAGTCTCTCTGTGACAGGTAAGAAGCTTAGATGAGCTGCATTGATGTAATGTTTTCACATTTTCTCTTTTACCAGACTTTTCACAATGCTTTTTCACAAAACCTCACTGAAAATGGACTAGCCCAGAAATTAACTTTTTGTTAAAAATGTGCTGATCTTTTTAAAATCAGTAAAATGCATTTATAATCAACATTTTAAAAAAATCCCAAGAAATCATAATTGGAGCGTTGTGGCTTTTAATCCATGCTTGTTAGCTTTTAAGGGCATAGTTTACTGCTAAAAGTAAACTAGCAGAAATACACATTTAAAATTTAGTCTTTCTCTTCTGGGAAAACAGACTAAAAATACTGATGACTCATCTTGCAGTCAAGGGTTTCTAAATTGTTGTCCACTAAAATGCTCTAATGCCCCCTAATATGTCTACCACCTGTCTCTGACTATAGCAAGAGCATATATTCCTTCAATCCTGCAAGAGCATATTGTTTCAATTACAAATGCATCAACAAAGGAAAGACAGCTGCTCATTTACCCAGTTCATGGGGTCTTGAAATCTGGTAAAGTGGGACCCTTATAATCTTCATCTTAAACTAGTCTGGGATTCTATCGTTTTAGGGAGCATGTCATACTACGTTTGGACAGCAGTGGTTGGAACAGTAGCTTTAACCACAACTCTGCCGGTCACAAGCGATTAACATTAATGAGTTCAGCAACATCCTTTTGCCTCCAGTTAGGGCAAGAAAGAAACAGCAATGAAGTGCACATATCTTGGTGGTGCTTAAAAGAAGAACACCACAAGCAATTGTCATATGTGCCAACAATATTTATAGAACACACAATGCCACTTTTGTTGAAGCTTCCAAATGTTTGTTGAGAAAGATTTGCTTGACCCAGCCAAAGAAGAAGCTGCACCTGCGGTAATACCAACACTTCCAACAAAACTCCACAGCTGCAACAATTAAATGATCCAACCATCTTTTCTGATGGCCCAGCACTTTGGCTGAGGCCTCAAATCCAAACTTTGGTTGGGGTGGATCCTGGGTTGAAAATGCAAAGCCTTGATCGCAAAAACAATTGCTGTGAACTGTAGCCTAGTGACAGGCATATGTTCGGTTATATGGAAATAAAAGTATAAAACGGTATAAAAGAAAAGGGTATCTTAAAAAAAAATGTTGGCATTTTTTATTCTATTACACTGTCTATTTTTTGTCCTGTTAGGAAAGAATAAAAAGTTTGCCTGGGGGCAACAGTGTGCCAACTTTTTGATAGAAAATAAAACAAAAAATATATTTACTTTTGAACCCACTTTTGCAGTGCTTATTCAATGCTTTCATCTGCCAGTAAAGTACCATAAAAGTATCTTAATTTGGCAGCTTTTCTCAGCAATTATGAAGCTGTGTATGTACATATATATATATATATATATATATATATAATATCTAAAACTAAAAATCGATTGGAAGACCTAAGAAAAATTTTTTTATGACAGTTGGTCTGATCCACTTTCCAGGTGATCATGATCTGTCCACTAAGAATTTTCCGATACTTAAGCAGGTCTGTAGTGAGACAGATGGTCATTTCATTCTCTCATAAACACGGATCATGCCACAAAGAAGTAATCTCATTAGCATTAATAGTAAAGTCAAGCAATGTTATGTTTAACCTTCTGCTAATTAATCATCACATGTTGACAACATAATATACACTTAGCATTGTGCTAATTACGAGGTACAATAAAAGGGTCAGCAGAGTGTGTAATATCTCACACAATCTCTGTTTAGTGGGAAAATTGTTCACGCTGAGAATTTTATTGCTGAGATGTAACTGCAAAACCTTTTATGGGTTTATTGCACACTATAATGCAAGAGACAATTAGATCAATCATGATTTGCCAGGAAGGACAATTCTGAGTAACTGTGTTCTGCATTCAAATTCCCTCGGCCATTATGAGCAATATGCAGTAAGTGTTTCAAGAACATTAAAATGGTCCACAGTCTTCTGCATGTACGTAGGAGGTTCAGGGATGAAATCACTCTGCCTTATGAATTTTAAAAGAAGATGACAGTGTCTTTCGATGCATCATCACTGATAGTAGTCACTGATATTATGGGTAATTGCACTGGTTTATCGCAGTTCCTCAGCATTTCATGTCAGCCTATATTAATTGCCTGGATGCACAGCAATAAACTTTAATGTGATTTTAACATTTTCAAACTAATAAGAAATACTGTGGTGAGAAAATGATACAACTGATGAAGCTGGTAGCTGATTAGTATCACTTTTGGTAGGATCATAGGCCTTCTAATACCCGAGACAGCTCATTTACATGTTGATTTTATTATTATTAATTAAATACATAATGCAGCAACCAGAAATTCCCAGATGCCACCTGCCATCAACTGAAAAGACATGAAAAAGAGATTTTGAAATGCTTCAGGTCAACTTGATTGACTGAAAGAATTGAAAGATTGACCGCTTGATTTATTAAAAGCTTGTCTCTCAAAAGGATTGGCATTGCCACAGATGGCAATATACAATTCACAAGCTATTCTGTTATTTTCTTAATTAAATGTATAAAAACCATTGCAGATAATAGGCTTGTGTTTCTACGTATCCCTGATGGATCCATTCTTGCCTTGTTTTGCCAGAATATGTATCTCAATCTGTCTCTATGGATTTAAGTGATAATGAACATTTAAATGCAATCTCAGATATCTGAACATGTTTTGCATTAATTAACACTGTAAACAAACAATCACTGTTTTCAACATAAAATATAGGAGATTAAATTAAATGTCACAGGATCTCAATTACAGTGCAGCATTAATCAGCATATTTGGGCAGATAAACTTAACACTACCAATTAAGCTATAAAACACCATAATATAGTTGAAAAGTGATTTTAGAAACTAAATATTAAATAGTAATATTATTTTGTAAAATTATTAAAGGCCCACTGATGTGCCTTGAAACGCGCAGCATTATTCAACTGTGCTGACGTAATTTCCACTGAAACAGAAAGATAGGGCAGGACATATCGAGGAGCTCCTCCCCTTTTTTTTTTTTTTAAAATAGCCAATAGTGTTTTGTTTATATCACAGCTCGGCCAGAGCTGTTGAGCTTGGAAAAGCCTCATTTGAGACCTTATGACAGTCACAGTCTAATAGATTCTTAAAAATAACCTTCTGAAGTGAAGCGATGTGTTTGTGTAAAAAAAAATATGCATATTTAACAAGTTATGAAGTAAAAGATCTAGCTTCCGCTAGACCGCCTTCCGTATTTAAATTACGAAAAAAACGGAACTGGCGTCGCGTCAGTTCCGTAAGTTGAATGGGGAAGGCGTAGGACGTAGCGTAAGCTTTCTGAACTGCTAAAGTTTTACACTTTCTTCGTAAGTAGATTACGGAAGGCGTTCTGGCGGAAGCTAGATCTTTTACTTCATAACTTGTTGATTATGGATATTTTCTTTTACACAAATGCATCGCTTCGCTTCAGAAGGCCTTTATTAACCCCCGGAGCAGTGTGGAGTATGTTTATGATGGATGGATGTGGATGGAGACACTTTCTTCAGCTCATACTCGTTTGGTAACGGTTACTGCCATTATAAAGCTTGGATGCGTCAGGATATTTATTAAAATATCTCAGAGAGTGTTTATCAGAAAGAAGAAAGTCATATACACCTAGGATGGCTTGACGGTGAGTAAAGCTTGGGGTAATTTTCATTTGAAAGTGAACTAATCCTTTAATATGAAACTGTTACTCAAGCAAAACAGTGAACATAATCACACTTGCTTATAGATAACCGTAAGGCTAACATATTCATACTAAAAGCCAAAAAACGTACATTTTGATTTCATGGGGACTTTAATATCTAATATGGAGGTGGAGATTTTAGGCAAGTATTTAAATATTACCTTGACATAATTACTGGTCTCTATTGGTGTGTTCAAGTCCTCTTGGGAAGTTCGTATTTAAGAGGTGGGAAGTCGTGTTTACAACATCAGGTGCGTTCAAGTCACTTTTGTCTGAGCAAGATGGTGTCGCACCTTCTCTTAACTCCTATAAAATGAAGAACAAAAATGTGCATCAGGTGTGTTTTGCTTTTTTATGTTTTAAATAAATTTATGAAGCCACTGTAAACTTTATTGTTACATAATATATTGTTATATTACAATGATATTACATCGTATATATTAAATTTGCAAGCAATTAACTTATTTTGTTGTAAATAAAAAAGCCTGACAATGTCCTATAAATACCTATAATTATTGTGGTATTCCATCATGTTTTTCACTGACACGCCCCCAGCTTCCATTCAACTCGTACATACTCTATTTCCGACATGACTTGAACTCACCATATAGCCACTGCAATTGGCCAAGGACCGCCCACTTAGCCAGGAAGAGGCCAGTTGACTGACATGTAAAGTGGCCAATCACAGTTCAACATCATGTTTAGAGGCATGTACAATAATAACAGACCTGCGTGCTATAAGAGACTCTCTATACTTTCATGTTTACCTGCATATGCTGCAGATATTCCCTTCTAAGTAAAGTACTTCAACTGATCTTCCATTTTAGATGTGAGAGGACACACACAACTAATAAAATGGGATCACTTGGGAATCCAAAAGGTTGGACAAGCTCGGAAAATAATACTTTCCCCGTATCCCGTTGATAAACCTGAGAAATGCCTCAAACAAAACGCTTGAGTTCTTGATATTTCCATGCTATGAACTTCACAAACTTATTTTTAAATTCAGTGTTATTTGCTCATTTGAAGCGTTAATTGCTGCAGTATTGGAACTTTTAAAAACAGATGTTTCCTGGTGGACCGTTAAAGATCGCCGCACACTAGACTTCCGGAAAACCTGTAGAAGTCAGCCAATCAGATACAGACTTTTACCTTCGTGAAAGTGTTTCCAGTTTTGAGTGCTGTATGCATCAGATGTTCAGCAAATGGAGTGTAGGCGGTCCATGTGCATGACGTCTGAGGCTGAGACCAGTTACACTCCAACACTGTTGAGAATATATACCAAAATCCTTGTAGGCCTGACATTTAACATGTGCCACCATTCTAGCAGAGCCATGGTTCCTGAACTCTGATATGATGAAAAAGGTTGTAAGAGGCATTTTAAGGTCCAAATGATGATGCTACTTTGAGGAGTCACATGGATAAATGTTTACTTTACACTGCTATACATTCTCATAAAGACACTTGAAGGTCAATATTTCTCTCTCTAATGAAGATTCCCCATGCCGCAGGGATTAGAAATATGGGTAACGTTCAAAGCAAAAGGGCAACTCGTTAATCTAGCCTAAAACTGAAGGAAAACCCATAGTGCTAAAGCTGAGCATTGCCAAGTGCCCTAGAAATAAAGTTATTTATTTTTTACATGCTCTGTAAAACGAAACCCTCCCCCTATGCCGGTTAAAGGAGCGTTTGCAATCAGAAATGTTGTTTATCCCAGCGCTCCAATAAACAAACAAATGTGAACACGACTGCAAATAACATGATCAAATAGAATACATAATCTCATTTTGGTCAAAAACAAATATTTACATCATAAACCCAGAGATGGTGTTTTCAAGTCACAGAAGAATAAAATGAGTTTCATTAAATTAATTGCCCAATCACTGACTGAATAAATTTGACACAGTTTACGTGTCAATTTATCCATTTCATTCATCCATGCATGAATCTCAGATATATTTCAAGATGTTTAATTCTTTGAGGTGGCCCCAAATGTGCAGTAGAGCTTGTAATCATATCGAGAAACAAATTGATGCCTGTCGGCTGTGCTGGTCCACTGACTGGCTTTCCATAGCAAACCCTGACTGTGTTCTTTCTATTGTGTGCTCAAGTGTTTACTGGAATCGCATTCACTGGGTTTGAGGAGTGTTTTCAAATAATCTGTGTAAATCATGTAAATTGCCCAATCATGTAAATCATGTGAATTCTATGAAGAATTTACTTCTCAAGCCTTCTATGCAGTCATCTCAGTGTTGTGATTCAGGTATTGTTTCAAGAATACTACATATCCGAACATCCTACTCATGTGACATACTGCTTGCATATTATATTGCAGGAAAGTTTGCATTCTCCAACACAGTGTAACCTACAGTATATGACCAAAAAAGACATACAAAAGAAACAAGTACATTGTATACAACTTTTCCTCAAGTTGCATAAATGAGAAGCTATATATATATAAATATATTATATATATTATGCCAGTACACGTTACTTGAAAGAAATAAACAATTATGCATACTTCACAAATACTTTCAGTACTCATGTGTTCTCTTGTATTTATTGACATTCAGGGACAGGTTGCTGCAGAGCCTACATGCAATCAAAACCTTCACCTCGACTCTGTATGGAGCTTGATTATTTTCAGTTGTTAGTCCAATCACAGTAAACGTAATTACGCAATGTAATTATGCAGTTACTGCTATAATTGGTTGAACAGTCATGTGTGAACAGTGAGTACTTTCTGGAGCGCTTGGGGTATCCAATGTTCACAGTCAGTGCAGTTGCTAATTTGCTGTTCTTCACAGGTCTGCTTGTTAGTAAGTCCAGTTGCAGACAGAGTTGTTCAGTTCTAGATGCCCAATATGGGCATCAACTTGTTTACAATGACAAGACATCTTACCGTACCTCATGGCAGTGAAAGAACCTTAGTTTGGCTGAATTAACTATATACTGTATATACTGTATATTGTCACAGGTATGTTCAGTTTCATTGCCATTCGTTTTCCGTTTTTCGTCACCTATTTTGCCTGTGTTCTCGCTCATTCATTAGTTGTCATGGTTTCTAATTAGTTCTCACCTGTTCCCTGTTCTGTTTATGATCTTTCCCCTTTGTATTTAAGCCCTCTGTTCCTTCTGTTCATTGTCTCACGTTAAAATATGGTAGTTGTGTTATCGTCTGTGTTTTTTGAAGTAATTCTTGATCGTTCATTATGTGTCATGCATCGTCTGTTGGATTCTACTACACAGCTCACCATTACATATGTCTGTGTGTGAGTGTGTATAATAAAAATCAATATTAAAAGTCGATTAGTTGACCATCCTGCCCATCCCCAAATTAAAAGCGGTTGAAAGGAGGCAAGGGAGGCAGTGCCTCCTTAAAAAAAACTTGATGAGAAAATAATCGATATTACAAAAATAAAGCAACGCAAATATTACAAAATTTGACATTAAAAAGTGTAAAAGTCACTCATTTTTCAAAAGAAACACTGTCCAACAGCGACACCCGCAGGTGAAGTTACAGCGGGGAGTCCGCGTCTCTCGTGCCTCCCTTCAGCTCATAGAAATAAAGCAGAACCCCTAAAGCGCGTGGTGGGTTTAGTTGGGGGTAATTGAGAATGAATGGGGGAAAGTCACATGAGAGGAGGCAGTGCCTCCATCGTGCTATGATTGGATATGATCGGTTATGATTGGATATGAGTGGTTTGTGCGATAAATCCCACCTCTTGTTTTCGTGTGCGTTCTTGTGGAATCGGCCTGAATGAAGACACTGATGGCGTTAATGGGAAGACTAATTAAAAAGTAAGTAAACAACTCACCCCCTTAGACACCGCATTATGTCACGTAAAAAAAAACTTGAAATGGCAGAAAACATGATGACTGCAGGGTTTTTAGTTAGCAATCAGTGTGGTGAAATTAAAAGTACATTTTTGTGTCTGTGACCAGTGTGTACAAGCTTGATGACTGCTGAAAATAAATTGACTATTAAAAAGAAAAGCTGAACATTAGTTCACAAATAATATATATATTGTTACTGCCTTTAGTTAGCCTATTATTTGGCAATAAATGTAAACATACGTAAAAACACTAACTTGATGAAATTTGTACTTGGTTTTAGTAAATAGAACATTACATAGTGTAAAAATACAAATTAGAATTGTATTTGGTCTCTCTTTATATGTAATGTTTATTTAACCAGGAAAATTGTGTAACAGGGACATAAATTTACATAAAAAAAATGGACTTTGCCTCCTCATTTTAATATATATATATATATCAGTGGTGTGCGGTGGTGTTTTAAAATGAGGCAAAGTCCTTGATTTATATATATATATATATATATATATATATATAGTTATTTCTCTCATTACCTGTATCAAGACCTTACAGATTGAATGGTTGGTATTAGTCAGACTTTTTTTTATTATTATTATTAGGACATGACCTCAGTTAATGAATTTTCATTTTATTGATGCAATCAGGCTTAAGGTAGCATGAAGGTGATTGTTCAAAGGAGCAGACAGAGATGAAGGAGATTTTAAAGAGACTAAAATTTAGGCAAATCCCATTACATTCTGGACATGTCAGTCTTGATAAACTGAGAGTTTTCACAAGAATATTAGAAGTGCTAATAGAATGAAATCTCACTGCAAGCAGAAGAAATAATCAAGGAGAGGAACTCACCATGCATTTTGATTGTTACAGCTACTTCATTTTTCCTCTCGGAAACAACCTCACGCAATAATGGAATCATGGGAATGGAATCCTATATGCCATGCATGCATGGACTCATTTTAATGTTTTTTTATGTCATTATTCATAAGAGAATTCTGAAAGTCAGATTTTAAGTTTGAATGTCATTGTTAAATCACTCATTAAATTATACATTCTCTTAATGTATGAAAATAAGTGCTGAATATTATAAGACCAGATATAATCGTAAAAACCATCTTCTCTCCCCATTTCAACATGATGTCTGCATGCTCAGTTTTATGCCTGTTTCAGATTTCACGCACAGAAAGCACCAATATAAATGATCACTTTTGACAAATCTACAAATATGACCTTTGCAGCTACATGAGGCCAGAAATTATAATCTCTCCTTATGAAATGCATTATAGGGAGCTGACATTTCTTCTGCTTCTACACAACGTGGGCCTTGACACAGAAAAAACAGCAAACTATTATACTACCATGTTTCTGAACATAGCACCAAGCCACTAGCACTGTTTTTTGTACCACAATAAATAATAATAATTTGTTTCATTTATATAGTGCTTTTCATGGCACTCAATTTGCCTTACAAAGGGGGGAATCTCCTCAACCACCACCAATGTGCAGCATCCACCTGGAAAATGTGACGGCAGCCATATTGAGCCAGAACGCTGAAAACACACCAGCTTATTGGTGGAGAGGAGACATAAAGTCAAGTGGTGAAGTGATGAAGCCAATCAGTATATATATGGGGATGATTATGAGGCCATGATGATGGATAAAGGCCAATGAGCAAATTTGGCCAGGATGCCGAGGTTACACCCCTACTCTTTTCGAAGGACATCCTGGGATTTTTTTATGACCACAGAGAGTCAGGACCTCAGTTTATCGTCTCATCTGAAGGACGGTGCTTTTTAACAGTATAGTCTCCCCATCACTATACTGGGGCATTATGACCCACACAGACCACAGGGTGAGCACCCCCTGCTGGCCTCACTAACACCTCTTCCAGCGGCTACCTATTCCCAGGAGGTCTCCCATCCAGGTACTGACCAGGCTCAACCCTGATTAGCTTCAGTGGGCAACCAGTCTTGGGCTACAGGCAGAGGTGTAAAGTAACTAATTACAAATACTTTCGTTTCAGTACTTGAGTAGATTTTTTTTTTTTTTTTTAAATTTTCTTGAGTATAATTAAATTGTGGTACTTTTACTTTTACTTGAGCGAGCTGACATTTGACAGGCACTTTTCAAACTACTGCGGTCGGTGCGTGGTGGAGGAGCCCTGCACTTCAGGCAGTAGGGTAGCTATGGGTGTGTCTCAATCAGCTCCCTAGTTCAGTAGTCAGGGCACTGGTCAGGGAGTCAGCCATTTTAAGGGCTGTCTCAATCGCAGAATCCTTCCAGGGCACTGAAACGTTTGCTCCCTAAAAAAAAATCCCACAATGCACCATGAAAACCAGTGAGCATTGACGCTCACTATGCTCCCTAAACGGAAGCTCTGAAACGCAAAACTTAAATCACGCGAGCCTACTCACTACACATAACGATGCGCGATAGATGTTTTTAAAAATACAAACCATTATTTTATTATATTTCAGCATAAACATACATCGCTAGACAGGTAATGAACATAATTTAGCAAACATTTATAATGTATTTACGGCTGAAATGTTGCACGTTTATGTAACAAGCGAAGAATTTATCATAACGTACTTTAAATAACATTACAAGTAATGTCAGAAAGATATCAGCTCTGCTGTTGTTCATAAATACCAGTATTGATGTTGTACAATGAGGACTTTGTCACGTCTCAGTAATAGAATCATAAGTGTCCCAATGTGTAGTGAACCAACATCCTGTACTGTCCTTACCAGTGCCCGAATTCGTGTACACGATATACTGATTCACGAGCTCGGGAGCTGATTGAGACACACCCTATATGTCGAACGTCACATGACCAAACCGGAAAACTGGTCTCATTGCATCCGCTTGTCAGAGAAAGTGTTAACAGCAGTATGAACTGATGGCATATCAATGGACTTTTAAGTTAATCAGCAAAACTGCCTAGTTCACATTGTTATAGGTGTTTTATTCTATTAAATATCTAAACGTTAGTGTGAAGAAGAAAAATGAAAAAAAGCTTTTAAATATCAATCTGCATATGCGGGGGACATCAGTTATGCTCATCTTTGCTCGCTCCTTTTAAGTTATCTTGAATAAAAGAGCTATTTTTTTTTTCATGATGCACATACAAAAGACCTAAACCGGAAGCGATCTGATCTGTTTACAGATTGCGCATAAGCCCTATAACTGACTCCGGTGCAAAACCATTCAAAATTTCTAGTTCAGCTGGGGGGGCGGGGCGTTCATACCAAGCTTTGACATTCAAACACTGGCGCTCGCATTTTGAATCATCGCGACGCTAACGTTTCAATATTTTAATGAATGTAAGTGAGCTATGCTCATATTCTGATTTTAAATTGTAACGTTGGCAGCTAATCATACCATTGATATTACCAGAGCACTGAGGAGTTTAAGCAAGCAAATAGAAAAGTCGGCTCACACAAGGACACAGTTATTGCATGGACGGAGCAAGAACAACGTATGTGTATAAAATACACACAGTTCAGTTGAATGGTAATTGCCCTCTTTAACAATACAGTTAAACTAAATGTACGAAGCTAATGTTGTACGAAGCTGAAATAACCTCAACATTAGCAACAACAATGAAATAAGATTGCATGATTTTTCTGTCAATCATATGCACGTGTAGTTTGTTCCCGGCACATTTTCGATAGAACGAAAAAAGAGCATTTTACTTAACATGTTAAACATGTTATTCTTAACACAGAGTGACACAGAAAATATTGTGTTATAAAATTCTATGATGCAGGCAATGTCGATTAGCGTTGCATTATGGATGTACAATACCCGAGATGGCTTGAAGAACACAGAAACACAGATATATCCTCGCAATCGTTTATTGTCTTCATGTTTCTGTCTGCATGTTATTCAGCTGTAGCGATATTTGATGTCCATATAAGGGATTTCCTGGAACGTCTTTAAAGGATTAGTTCACTTCTGAATGAAAATTTTCTGATAATTTACTCACCCCGATGTCATCCAAGATGTTCATGTCTTTCTTTCATCAATCGAAAAGAAATTAAGGTTTTTGAGGAAAACATTCCAGGATTCTTCTCCATATAGTTGACTTAAGCCGGGTTCACTGGGTGGAAGGTCCAAATTGCAGTTTCAGTGCAGCTTCAAATGGATCTACACGATCCCAGACAAGGAATAAGGGTCTTATCTAACGAAACGATCGGTCATTTTCTAAAAGAAAAAATTAAAAATTATATAGTTTTTAACCACAAATGCTCGTCTTGCACTGCTCTGCGATCTGCACACATGACGTAATCACGTTACAAAGGTCATGCCTTTGGAAGTACCAATCTAGTGTCTACAAAGCAAACATGCAAAGATTAAGCCAACAGCCTTTACAAAAAAAGGAAAACAACAATATCTTACGATTTTGAAGTTGGAGAAGAAAATTAGAGTTAAGTTTTAAGTTAAATTAAGTTTTTTGCCCTACCGCGGTACTTCTGCCTACGTCACGAGTGACCTTTCAAGAGCATTTGTGGTTAAAAAGTACATAAATTTAAATTTTTTTCAAAAAATGACTGATTGTTTCGCTAGATAAGACCCTTATTCCTTGTCTGAGATCTTGTAGAGCCCTTTGAAGCTGCAATGAAACTGCAATTTGGACCTTCCACCTGGTGAACCCCACTGAAGTCCACTATATGGAGAAGAATCCTGGAATGTGTTCTTCAAAAACCTTAATTTCTGTTCGACTGAAGAAAGAAAGACATGAACATCTTCGATGACATGGGTGTGAGTAAATTATCAAGAAATTTTCTTTCAGAAGTGAACTAATCCTTTAAGTTTATTACTTCTATGAATCTCACTTAAGGACTCTGCGCGAGGGCACCCTCTGGCTTCCAGTATGAATGAAACAGAAATTACATGAGAGTGTTTAGAGTCACATCGCCTCATTTTGGGTGTAAATAGAAAAATAATACCAAAGTACTTTGTAACATAGTAACTTCAGTAGTTTTTCAGCAAACTACTTATTTACTCTTACTTGAGTCATATTATTTTTCAGTACTTCTACTTGTACTCAAGTAAATTATTTCTTAAGTAGCAATACTTTTACTTAAGTACAATTTTTAGTACTCTTAGTACAGGGTGATAGTTGCTGGCTGTCAGTGTAAATTATTCAACATGGCACACTGTCAACCCTAAAAGGTAAATACTAAAATAATCACTTAAAAATACTGCTTCAATATTTAAGTCTTAAAAAAAAAAAACTATGCATATTTATAGGGTTCTATTGAATTGGCTGAAATCAAGCATTACTGGACAGGAGATTTGCATGCATGTGTGTGACTGGATAGGAAGAGTTTATGATCATAGTAGTTTTATTATTATTATAGTACAAGACCTGAACCTATAGGACAATATCTGATCTTCTGTAAAATAGTTGCCTATACAAAGGGAAAATTGAATTGAAATGCACATGGTGCACCAGGTTCAATAGCATCACATAACAATGTACAACAAAACAATATACACAACTCTAAAGAGAACTAATACCCCTATTGATTTTAAATTAAACTTAAAACAATTTACATAGCCTCATAAATCCCCATTATTTGGTAACATTTACTGCCCAGTGAGCGAAACTGGTCAGATTAGATCAGAACTCTGAAAAGTTTGGCCAACAAAGCAATAAGAAACATTGGGAACAATATTATTCGAAAACTTGCCTTGTCGATTTGTTCAACTCACAAAACTAGTTACATTTAGTGCAGATAAAAATAAAGTATGTTGTATTTCCAAACTACGCTACTTGTCTACAACAAATCATGAAAATGTCAATAAACATAACTACATAGCACATCAGGGTTTACATTAAAGTGTTAATAGCAACATTCATGCACCACACAACCTTTCCGAAGGGAATTCATCATTTGAAAAAGTTTTAATACAACAGTGCATGTTTTTCTGTTATATAATATTCCCACAAAAATGTTTTGTTTTATATTTTTGTAGTTACAGCAAGCATTTGCATTTCACAGAAAAGGGGTTTTAAAAGGTCTAGCATCCTCTCATGCACAGAACCACTGAAACGCATTCTCGGGAGCGTCAGGTAACCATAGAAACAGACTCAACTTATGCTGCTGATGCTGCAAATCCTCCGCCCACTGGTAAACATCACAATAAACACTCCAGTTTGTTACAACATCGTTTGCATAAAATGTTTGTGTGGATTTATTAACCTCTTTATGTCGAGCATTGGTCTGCAGCATGAACTTAAGGAGCAGGCACTTGTCGTTCTGGGAACAGACAATAAAGAACAGATGGTCGCTTCAGTAGTCAGATTAAGCACGCAAAGCCGTGACGGGACTGTGACAGTCAGGGAAAGATGTTAAACGAGTTTCAGTGCTTTGAATTCACCTGGAGAGCAGTTTGAAAACCCACCGGGACAAACAAAATCCTTCTGGTCTGAAGTGGAACTTTGTAAAGTAAGTTAATGGCTTCTCTGTGATATCTCTATTTTTGTCATACCCATCACCTGGATTCTAGAAAAAGCATTAATTCAGAGATTTCATTTGATAGAGAAGATGTTGTTATAATCGATGGCTGAAGGCTGATATCAGCTTAAAGGGTTAGTCATAAATCGTGAATAATACTAAAAATAGTCATCAGAATGATTTTGCATCTTTACAGGGTGCCCAGTGGATTTATCAATACTGTGCTCATGTCATATATCATATTTATAGAGCTGATGGGCTGTCAGTGGGAAAGATAAATTCACTGAATTAACTGAAAAGCTCATATTCCTGGCCTAGGCCTTTTATAAAACATTTATGTGGGTCAATATTTTTTGTGCAGGAAGTGGCTTTATAGCCATAATTTCTTTAAAACAAAGAATTGCATGGATTGGAGTCCTAAAGCATATGCTTACCCTCAACATTACTCCGGACGGAGTGTGAAGGCACACAATAAATTCACAAGTTTGAGTGCTTCAAGAAATGATTAACCATATATAAAAGCATTTGGATAATTGGATTGATTCAAAAATCGATACTGTGATCATATGAATAGCCATTAACAGCTACTTCATCATGTTCTCCTCAGTGCCTTTTTAACCTGCAATCTTTCTCCCATTCTTAAGGTCCAGGTAAAGTTTTTGCTGATTCAGTCTCTAAAGAACGTGGGCTGAAGCAATATTCGGCTGCATGCTAATGTGGAATGTGATTTTATACTGGCTGAAAATGTGATTATCACAGTTAAGGTTGAGCATCAGGTGGTAAAAGAGCGCCCAGATATTGGCTTCTCTGTTGCTATCAAAATGCTGATAGCAATTTCTTTATGAACTGTCAGTCAAGGTTTTGCAAATGGGTTTTTGAATGGACCCAGCATGTGATATTTTGCTCAAAACATTTCAGATAATGTACTATTATCTGAATACAGCCCTGTATAAAATGCCTATGGTTTGCCAGGCGAACCATCTGTATGAGAAGGCCCACATAAATGAATTACAATACACAACATTTATTGAATTTAATGGACCTGTGTCAGAAACACCATTCATGTCCATATCTAGACAAAAGGTTACTACTCAGCTCTTGAGAGGGGCTTAGACTGCCAGTTCTGCAAGGCTGTTCAAATAGCAAGTTAATCATGATTTATCTTTAGGACTTTTGTGGCATCGATTCTTTCTGACTTGCCAAGGCTCGTCTTTCCGGTTTGATCACTGGACACAAATGGGAGCACTGAGGATTATTCAGAAGAACTGAATTTGAACAGTAATATTCTGATGAGATTCTGTTGTAAATGTATGTATGGTGTATTTAAAGATCTCTACCAATGATTCTCAACCCTGGTTCTGGAAGCCCCCCAACAGATTTAGCTAATCTCCCCCTTAGTAGAGCGCTTCATGTCCTGAAATGAGTCTCATTGAGTGTCAAATGATACATCACTTATTTGAGAACCACCCAACTATACATTTACATTTATTCATTTAGCAGAGGCTTTTATCCAAAGTGACTTAAAGTACAAATGAGAAACATCACAAGCATCTCTCATAAAACCAACATTTTTCATAGTATTCAATGCTAGGTTTAGTAAGAAACCTAGATTAGAAAATAAGGTGTAATACAGAAAATTCACAGGTAAAACCAAATAAACACCATTAAGAGTAGAAAGAAAAGGCCTGTGCACCTCAGAGTAAAAAATAAAGTGTGAGATAAAGTTAAAAATAAGAAATAAGGTCAGATTCAGTGAGATATGTGGTTGCAATTATGGGGAAAAGTCACATATGCAAGGTATAAAGCAGAAATTATGAGGGGGGAAATTACCTTTTATTTTTTTGTTCTGAGACAGAAACATGCTTTTATTTAGTCAAGCAAAAAAAATAAAATAAAAATAAATATAAAACCCTGCTAAATAAGTAAAATCTGAAGTACTGTGGTGAGTTTTTGTTTTTAGCTTAAAAGCTCAAAGAGAATGTATTGTATAAAAAAATCTATGGAAGTCTATTACTCCTGCATCCTTCATATCCGCAAATATAGTGTACATCTTGAAGGTACGGCTACAGTTCATTACAAACCTAGTTGTCTTTTTTAACATTCCGAGGTGATGGACTGTTTTAGGCCTCGTTTTTTGTAAATAATAAATGGTCTTGTAGGTTATGAGGGTCACTGAAGATGGTTTAGATCCATTTATTGATTGTTGTCTGTTATGTGCATGTGTGAGCAGCTTCCTTGTTATCCAGGCTGAATGGTGAATCATTGGCCACTCTTGCAGCCCGTCTTTGTGTGAGACCATTAGGCCTCTTTGTAGCTCTTGTTAGCCCACCCCTAACAAACCCTTCTGCCTCAATCAATCAGGTTATTATTAACGGCATACTTTGGAGCAACCCCCCTCCCCCCCAAAAATAAAAAAATCAGCTTTGCTTTTGCATTTAGCCTCTCGGTGTAAAGCAACACTTCACTCTTTTGGCACAGAAGTGCCCTTTTTCAGGTCTCCTTTTTCCTTCGGAGCAGAAATAATTAGCTTCTGATTGCGCTATGATTAACATCCCCACTTCCAGAGCGACTGGTCCAAGCTCTATAGAAAAATATGCTTTCTGTACAGTGAGATAATATCTGTCCAAACAGATTAAGGATGTGTCCAACCAGTATGTCCGCTCTTCGGCGGGAGACCCCGTGCTCTAATTAAAGTCACATACTTTCAGAGAAGATGAGGTATTTGCATAATTACTTTACACAGCAGTGGCTGTTAATTTCTGATACACTTTGAAATGCCAAAGCTCGAAGGAACATAATTAGAAATCAGAAGCTGACCGATTTCTTTCAGTGTCCATTACTTCATAGTCTTGCTTCAGTGTGTTGCCTCATTCCACTTGCTTTTGTTGAGTTGGAGCATAATGTCATCATTCTTCCCATCAGTGTTCACGCTGTTTGCAGGGTGTCTTGGCTTTGAACTGCTGAATCTGAGCTTTCTCTTGTCCCTGTGGCATCCATCTGCCAGTAGACGACGTGGTGATAGTGCAGTCTTGCCTCTGGCTCCACGCACAGGAAGACTCTCAGTTCTCTATATCTGTCAGCCTTCCATCTACACGCTTTGATCACGCAGCTCTAAGGATAGATATCGCTTCTCTGTCGAGGGGACACACAGTTCCTTTACTGATATAAAGAGTTGGAAGTTAAATGCAGGGCAAGAGAAGGGTTTGGACATGCAGATCCACTCAATGAACAATCAATCCTATAATCTTGTCAATTTTTATTTAAATCTAACGAATCTGGTTAGAAAGATCAACCACCTTTCTCTGCCATGGTCAGGATACATACAGTACAGTGGCTCCAGGGAGGATTTGGACACTTTAGCTTCTCTCAGATGACAAAATGTCAAACCAAGTGGCATTTATTTAAAAAAAAAAAAAAAAAAAAAAAGCTTGCGCAAACACACTTTTAAAGGGGTCATGAATTAAGAAATCAAATTTTCCTTGAGCTTTTGATATATAAGAGGTCATCATTCTATATGAATATCCTGACTTTTTGACTGGTTTTGGAATGTGCCTATTATGTCATACATCTCTGCAAAAGAAAACCAACGCCTACTTCTACACCGTTACCCCACCCACTGATTCACACATGACAAGTTGTAGGTAAATAACATACTAAATTATATATAGAAAGTGATCAAAGAACGCTCCCTTTACAATCACTGGAGCTGTCAATCACACAGCACAAGTTTATCCGTGACTGAGTTCTGGACTCTCGCCAAAACTCCTGTTATAATCAACGAATCTCTTATTTACATCGTGTTTGCACTGTTATGATGAAAGCATTCGCGAGAGTGCAGAAATCGAGTTGCAATGACGAGATCACTGCATTCATGTGCTCAACATGTCTGTGTCTCAACATGGCTACAATGCTCATCACCCTTTCATGCCACGATCTAAATATAATGCTATAGATCTCAATATAATGCTATAATCAACACTTTTCATGATTAGTTAACCATGAGAGCTATAATAGTAAAAACGTGCTAAAAGAGAGAGTAATTCTTGGCTATTTCAAATGGAAAGATGTTAGCCAATCACAGCAGACATGCCCCTTAAAACAGAGCGTTCGAATCAGAGGGCTAAAATCAGGGTAGCAAAAATGCCTTTTATTTTGAAATTTTGACAATTTTTGATGTAAAAATCATGCTAACATTATAAGTGCACCCCAGGAAACATAAAATAATAAAAATAATGCAGTTCATGACCCCTTTAAAGCAAAGCATTTCACAAAGTTTGCAAGGAAAGATTTTAAATGGTAAAACAATGGATGTAGAGTAGAGCTCTGCGTAGGACTGTTTCTTTAATCCTTCTACCGCTGAATTTCTGACCATTACCGCCCACAATGTTTGTATACAGTTCTGCCCACACCCGCAAATATTCTGTCACAGCTTGTAGAAATTGTGAAAAATTTACACAAACATTAAGGCTATGCAAACGTTCAGAATGACAGACATAAAACGTTGCGTTTAATTAATCTGACCATAAGGTAATGCTAAGGTGAAGCACCACATATGACAAACACATTTGGCTTTTTTTTATTAGCCTTATAAAACTCTTAACTTTTAAAACAAAACATCACAACTAACGGAGCCTAAAAATATATTTAAATGCATGCGTAACAACACAAACACACCTAACAATAAACTATGGTAACCTAACAAGGCACAATATTTAATTTAATTACTTAAATATTAAACAAATATAAACAAAATAAAAAATAAATGGGAAATAAAAATCTCACATACGCAACAAATGCCCCTTATACGGGTCTGAAATTACGTCATAATTCACATTATAATGTTTACACATCCATTTTAAAGGCTTGCCCAAAATGGTATCACCCCGTATTTGGTATCATTTGAAAGCTTTGAATCTTTACAGAGAATACCATAACTTTTGTTTTTATGGGGGGGTGTTTTATGTAACTTCAAAGGGTTTCCTGTAAAAAGACATCAAAATTTTGTATTTAGAGTACTGTATGTGGGTATGGGAAGCTTTTCAATTTGGGTAGGCCAAATCCAGGTGGAAATCCCCAAAATGGTCCCCGAGGTTAAGGGGTTAAAACATTTTAACATGCTCATTACTCAATAATTAATTATACTTGGTGTTAGTGTTTCAAGAGACATTTTCACAGATCACGTACGCTCCACTGACTTGACTCCTATTGGTTGTCGCTTCCAAAAGTCGCTCTTTATTTGCATAAAGTTAAACATGTCTCAACTTTGTCACATTGCTTGACACGCCTACATCCTGTCGCCAACGGTCACTTTTGTTTGTGTTGCTGAAAATCGCCAGCTCTCTAGGGGGTGTGTCGCATTGTTGCTGCATGTCGCTGGTAGTATGAACACAGCATTATTCGTGACTAGCGAAGAGAAACACACGGACTTCAAATACATTACCAACCTAACAAAACTCCATCCATGAGTGTTGTCTCAAATCTCTCGCAGATATACCTGATGATTTTGCTTTAATTTTCTTCTCAAATTCATCCCAAATCCCGGGACCTGCACTATATTTTTTGACCGCCCACTCCCACCCGCAGCAAAGGTAAAACCGCCAGCAAGATTTGCGTTGGGTCCCACAGGACCCCAATCCCATTGCAGCCCTCTAATGTACAGTTCAAACTTAAGATAAACACATAAATTGTGCATGTTACAACACATTCAGTAACAAATCACAGCCAATCAGAAAAGTTCTCACTGTTTTTACAGCATGAAATGTTTATATTTTAGAAACAGGATGTTATTGTCAATCACAAACCTCTTAGCCCCGCCTCCATTATTCATCTTATTCAATGAGAATGTCACATCACATCCAATGAAAAGAAGTCTATCGGTTATTCTTGCCATCATTCACAGATGAAGACATGGGAATTTTGAAGCCGCAGATATATCTATTTAACACTATTCTTTTATCTGCCTTACAAGCCTGAGCAGGACCTGAGGGAGTGGGGAGACTCGGTCTGATTTAACTCCTTTTTTGTGGATGACACAGAGGGATCAGGATACAGAAAGTGTGTGAGACAGAAAGGGAATATTTTATTTAGCACTGTCACTTGCTGTTTTTACCTTAGGGAAGCTCAAGTTTTGCTAACATCACATGTGGTCAGATGTGAGATATGAGCATGTATGTAACAAAACAAGAAGTACAGTAGATGAAAACCTCAACAGGTTGTTGTTTGTTAGAGTTAAATCCTTCTAAATGCCAAAGTACTACTAAATTGGATCAAAAATACTGATGACTCATCTTGCACTTAAGGGCATGTTTGATTTCTTTCCCCCAATCGGACTCTCTCAAATGTGAATATCCCTCCTCCTAGCACCGGTCACTAGCAATAACAAGTAGCAACACATGGTTCACAGTTGCGATGTACTAACGGGCATTAAAAAAGAGGGACAAGCTCTTTGACATTTTCAGTGTTTAAATAAGAAAAACATAAGACCTCTCATGTGATTTGTGCTGTTAAAAGCTAAGAACATACCATAAAAACAGTTAAGTTTATCATATCCAGACATACAGATATTAGATTGGCATTGCACACGTGTCAATAGATAAAATGAAATAGAATTTAATTTAACAAATGTATATTTTGTAATGATTTGTACACTGATAAATAACAGAAAGGCCCATACCTGTGGACAATTTTTCCTATATTTATCAGTGTAAAGATGCACCAATTAATAAAATTAAGTGCAAATACAGTAAGTAGAACCTCATTAAACTAGTTTGCTTTAGACATAAGCAGCATTGAAGTATACAGTATTGTACTGTAATGCCAAGATCAAAACAGCTGCCTGAGCCCATCAGAAGGAACGTTACTGAGGTTTATGAGCCTGGAAGTTATTCATGCCAAAGGGGCAAATACCAGGTACTAAATGTAGGTGTGTACTTATTTTTTTACTTAGCACAGCTGAACTGGAGACATTCTTGTTGAAGGAAATATTTCAAAATCATACTACCAACCCCCATCAATACTGTCCAAATTTTCAGTATCGATATGCCAACATACCACACCAGTTTCAAGATACCTTTGTTTGTGGATCAGGTTGTGATCAGATTTCTGCATGAAGAGGGCAATGCCAGCTAAGAGTACAGTCATGGATAAGTGTTCCATGACTGTATTATTGGTTATAAATATATACCTAATAGCACACATGAATAAATGTAGTTAGATGAGAGGTCTTGTGTTTATTTTGAAAGGTCTTTGCTATTGATGTACTGTAATTCAGACCAATTTAGATTCTACTAAAGGTATAGACTGTAGATCCTGTAATGGCAAATCAGAAGTGGAAATTGTCTGCCTGTGGTAAGAGGCCATCAAAAGTCATTTCTATGATTGAGCTTCAGACATCATGGCCTTTAGTGGTGGCTATGTGTGGTGGCTACAGTTCATTGTTATGTTAAAGGGATAGATTACCCAAAAATAGAAATTCTGCCATCATTTATTCACCCTCATGTTGTTCCAAAATATGTATGACTTTCTTCTGGGGAACATAAAAGAAGATATTTGAGAAATGTCCATACAATGGCAATCAATGGACACCAAAACTGGTTACAAATGTTCTTCAAAATACCTTCTTGTGTTTGACAAAATAAAGAAATTGGAATGAAGGTGAGTAAATGATTACAAAATTTCCCTTTAACAATATAATGTTGTCAGTCATATACAACATCAATATTTTTCTGTAAAAAAAATCCATTTAAAATAAAGGCAAATTCAATTTAATTTCAGTCTACACAACTAGCAAAAGTGGGTGCAACACACCTGACAAAAACCTCAGTGACTATGACAAGTGGAGCAGCCAGTTACTGCCCTCCTTGCCACTTGTGGTGAAAGATTTGAGGGCAATGTTTCTTCCAGGCAAAGCAGTCCAAGATTGAGAGCACACAGGAAAGGAGAGTCAAATGTGACTGCTCATTAGTTTGACTAGCCTCATGCAGGCAGGTAGAGCAGAGAGCTGGCCATTTTACTGAAGTTGATTCCCTGGGGGCAGAACGTTGCCAAGCTGTGGGAGAAATCCATGGTTCTGCAGGGTTGTGAAGGAGCCCAGAAACTACATTTAAAACTTGAGCCACTCAATGTATGTCATACTCGCTGGAGGTTTTCTCATTTTGTATTCTATGCATGAGTTCCTTATTTATCCAGTTTCACAACTATTGCAGATGCTTTTTATTCCTCCACAGGAGCTATAGCTACAATTTAAAGGAATAACTTACCCAAAAATAAAAATTCTACCATTATTTACTCACCCTCATGTCATTCCAATGTGGAAGACAAAAATACATAAATTGGTTTTTAAGAATTGTTCCAAAGCTCTTGTCCATACAACAACAGTTCATACTCATAGTAATGGTGTTTTTTTTAACCTCATCCTGATGTGACTGCATTTCTGTTGAACTAACTCACTTAACTGCAAAGTTTGGGTCCTATTGTTCATTTTTAATCCTAATAGTGTCACAATGTAAAAGTTAGCTAAGGTTGCTTGGTGAATCTTAAGACTGAATCATATTTCACCTGTGTTGTGAATGTGATTTTGCAGTCTATATTGAATGTAAATTTTGTGTTTCAGAAAAGATGAATCATTGTCTGGCTAGCTGAGATTTTGGTATAGATATAAAGGTAATTTTTCGGTAGTGCTACAGCACACCACATGTATATTATCACAGTTTGCTTTTTGGGGATCGTTTGGGAAACGGTGACTTAACAACTGGATTGAGTCCTCACGGCTCTTAATGCAAAAATATACAATGTGAACAGTGTAGTCCAATTTGTGAACAAATGACTCTTATGAGCTGGTTCTATTCAAGTGAATCAAAAACATACCATGCAAGTAGTGTGGCCAGATTCTTGTCTGAATCAGTTTGAAACACTGCCCTGTAAAATAGAAAGTTCCATTTGTAAGCAAAATGGCCGTTCTAACTAAATACACTCAAATGTATCAGAATCTTATAGAGAGTTTATGAATCAGAAATTGAATCGAATCAGAAAATCTGTATCAACACCCAGCCCTAATGGTGATTGTATGACAAAAGCATAATGATTCTTCAAAAAAACGAGTGAGTGAATGAAAAATGACTGTTTTTTAGAAACATTTCTGTTTTACTAATTAATTTTTAAAGGCTGTAATCATGCTGTTTTTGCTATATAACATGCTATATTACTGCATTGTACATATTTGCTTACAGACATCTACATGACTGATTTTCCGATCAAAACTTGGAGTTTAAAGGTCCAGAAAAGCTTCAGACTGAAGAAAAGCATCAAGTTGCTAAATAAAGAAAATCAAGGTTGAAGAAAGACAAACATGAGAAACCCAGACCTAGTTATCATTGCCTTTCTGCTCAGCTGTGTAATAGATGGCACCGTCTATGGCCAGGTAACCTGCCGCAGAGCTACGTCTCGTGAATGGCAAATTCAGCCAAAGAACATCAGCGTGAGGTGGACCCTCATGGAGAACACCTGCAGCAGCTTGACCCAGTGCTGGAATAGACAAACTGAAACAAATGGATACTTGTGGACAACTGGGCCATATCATTTTCCTCAGCTTTGCCCACTGGAACTTCAACTTGGAGATGTGATGTTTGTTTCTGCTGATAGAACACTGGAACAATATGGTATCCACCTAATTAGTGTGTCCAAAGAGGAGTTTGAAAAATGCTTGATTTTAGAGCCAAGAAAGGAGCAGTTGGTGTTTGCCAACAGTATTAATGGTACTTTGCAAGTGGAATCGAAGTGGCTGGTGTCCGGTATGAATTACTTTGTGGTCATTCATAGAGGCAGTAGTCATCTGTGTAGGCTTGGCCTACGCATTGCACTTCTGGTAAAGCCTCAGCACTGCCAGAGCTCACCTCTTCTTCGCCTGTGTTCGGGAAAAGGTGAATGCAAAACTACATTTAAAGATGATTCATTTAGCTGTCAGTGCCACAAACACTATTCAGGACGTTATTGCGAGAACGCTGATGGATGCTATGAACAGCCCTGTTTAAACGGAGGCACCTGCGTGAACAAGAGAACTGCCTACACAGATCTCCCACCTTACGAATGTCTTTGTCTTACTCCGTTCACAGGTGAGGAACTCTAGTTTACTCTGCAGAAGTGAACATTTTTCTGTTGTTTAGTAAATATATTTTTTTCATAACATAAAAAATTGCATGCTCAATACAAGCTAAACTAGCAGCACCTAAAATCAAGTTCAGGAATTTATAAGGCATTCTCAATGAAATTCCGAATGGTGCACAACCCTGCAGTTTACTTCCATAGTAAATGCCGTATTATAACCTGCAATTTTATTTATTTATTTTTTTAACTAAGGGACAAGCTGAAATTATATTCTGTTGTAATCAAAATTATGCCACAAATGCTGTCGACTGAGCTTAACGTGAGCTTAACATCCCTCTAATGCAGAGTCCATTATGAATCCAAGCTTCAATCATAATGGATGGAGGGAGGTTTAATGGGTGTCCACCCACCTACAGAGAACAGCCTAGTTTCTTTGAAGACACTTATTTATTATTTATCTGTCATAATTGCGAGCATTCCACATTTAGCACTGTGCAATTATTTCAAAACCAGAGCCCCTATGGACCATTTATTTGAATAGGCATTTTTAAAATGATTTTATCCCACTGCCCCCCCCCCCCCCCTTAGTTTCCTAATCATGGTAATTATTCTCATATGTTTTTGTGCCACCTGAAAGCATTCTTTGATTGCGTGATATTTAATAGTTTTCCTCCTCCTACCATTTAATTTTCTATTCCCTGTCTTGCTTGTCAATAAAATCGGCATCCAAATGTTGTTTAAATGTTGGTCTCTTGGTGAGCACCAAGGAGAGTTCAGTATTCAAAGTGGTGTAATGTTGTCATACTAGCTAATGTGGTTTGTTTTTATGTCTGCTGAATAATTCATTATACTTCTGTGAGAAGCACTGGAAGCGTTCCTTAGAGACCACTGACCATGTAATAACAGTGTGATCTGAGTCAGATGAAAGGGTTAGTTCACCCAAAAATGAAAATTCTGTCATTAATTACTCACCCTCATGTCGTTCCACAACCGAAAGACCTTCGTTCATCTTTGGAACACAAATTAAGATGTTTTTGATGAAATCCGAGAGATATATGACTCGTCCGTAGACAGCAATTTAACCACCACTTTCAATGTCCAGAAAGGTACTAAAGACATTGTTAAAACAGTTGATGTGACTGCAGTGGTTCAACTGTAATGTTATGAAGGTCAGTTGGCAAATATATAGTTGGTTGGCTATATATTGAGCATATGCCTTTTTTCTTATACATGTCAAGGAAAATAATCATAAAAGTAGTCCAAAGAAATGGTATGCAATATTGCAAGTCTTCTAAAGCAACGCAGTGTTTGTGAGAGCAATAGACTGATACAAGCTTTCAACTCGTGTTTTTTTTTTTTTTTTAATTGCTATCAAATCATCTGCGGTCATGTTCAATTCGAAAATGGAGTCTTTGTAACGCCGTTGTACGTTGGCGCCAAACACAATTGGATTGTCTTCTGTCACATGACCAATCGCATCTGTGCACGCTTTAAAAACGCAATGCTGGAATTTGATATATTTAAAGGCGAATATAGATAGGAGATTTATCTGTGAATAATGGCTTAAAATTCACTGTACTCCTCACAAAAAGCTTTCATACAAATTTAAAAGGCTAGTGATATTGCTCATCACCTTTATGACACATTTTATCTTTTTTTTTTTTTGCCTTTTAAAATCATCCGATTTCCTTGTGTGGCAAATACAGTGCCAGGAAAATAATACTGCATTGGAGCGGTTATTCCTTTAATATTTGTTGATACAATTTTTGCAAAGTTCAAACCAAATTGCGTTGTATGAAGTTTAGCAAAGTCAATATTTGTGTAGTCACTGAAGATGATAGGGAATTGAATGCATAAAGGCACAAATTTCTCTAGAATACATTATTATTATATAATTTTTAAGTTTATTTTTTTTTTTCAATTCATAGAAACACCATTTTGACATAAGGCATGCCAATAATCAGATAATGTACTGAATAATATGCATGGATTCAATATAATGTCTATTTTCACACCATAGGTGTCAACTGCTCTGAAATCATTGGACATCAAAATTGCAGCAAAGAGTGCAAGGAAGGAGCTTGTGTACAGGTCTCAACAACTTCCTACAGATGTGAATGTTTCACAGGATATGCAGGCAAGTACAGTATCAGACTAATTTTAGAAAGCCACTGTGAATTCAGCACTTCACAACAGAGTGATATTTCTTCTGAGGTTCAGTAATGCATGCTTAATTTTTTACTGTTTGGCTTCATTTGACTCATTATGTTTTGATAATGAGTCATGTGATTAATGATGGGTCATTTTGGGTGCCTTCACAATGGCAGCACAATTATGCAAACTCAAATCTGAGTGAGGCTTTTTTATCTCTACTCACATTAAGCTGTCTTTCCTAAGTGAAGAAGCGGATTTGAAAAATGGAACAATTGAAGCCTTCATAAAAGAAAGTCTTTAGAAGATTCTTGGTGCATTAATGGCCAATTATTTAATAAAGGCTTTAGCTGTAGCTTCATTTGAGTGATATGCTCAGGTTGATAAAACTCATGAATGGGGACTTTCCTGTAGAAAAGCAATGGAAATAAACAATTTATTTTCCTGTGTCCTTCCCAGTGTGTTTATAAGGCATGGCCGTGACAGGCTTTTGAAACGTAATGAGTCTCATTTGCTTCTGTAAAACCATTGCTGGGCTAATGAGCATCTCACCCACAAACGTGTTACAAAAGTTTCACCATCCCTTGGGTGTTCCTGATAATAACATCATGATAAAGTCTCGAGTCTGAGGTCCAGGTGGCCTTTGCTTGTTGATTAATTGACTTTTGTGTAGCGGCTGTTTGTTCAAGCAGATAGCAGCCTCTAATGTCATGCCTACAGCTTTAATGCGGAAGAAAAATATCTGGTTTGTCTGAAACAGATTTAGGACTATCACAATCTATGATGAATTTTCACTTGAGAAAACCACTCAGAGTAAACTGGCAAAGGAATACTTTGCAATTTGCATCACAAAAACTGGCCTCTTTTGAGAATACCATCAACTGCAGTGTTTTTAAAAAAAAAAAAAAAAATTAGATATGATTTTCCAAGGGTCTCAGACAAGGCAGCATTTTTAGGAATATCTTACTCAAATCCTTTTAGTTGTTTGTAAAATAGCAATTTGATTTTTACAAACCTGAGCCACACCAGATTTTAAGTTATATATATGTGTGTGTATGTGTGTTTTGTGTGTGTGTGTGTGTGTGTGTTTGTCTTATAAGGCTTAAGAGTCCAGCACTGCAGTAAGATGTGACAACTTTACAAGAAGCTCCATGTTTGTTTCTGTGTGAAGCTGACAGTTCGACATTAAAGGGTTAGTTCACCCAAAAATGAAAATTCTGTCATTAATTACTCACCTTCATGTCGTTTCAAACCCGTAAGACCTTCGTTCATCTTCGGAACGCAAATTAAGATAGTTTTTATAAAATCCGATGGCTCAGTGAGGCCTGTATTGCCAGCAAGATAATTAACACTTTCAGATGCCCAGAAAGCTACTAAAGACGTATTTAAAACAGTTCATGTGACTACAGTGGTTCAACCTTAACGTTATGAAGCGACGAGAATACTTTTGTGCGCCAAAAACAAAAAACAAAATAACGACTTTATTCAACAATATCTAGTGATGGGCGATTTAAAAACACTGCTTCATGAAGCTTCGAAGCTTTACAAATCTTTTGTTTCGAATCAGTGGTTCGGAGCGTGTAGCAAACTGCCAAAGTCACATGATTTCAGTAAACGAGGCTTCGTTAAGTCATAAGTGTTTCGAAATTTCAATGGTTCACCACTGGGGGGCGTGACTTTGGCAGTTTGATACACGCTCCAAACCACTGATTCAAAACAAAAGATTCGTAAAGCTTCAAAACTTCATGAAGCAGTGTTTTGAAATCGCTCATCACTAGATATTGTTGAATAAAGTCGTTATTTTGGGTTTTTTTTTGGCGCACAAAAAGTATTCTCATCGCTTCATAACATTAAGGTTGAACCACTGTAGTCACATGAACTGTTTTAAATACGTCTTTAGTAGCTTTCTGGGCATCTAAAAGTGTTAATTATCTTGCTGTCAATGGAGGCCTCACTGAGCCATCGGATTTTATCAAAAATATCTTAATTTGTGTTCCGAAGATGAACGAAGGTCTTACGGGTGTGGAACGACATGAGGGTAATTAATGACAGAATTTTCATTTTTGGGTGAACTAACCCTTTAATTCCTCCTAAAGTTTTCAAAAATCTTGTTCCATGTACATCTGCGGAGGTAATTGGTGGTAGCAATTTGAGAATAAAATATTTGTGTCTTGATTTGCCTTTATCACAGGCTTTACAGCCACATATTACTAGTGATTCAACTCAATTTGACGTCAGATAACCACAAGAACCGTTGCACTGTGACATCTGTACATTAGCACAGTCTCTCATTCCAGATTCTTGGAGCACCTTTTAAGGAACTGAAAGTAACTGGTCTCCAGTTCTACTCTGTTTCGGCACCCTGTGGGGCCAGCAGCTCTCTGACTTTGCTCAAGCTGTCACCCCATTAATCATAGTGAAGTTAAAGGCTGGCCCGGTTCCGACTGCCCTTACGGACCAGAGACTACACACACATAATAATGAGGCCCACTCGTGGGACACTTCAAATGAGATTTTCTTTTGATTCCACTCTCCTGTGTACCTTATTCAGACTGCCAGGGGTTTTTGTATCTCCATGATATGAAATTAATAGGATATGCCCTATTGGGTACACTATTAATTTTGCTATTCACCTGCCCCATGGTTTTTGTGGAAATTCAAATCCTGTAATTGTCTTGTTTCTGAGTGGTTTTAATAGCAAGGTTGGCTTTTGATTTGGATGGGTTTATATCTCAAGATGCTCAACAGGGTGGCACTATCTGTTTCATATCACTGCTTTTATGATTTTCATCAACCTTCATGAAGTCATCAACCTTTATCAAACATTAAATCATGTACCAATAAGATGCATTACTATTTCAAAGACCTCCTACGAGGAGTCGTTGCCAATCAAATGTAGTTCTTGTAGAAGAATAAAAGAATACATTGAGCTTTGAGTTTTATAATGTCAAGAGCTTTTCAATTTCCTACTGTGGATCCCTGAGAAACACTGCAGAGAGACATACATGACGCCCAGTGTGTCCTCAAAAGCAGTTGGGTGCCTCTGGGACTAATGACCTTTGTATCATCCCGTGAGCTTAACACACTGGAATATGCTTTAAAAACTGAACGACAAAAGAAAAGGAAAACGCAGTAACAAGGAAGATAAATGAGTTAGCTCCTGCTGAGGAACATGGAGGGGAAAAAAGAAAAAGCAAACAGAGAACCACTAGGGAATAAAATCAAATCATGTTCACCTTGAACCTACAGTGCTGCATAGTCAAGTCTAAATTTAACCTGCGAGGAGCGGAAATCAGACTGATGTTCCAATCCAGAGTTACCTTAGAGGAACCTGCAGCCTAGATGTTCTCAGTCCAAAACCTTCAGCCAGTATGATCGGATTGTTCGGTTTACGGACAATGGGGACATAATTTGGGCCCTTGAACTTCCACATTAGTGAAGCATTCAGAGAAGTGGGAGGGTGATATGAGCTTTATGTTCTCATTTTTCATCTGACCAAATGAGAGCCCTGGGACGCCACGCTGAGACCGTCAGTACTCTTGATATGCTGGAGCAACTGTCTGACTAAGCAGTCAGAAGCTTACAATTATGAACATGATTTGGAGCTAAAGATCAGCTGTCTTAAATCAGATTAGTAGTGTTTTTGATAACAATTTGAAGATGATTCTTTCTACAACTGTTTTTTTCATTTTAATAATTTTAATTTGCACTGGTAAACAGAAGAGCATACTTTAAGAAAATAAGTGATAATGTTTCTTAATTTAAGCAAAAGATCTTGAGGGAATGTGCTATTGCAAATCCAATTATGGTTGTGATTTAATCATTGGCACAAACCTGGTTTAAGTAAAGACACAATAAGTCAAAGTACAAACAAACACCAAAACATAATTTCTGATATAATTTTTTAGGATCTACACTAAAAGGTAACAATGTTACGTTTTAATAAACTGCCCTAGTACTCAATGGATTTACAAATGTGTTTGAAATAACAAGTTTGATAATTTTTTGATCAGTTGTGGCCTAATGGTTAGAGAGTTGGACTTGTAACCCGAAGGTTGTGGGTTCAAGTCTCAGTACCGGCAGGAAATGTAGGTGGGGGGAATGAATGAACAGAGCTCTCTTCTACTCTCATTACCCACAACCGAGGTGCCCTTGAGCAAGGCACTGAACCCCCAATCGCTCCCCGGCCGCCGCAGCAAAAATGGCTGCCCACTGCTCCGGGTGTGTGTGTGTTCACTACTCACTGCTGTGTATGTGCACTTAGATGGGTGAAATGCAGAGAACAAATTCCGAGTATGGGACACCATACTTGGCCACACGTCACGTCACGTTCACTTTCATACACCGATCAAGCATAACATTATGACCACCTTCCTAATATTGTGTTGGTCCCCCTTTTGCTGCCAAAAAAGCCCAGACATGGATGGCAGGACCCAAGGTTTCCCAGCAGAACATTGCCCAAAGCATCACACTGCCTCCCCCAGGTAAGCGACGCACATGCACCCGGCCATCCACGTGATGTAAAAGAAAATGTGATTCATCAGACCTGGCCACCTTCTTCCATTGCTCCGTGGTCCAGTTCTGATGCTCACGTGCCCACTGTTGGCACTTTCGGAGGTGGACAGGGGTCAGCATGGGTGTGCCCCATACGCAACAAACTGCGATGCACTGTGTATTCTGACACCTTTTTATCAGAACCAGCATCACAAGAGCTGCAGTTTTGGAGATGCTCTGACTTGGTTGTCTAGCCATCACAATTTGGCCCTTGTCACACTCACTCAAATCCTTGCGCTTGCCATTATTCCTGCTTATAACATATCAACTTTGAGGACAAAATGTTCACTTGCTGCCTAATATATCCCACTCACTAACAGGTGCTGTGATGAAGAGTGATGAATCAGTGTTATTCACTTCACCTCTCAGTGGTCATAATGTTATGCCTGATCGGTGTATAACTATTGTAAAAATTAAAATAACAGGAAGAACTGGTAAATAAACATTTATTTTATTGCACTTGTTTTTCAGTTTTTTTTTCTTATTTCTTTTCAATATATCTATATAAAATATTTATTTAACAGCTTAACATCATACAGCTTAAATCATTGCATGGAGTGTGTAGTTTTGGGTGTATGTAATTTAAATTGGTTCGAAATTTAAAAAATGCAGACTTACTAATGAATCGTAATTTCATCATTAAAGTTGTTACATACAAATGCTTGACAGAAGCATGTGTTTTCATTCATTTTAATGATGATAATTTAATATCCATTCATTCTCAGCAAATTCTTGCATTGCAGGTACTTACTGTGAGCGAAAGAAGCTCCTCTGTGATTCAAACCCGTGCTGGAATGACGGTCGCTGTGAGGAGACTGCAAATGGATATGTTTGCACATGCCCAGGGGGTTTCACAGGCCTCAACTGTGAGACCACCACTGAGGTTGACAGCTTCTGCAAGTCTAACGGATGTCAACTGGACGAAGCCTGCGCCACCGACAAACTTGTGAGGCCTTTTTTCTCTTCCTAATGCTGTTTTTTTTCTATCTTTATTTTTGCCCGAGAGAATGTGATTAATTTGAAATGCCACATGCAAATGTCTGTGACACACCTGAAGTGGATCAGCCTGTGTCACGTTGAAGGTTACAATAACCATTAATAATTGTTTTGATAGCAGAATCAGCATGGCATATATAATATATTTTTTCATTGGACTTGAGCAAGTTGTTGCATATTCAGTATAGCACAAAAATGAATTACGGGATAAATAAATATGGAATTATGGGACTTTTGTGCCATGTTCACTTAGAGATGTCTCCCTAGATTGTTATAGTTACAGTCTGCTGTTCATGATCCATTACAGTAATGAAGAGATGAATTTAGAAGAAAGTGGGCCAGTGGCAGACTAATTGTCTTGTGTGACCTTCATTTACTTGGTAGTGAAATTCAGCACATGGGCCTGTCCGTAGCAGATTCTCATGAAGTACCTTAGTCATTTGAGAGCATGGACAGTAAAGATAGACTTTAATCTCTCTCTAACACACATACACACACTCATACACATTAAATTGATTTGTTTGACATTGATTTGGTCTATCTGAGACATCCTCCTAAGAGAGCTCATCTGTATGAAAATGAAATAATCCTTCACGCTGCTCCAGAACTGCACCAATGCTTATATCAGTGGGAGTCTCTGTATTACTTTCATCTGGGATTGTTCTCAGCTTCTATTACTCATCTTTGAACGACTGAGTCAGAAATATTATTGATGTCAGTATGGGTTAGTGAAAGTCGGAGAGCAGAACCGGCTAATGACTTGTCTATTTCACTGCTTATTCAGCTCTGGATGCTCCAATGCTGGTTATTTCTCTGGTTTGTCATGATCGGCTCCCAAAAAAAAAATTATGTTCTAAGTCACTAATTTTGTTTGTCCTGTAGGCAGTCCAAGGTTACCGACAGGGTGCCTGTGCTGGTGCCAGAGCCGGTGTCCAATCTGGCCCTGTTCTGCTCATTTTCTCTGAAATAAAGTTGGTTCTGCTGGTCTCAAACCAGGAAGCAATAACATCAGTGGTCATGGGACAGGATAATGTCCTCAAGTTTTTTTAAAAAAAAAGAAAAGAAAAAAAAAATCTGAACTAAATTGCTGATATTTTAATCACCTGGAACAAATAAACATAGCCATTAAGACTGTCTTAAGAACTAGTACAAATAACTAGCAATTAGTTAGGGGTAGTCATTCTTCCTTTTCGGTATCAAATTAGACCAATCTATGTTTTTATGTAACTGACTTAAAAAAAAGTTATGGATAGTCTTAAAGACTAACTTTTAAGACTAGTCTTAGCAGTTTATGTAACCGGCCCAGCTGGAAGTGATGCACATTTAATTCATGGGCTGTTAATTTTTTGTCTCGCTGTACAGTACCGCTACTCCAGTTGGTTTACTTTATCCATCCATATGAAATCGAATGATTTCTTTTACAAATATAACATCAGTGTCACTATCCCAGTTCTGTTCTGTGTCTTTTGTTTTGTATGGACTTTTATGTTGAAGTGCATTCTCTGTTACCATTGTTTCTGTTCTCTTCCTTCGTTTGGTTTCCATTTTGTCTGTTATATTAGTTACCATAGTCACCATTATTAATTCCAGCTGTTGTTAATTATCTACTCATTGTTCTGTGTATTTAAGACCTTGGTTTTCAATCACGCTTTGCTAGTAGTTGGTTGCTGTTATTGTGTCCGTGTCTTGGGTCTTGAGTTCCTGGATGTTCCTGTTTTTCTATGTGGAACATAGAAAAATATTTTATTTTGTTTCATGTTATTTTTGTTATTAAAAATAAGAACAATTCTTTAACATTCTTATTAAAGCTAAAAAAGTTATTCAGTAAAAAGCAGTAAGTTATTTTCTCGTTTGTTTGATTTGACAGACAGGTCAAATCAGGTTTATTAGGGGCCGTTCACATGCCGTGTCTTTTGCACGTTCAAATTCGTTATTTCAGATGTAGGCGTGCGGCAGGCGCGCTCATAATGGAAGTGATGCGGTTGGTGCATTTTCCAGGCGCATCGAGATCAAAAATTCTTAACTTTTCAGAATGTCGCAAGCGCACTGCAGGTCATGTGACAAGAACCAACCGATCAGCTTCAGCCTTTCCGTAACAAAACATCGAAAGTTCAGCCGAACAGCTGATCATAGCTGTACAGGGTGGTTTTTATATCTCATCTACATAAATATATCTAGTAGTAAAGCTAATGCAAGGGCTAGAAATCAATTTATCCTTTGCTGAAACGCCCTCGTCGTCATGGAGAGCGCAGTTCATGGTTGCATAGCAACGACAGACGCAACGGGAGCGCAAGCGCTTTGGAAAGGAGGAGAAAGCAGCGCGGTCGCGCTTTCCACGTGTTTTTAGACGCGATATGTGAACGGCCCCTTAGGCTTCTGTCACTTTAAGAGCGAATGCGCGGATCCAGTATACTGATACACATCCAGTTTACACCTATCTGTTTACTTTCACTTGAGATATAACCCACCGTGACTAATTTGACATAATTGTGTATGTATTCGAACATTCAAGTGCAATAATGTGAAAGAGAAATGGATACGCGATCACATGCTGAGAGACGTGGCTTTCTGTGCGCGCACTTCAGCTGTGTGTCAGTCAGCCCAGCAGTGAGCACCGCACTGCTGGGCTGACTTTTTCACGAATTACTCCGCTTAATAACTATTTTTAACATTAATCATGCTCTATTGTTTGTTTAATGCGTTTCATCATTCTAAAGTGTCAATGGTGCTGTGCTATACTTACATATTTACATACCGCGATATACATGATATAGCAAAATCTATAGGCCGTCACCATGATATTTACCGTCATATCGCCAAGCCCTACTTTGAATGTTTAAAATATGTTCTCAAAACTACTAATAAAGACTACAATGCACTATGCTTGTTTGTGGCTGTGTTGCATAGCCAGTTACATTGTTTGCGGCTGGGTTCTATAGCCAGTTACATTGTTTGGCTTTCAAATGAGTGGAAATGTGAGTTTGCAGATCCCCTGGGCCAAGCCCCAGCTCTGGCCAAGCACCAGCAGCTCTTGGTGAAAAAGTGTTAGCTGATGCAAATATAATGGTGTTCAAGCTCACCTTAGGTTGTGATTTAGATTTCAGCATGTCTCTCCAATTGACGTGTAACCAACCCTCCTTGGGGTGTTCTGTTTCTTTTATATAGACTTCCACGTGCATTTGTGTAGACCCGGAATGCTCAGAGCAGGCGGAGGTGTGTGGCACTCTGCCCTGTCTCAACGGTGGCATCTGTGTAGTTCAGAATGGCCAGTATCATTGCAGGTAAGAGAATTGAGAATACTCAATGACTTGTTAGCTCAGGTCAACGGCATTAGCATTTCTGTTAAAGGCATTTTAATTATCATTTCTCTAGTCACAGCCTAAAGAAAACTTTAGGGATGCTTTTAATTGGAAGATTCTCGTCTAAAGTAATTGTGCATGCTTAAAGTCAATATTGACATTTGAGTGAACTTTTTAATGCAGAATTTCTTGTCTTATTTTCAATTACTCTTTAGTGCATGTTACGGTAACACTTTAGTATAGGGAACACATATAAACTATTAACTACGACTTTTCCCTCAATAAACTCCTAATTTACTGCTTATTAATAGTTAGTAAGGTGGTTGTTAAGTTTAGGTATTGGGTAGGATTAAGAATGTAGAATAAGGTCATGTAGAATAAGGCATTAATATGTGCTTTATTAGTACTAATAAATAACCAATACTTTAGTAATATGCATGCTAATAAGCAACTAGTTAAAAGACCCTAAAATAAAGTGTTACCTCTTGTTCTTGTCAGTGTTTAGGGTTTGCTCCCTTCATTGATCCAAGGTGTGTGTTGTTAATCAGTCTTGTTAACCCATTTGTCTTGTGTGTGTGTGTGTGTGTATGTTTGTGTTTTGTATTCGACTTTGTTCTATTCTGCGCAGACCGATCTGCATCTGATTTGCAGCAGTGCATGTCAGTTTAAAAATGTTGTCCGACTTGAGACAGTGCCTTCACCACGTTACTGTGACGTATGCCATTAAAGTACAGCTCAGTCAGCACAGCTTCTCCAGAGCGGTTGTACAAGCTCTGATGATGACACAGCTATTTCACGATTGGCCAGACTTTCATGTTTATTCTGGCACTCTTAGTTCCCCTATTGCTCACAAATCTGTGTTTTTACAGCAGTAGAAATCCTTTCATGCTCTATTGTCATATGTATCATACTAAAACTAATAAAAAATATATAGACTCCACTTTATTGATATTTAAATATTATAGACTTAATTGGAACTTTATTTTTGTACATACAGGCACTTTGTTAAGCAGTAGCTACATAAACTATTTAAAGAAAAGTGTTTCAGGCTTCTACAAACATCTGAAATGCCTGTTTATTTGACAAATATTGCATCTAATCCACTTTGACTGATAAAGAAAGCTATCACCTTGTGAGCATCGCTACGGGAAACTGTCCGCCCTGACTGTTGGCAGCAAATCGCAGTCATAGTCTCCTAGCCTCCTTTCTCTGTTGGTCTTGTCCTCTGTAAGCTGTCGTTTGGTTGGTTGGTTGGTTAGTCTACGTTCATGGTTTCTTGTTTATATTTTAGTAATTCAAGCTAATTTAAACTCCACTTGGAAACTTGCCCCATGTATTCTGGGACATTTTGTTATATCCAGATTTTCTCTTTTTTATGGTTATGGTCAATTAATGAAAATGTACAAGTGGGGAAAAAAATTAAAGGAGATACTCCACTTTTTTGTATAGCAAATCAGAAAACTAGCTTTTAAGAAACACTTTTCCTGTGAATCATCTTGTGCGTTTGGGTTTGTTGACGTCTGCGTATAGTACCTGTTCATAGTTTGTGTTAATCAGAGGTATTCATTTTACATGCTTTTGACAAATTGCTTTGTTATGAAACTCACATTTTGAAGCACTGAATGTCATGTATGCTGTGATTGTGTGTGTTTCTTAGTATGTGATTATACAGGCCAAAAATAGAAATACTGTCTGTAGACAGTGAAATGTTCATTAAATTTCCAGTTGTAAGGTTCAATATTCAAACTGTGACAGCTTTTGAATTACTTCCTGCTGATAATGAGGGAATCCGCTACACTTTATGAGATCTTCCAGTCCTTGGGGGATTCACAGCTATGTCTTCTCTTGCTCCTGTTCATCTTTTTTTAGTTTTTATTAGCAAAGATCACTTGAATCAATACATTTGATGGCCCCTCTGACTAAATGACAAACGTAAGATAAGATAGAGATTGAAAGAGGAAAAATGAATTAAAAATTGAGAAAAGGAATGACTAGAGGATGATAGTGTGTGTGTGTAAAGAGAAGGGCAGATAAAAGCAATAGCAGCTGGTCACCTGGGAGTCTGTGTTAATAATTGAGTGATCTTGCCTTTGTGTCAGAATAATATTACTGAAGTCTTATCACAGCAGAAGGAAGACAAAGATCTGACTGAGGCCAAGGAAACAAGAGGATTCATGAAGCATATGTGCCAGAGGTTGAACATTTAACAGACATTCTTGTCATGCGTTTGCTTAAAGGGTCTTTTAATTCTCCACAAATGTCACCAAGGAACATAATGGTGATAATGACACACCAGTGACATCTAAAAAAAAAAAAAGCAGAAAGTGCCTGCATTTTATCAACCCTGATTGTTACTCTGGGCCATTTTTTTCCCTTTATAAGTCTATTTTTATATTTGGCTAAAGTTAATGTCATCTTCCTGTAGATGCCGGCAAGGTTTTTCTGGAGAGAACTGTGAAGAAATAATTGACTTCTGCAAGCTGCTCAGTATTAACTGCCTGAATGAGGGATTGTGTCTCAACCTAGTTGGAGGATATAATGTAAGTAACCTATTTTTTTTGCAGTGGTTTATTTGCACATAAAAAAATCATTTCAGATCACATACATTTGTTATATTACTCCATTAAAAGGGGCTTTTGCACTGGAGGAACCTTTTCATAGTTCCTAGAACTACTGGCTGAAGTACTCGGATTTTGCCGTGTTCGCACCACAGGAACTAGGAACGACTTTAGTTCTAGGAACTCCTTTTGGGAGAACTAAATTAGCTGCTACTTCAGAGTAGGGTCTAAATCAGCACTATAGGAACTATTAGTGACGCAAGTGTACATTGATTGGTCAAACGTACGTCAAACACCGGCACCCCGCATTTTTAAAAAGCCGTGTAAACATATTTACTTCGCGAACATGGAAAACAGTGATAACGGCATTTACCTGTTGTCTGCAGGATTGTGTTCTTTTCTCCGCCTCGATGATATGTAATACTGAAAGTTGTCAAAGGAGATTTCATCTCTTAGCCCTTCTTTTTGCTCTTTCAGTCACATAAATTATACGTTTACATTTCATCTCCCTTATCACGAACACACAACAAACACCGCTCTGATCACGGCATCCTCCATCCACTGGTTTTTAGCGTTTGTAAATGCTGTGCTTAAAGACGCCATTTTGGCCGCTTCAGAATTCCTATTTCCGGTGCTAATGCAACCAGGAACATGGCCCGGGGGAGAAATTAGTTCTTGGGGAACTATCCTAGTGGCTAGTTTCTAGAACTGAGTTCCTAGAACTATTCGGTGCGAAAGTGCTTAAAGAGAAGCTAAATGAGAACTTGTGGATTAAAAGAGATGTATATGCTGTGTGTGGTGTTAGGAAGTTTGTAGAGAAATGTTGTCTATATACACTCATCAGCCACTTTATTAGGTACACCTAGCTTGTACTGGGTTGGAACCAGGCGCGCCGTTGGCACGGGGGACAGGGGGGTCAGGACCCCCGCAGTTTTGAAAAGACAGAAATCGACCCCCGCACTTTTGATAAGGGCTGCTTCAGTCAGCCACAAACAGCTACAAACTCTATATCATCTTTTAGCTTAGGATATTTTCTTTCAAATGAGACCATTTTTACATTTTTGTGAGCTTTTGTTCATAAATAATCAACTGGATGTGCAGAACAGGAAATGCTCTCTTGAACCTAGAAACACACGATCTCCAAACCATCGATCAAAGCGTGCTAACGTTTTCTGAGGACATGTCGATGGTATATAAATCATGCCCGGAACTCAGCATTTGCGGGGACATGTCAATCAAGCCATCCGTCCATTCAGAAACCGAGAAATTGACACTTCAAGGTCAGGAGGCTGATCTCTCAGATTAGTTCCGGTTGACGTGCACGAGCTGCTTTGACTGAAGTTTTCGCGAGTTTTCGTGTGGATTTATAGTTTATGGACTGTTTTGATTTTGATAATTACATCTAGAAAGGGAAAAGCATCGATGGCATTGATAAAAGATATCTTTGAAATCGAAACTAAAGCGATGATTGCCTCGGTCAGCGGCGCAGTGGGGAGGACACAAGAAGAGAGGACTCTGCGTTTGGTATGTATATATACTGTATTACTGCATTTACAATGCTTATACTAAATTTTGATAAACTTTTTATTTTGAAATGTGAAAGCACAACAACTGATAAACTATTATTTGACAATAAAGTCAAAACTACATTTAGGATATGGCAAGGCTGCTTGCACACCAGTCTGCAAGTATGCAGACTTGAATAGAATTGTCATTTCAATAAATCTACATTTTGATATATGTGAAATGGATATTATTACAGTATTATTGCAGTGCAAAAACTGTGTGTATAAACAGTAGTTCCCATTCAGTCGGTCACGTTCGACGTACGTCGGACAGACCGACGAATAGGAATCTCGCTAGAGAGGCCAATCTACTTCGAGTGTAACTACAACGAGCCAATGCACATTGGCATGCAATCATATGCATCAGCTGCTCGCCTCGCAGCGCGGGTATAAATGAGCAGCAGGTGCGTTGCATCTTCAGCTTTTCGCTTCGGAGCCGAACCTGTCTGGGTGTTTACGGAGTGTAGTGAAAGACGAGCCCTTGATACTGCTCTTTGTTGGTGCAGGCGGACAGCACTGCAGCGGGGTCGATCTCTCTCTTTTTTTTTTTTTTTGGTTGCCTTCGCGGTGCGCGGTTGAGCGCTGAAAGGCTGTTTTGACAGCTGGTAAGAGGAGCGGCTCAAGGAGAGAGTGCACACGACAGGCTGCACTTTCCCTGTCTGTGCTGCAGCGGCCATTCCCCTGCGTGCTTCAGCACTTAAAGGAGCAGTCCCTAAAGAGCTTACACAAGTAGATTCGCGTCTTTTTAAAGATGTCGTTCTACTTGTGTGTTTCTGGATGCGGTCGTTATCTGTCACCGCGGGATGGTCACCAACGCTGTATCACGTGCCTGGGCTTAAAGCACGCTGAGGCAGCGTTTGTGGACGAGTCATGTACCCATTGTGGGAAGATGACCGTCTCGGAGTTGCGATCTAGACTCCACTTCCTGCAAAGGGGTGGAGTCCCGGTGCCGCTGCCTCGTTCCAATCCTCCTCAGAGGGTTGCTTCGGGCAGCGGTGCTGGTGATCTGAGGATCACGGTGAGCGCGCTTCCTTCGGGGAACCAACCCCCTAGGAACCCTCATCCCTCCTGCACTCCGCAGCCAGTAGAGCTGCCGGGGGAACGTGGTGGACCACCCCAGAGGTGTGTACCATCCGTATCCTTCGGAGCTCCCCAAGATGATAGAATGTCGATCGCTGCATCGGAGGGTGAGCCTGATATTTCGGGGGATGATGATTCGGCGCAGCTGCCTCCTTCGGGGTGACAACTGTGCCCGATTCGGACCCGGAAATGATGGCTATGCTTTCCCGGGCCGCCAACAGGGTTGGGCTCGTGTGGAATCCTCCACCGTGTCCCGAACCCTCGAGGTTGGATGACTGGTTTCTCGGGGTGGCCAGGGCTGGTTCTCAGCCCCCACCCCAGTTCCTTTCTTCCCGGAGGTGCATGAAGAGCTCACTGGCACATGGACGGCACCTTTTACTGCCCGAAACCGTGTCGGTGGGTCCTCCTCCCTCACCACCCTTGATGGCGGGGCGGCTAAGGGTTATACGCGCATACCCCCTGTGGAACGGGCCGTTGCTATGCAACTGTGCCCTAACTCCACCTGGCGGGGGGAGCCGTCTCTCCCTTCCCGGGCCTGTAAGTACTCGTCGGATCTCACCGGCAAGGCTTATCAGGCCTGTGGGGAAGCCGCCTCTGCCCTGCACGCTATGGCGTTGCTGCAGGTCCATCAGGCCAAGGCACTGAAGGACCTGCACGAGGGTGGTCATGATCCACAAGTTCTCCAGGAACTTCGTGCCGCGACGGACCTCGCGCTTCGTGCGACGAAGGTTACGGCGCGGTCAGTGGGTCGTGCGATGTCCACGTTAGTGGTCCAGGAGCGCCATCTCTGGCTGTGTCTTGCGGACATGAGGGATACCGACAAAGTCAGGTTTCTTAATTCCCCCGTGTCCCAGACCGGCCTCTTCGGCGACGCGGTCGAGAACTTCGCCCAGCAGTTCTCGGCTGTACAGAAGCAGTCTGAGGCCATCAGTCACATCCTGCCGAGGCGGTCTGCTGCTGCACCTCCACCGCCCGCAGCACCTCAGGCTGCTCGTCGCCGAGGGCGCCCTCCCTCGGCCGCCCCCGCTCCCGCGCCCCAGCAGCAGCCCTCATCTAAGCGGCGCCGTGGAGCCGGTCGCGGTCAGGGTGCCCAGCCCGTCCAGCCCGCCCCCAAGAGGAAGGGCGGCAAGGCCAAGTCCAAGAGGCCCTAGGACGGGCGACCCGGAGATGGATGGGACTGCTCTTCGGGAGATGGTGACCGCACCACTCCTTCCCCCGGAGGAGGGCCGGGTGGAGAATCTTTTGTTCCCTTTTGTTTTTGTTCCGCCGCTGGCCCTACAGCCAGCGGTACCCAAATTCTCAACAAAAGAGCAGTTTCCTTCATCTCCGGGTCCGAAGAGGGTGCGGAGAGCAGTGGGAGGGCAAGAACCTCACCACTCTCATCCCCCTCTTCTGTCGCCAGCGGACAGCAGCGAGCAGCGGGCAACCAAAGCCTCGACTGCTCCCTCTGTCCATCCGTGGAACCAGGTAAGTGTTGCACACCACACTGTGACGCCGCTTCGGGCCGCCTCGCAAAGAGAGCCCCCCGGGCAGCGTCCCTGTGTTCCACCTCGCTGCCCCACTGCGGGTACGCCTGCGGTCCCTTTGGTCCCGCTTGTACGGTCTCTGGGAGCCTGGTTAGCGCTCCCCAGTCCGTCTCGCTGGCTCATTCGGACCGTCAGGCTCGGCTATGCGATTCAGTTCGCCCGGCGTCCCCCCAAGTTCAGGGGCGTCCACTTCACTGTAGTGAAAGCTGTCGATGCCCCTGTCTTGCGTGCGGAGATCGCGGTCCTACTGGCGAAGGACGCGATAGAGCCGGTCCCTCCAGCCGATATGAGGTCAGGGTTCTACAGTCCCTACTTCATTGTACCCAAAAAGAGCGGTGGGTTACGGCCTATCCTGGACCTGCGAGTTTTGAATCGGAGCCTTCACAAGCTACCGTTCAAAATGCTCACGCAGAAACGCATTTTCGAGTGCATCCGTCCCCAGGATTGGTTTGCAGCGATCGACCTGAAGGATGCGTACTTTCATGTCTCGATTCTTCCGCGACACAGGCCATTCCTGCGTTTTGCGTTCGAAGGTCGAGCATATCAGTACAGAGTCCTACCCTTCGGGCTGGCCCTGTCTCCCCGCGTCTTCACGAAAGTCGTGGAGGGAGCCCTTGTTCCCATGAGAGAACAGGGTGTTCGCATCCTCAACTATCTCGACGACTGGCTCATTCTAGCTCAGTCGCGGGATCAGTTGTGCGATCACAGGGATCTGGTGCTCAGTCACCTCAGCCGGTTGGGTCTTCAGGTCAACTGGGAAAAGAGCAAACTCTCCCCTGTGCAGAGGATCTCTTTTCTCGGTATGGAGTTGGATTCGGTCGAACAGATAGCACGCCTCACAGAGGAACGTGCTCAGTCGGTGTTGAACTGCCTGAATACGTTCAACGGCAGGACAGCGGTTCCACTGAAATTCTTTCAGAGGCTCCTGGGGCATATGGCGGCCGCAGCGGCAGTAACCCCGCTCGGCCTGCTTCATATGAGACCGCTTCAACACTGGCTTCACGGCCGAGTCCCGAGATGGGCGTGGCAACGCGGCACGTTCCGGGTGGCAATCACTCAGGAGTGCCGCCAAGCCTTCAGCCCGTGGTCGGACCCCTTGTTTCTTCGGGCAGGAGTGCCCCTGGAGCAGGTGTCCCGGCATGCTGTGGTATTCACAGATGCCTCTGCCACCGGCTGGGGTGCCACGTACAACGGGCATGCAGTGTCAGGGGTGTGGACGGGCCCCCATCTGCATTGGCACATCAACTGCCTCGAGTTGCTGGCAGTACGCCTTGCTCTGAGCCGCCTCAAAGGGCCGCTACGGGGCAAGCATGTACTGGTCCGTACGGACAACACTGCGACCGTTGCGTACATCAACCGTCAAGGTGGTCTACGCTCCCGTCGCATGTCGCAACTCGCCCGCCATCTCCTCCTCTGGAGTCAGAAGCATCTGAGGTCGCTTCGTGCCATTCATGTCCCCGGTGTGCTCAACCGTGTGGCCGACGAGCTATCACGAGCTGCGCTGCCGGGAGAATGGCGACTCCACCCCCAGGTGGTCCAGCTGATCTGGAGAGAGTTCGGAGAGGCTCAGGTAGACCTGTTTGCCTCACCAGAAACCTCCCACTGCCAGTTGTTTTACTCCCTGTCCGAGGGAACACTCGGGACAGATGCACTGGCACACAGCTGGCCCCGGGGCCTTCGCAAATATGCGTTTCCCCCAGTGAGCCTACTGGCACAGACCCTGTGCAAAGTCAGGGAGGACGAGGAGCAGGTCCTGCTAGTTGCGCCCTATTGGCCCAACCGGACCTGGTTCCCAGAACTCTCACTCCTCGCGACAGCCCCTCCCTGGCCCATTCCTCTGAGGAAGGACCTTCTTTCTCAGAGACGGGGCACTCTCTGGCACCCGCGTCCAGACCTCTGGAAACTCCATGTCTGGTCCCTGGACGGGACGCGGAGGTTCTAGGTGACTTACCCCCGAGGTACTTAACACCATCACTTCGGCTCGTGCACCGTCTACGAGACGTGCTTACGCCTTGAAGTGGAACCTGTTCGTCGAGTGGTGCTCTTCTCGCCGAGAAGACCCCCGAAGATGCTCGATCGGAGTCGTGCTTTCCTTCTTGCAGCAAGGGTTGGAGCGTAGGCTGTCCCCCTCCACCCTCAAAGTCCATACTGCTGCTATCTCCGCATATCACGACCACATAGATGGCAAGTCTGTTGGTCAGCACGACCTGGTCGTCAGGTTCCTTAGGGGGGCGAGACGGTTAAATCCTCCTCGTCCTCCCTCCATACCCTCTTGGGACCTCGCTCTGGTGCTAAGAGCACTTCAGATTGCTCCCTTTGAGCCCTTGCAATCAGCAGACTTAAAGATTCTGTCTATGAAGACTTTGCTGCTGGTTGCATTGGCCTCCATCAAGAGGGTAGGGGACCTGCAGTCATTTTCGGTCGACGAATCGTGCCTAGAGTTCGGGCCGGGTGACGGCCACGTGGTACTGAGACCCCGGCCTGGCTATGTGCCCAAGGTTCCTACCACTCCCTTCAGGGACCAGGTAGTGAGCCTGCAAGCGCTGCCCTCGGAGGAGGCAGACCCAGCCCTGGCTTTGCTCTGTCCAGTTCGCGCCTTGCGACTGTACATAGACAGAACTCAAAGCTTCAGGACCTCAGACCAGCTCTTTGTCTGTTACGGAGGCCAGCAGAAAGGGAAGGCTGTCTCCAAGCAGAGGATGGCCCACTGGATAGTGGATGCCATCGCCCTGGCTTACCAAGCTCAGGGCGTGCCCTGCCCGCTCAGGTTGCATGCTCACTCCACGAGAGGTGTCGCATCCTCCTGGGCGCTGGCTCGTGGCGCCTCGCTGACAGACATTTGTAGAGCTGCGGGCTGGGCGACACCTAACACGTTCGCTAGATTCTATAGCCTTCGTGTCGAGCCGGTCTCCTCCCGTGTTCTCACCTCAGGTCAGAGGCACGGAGAGGCCCCGGCTTAGTGTCGGCTTGCTGCGCTACACGCGCTTTTTCTCCAGAGAGTCCCTACAAGGCAGACCCTGTTGAGTCCTCCGACCTCCCTTCGGCAGCCGACGTGGCGGAGCGTCTGGCGCCAGGCCTATACTCCGTTGCATCCTTGAGAACCGGATTTAGGCTGGGTTCCATATGTGTGACCCTACGGGGATCCCATATGGTTGGTTCCACGGTTGCTCCTAAACGAAGCCCGTGTCTTTCCTCTGGGAGAACCCACCTCTCATCGAGTTGGAGTCACCCCAGTACTTCCATATGTAGTACAGCCCTACGGGGTTAGTCCATATGTACTTCTCCACATAACTCCTTCGAAGGATGTGGCTTCCGCAGTGTTCCTTTCCCAACGGAAGGGTACGCTTCCCAGCGTTATCCAATAGTCTCACTGAGTGGGTTTTGGGGAACAGCAGTGATCGACACTCTCTGTGTTAGCCCTGTCCCACCGTCCTTAGGCAAGGGGGTTCGGGTGGCTTACTACAGAGCGCTGGAAGGGGGCAGCTCCTGTGGCGCTTTGGTAGGGATTCCTATTCGTCGGTCTGTCCGACGTACGTCGAACGTGACCGACTGAATGGGAACGTCTCGGTTACAAAGGTAACCCTCGTTCCCTGAAGGAGGGAACGGAGACGTACGTCCCGTCGCCACAGTCCCTGTACCCCGCTGATGCTGCCGCCTATCTGGTTCGGCTCCTCAGCGAAAACCTGAAGATGCAACGCACCTGCTGCTCATTTATACCCGCGCTGCGAGGCGAGCAGCTGATGCATATGATTGCATGCCAATGTGCATTGGCTCGTTGTAGTTACACTCGAAGTAGATTGGCCTCTCTAGCGAGATTCCTATTCGTCGGTCTGTCCGACGTACGTCTCCGTTCCCTCCTTCAGGGAACGAGGGTTACCTTTGTAACCGAGACGTTTCTTTGTTTCAGTTGCTGATGAAGATTAGTGAGCAGCAGCAGCTGGCACAGCTGGCATCACATCTCCAGGAGGCAGCCAGGTAATGCTGGGGTGATGCTCAACACAGGTGACAAAAATGATGCACATATAAGGAATTATACAACTCTGGAGGATGTAGATCCTGTTCTAGATTGTAATAGTCTTGTCCTGAAAAAAATAAAACTGATCAAAATCACAAAACGCCTCTTTTTTTTTTTTTTTTTTTGTTTGTTTGTTTATTATAGCACAGACAACATATACTATAATATATATCACTTTCAGCAGTGTGGTCCGATATCTGGAAATCTGATCTTACTGTCTGGGCTTTTGCTTACAGTTTGGTCCCCCCCACTTTGAAAATGTCTCCTGCGCCCCTGGTTGGAACCCTTTTACCTTCGGAACTTCTTTAATTCTTCGTGGCATATATTCAACAAGGTGCTGGAAACATTCCTTAGAGATTTTGGTCCATATTGACATGATAGCATCACACAGTTGCTGCAGATTTGTCAGCTGTACATCCATGATGTGAATCTCCCGTTCCACCACATCCCAAAGCTGCTCTATTGGATTGAGATCTGGTGACTGTGGAGGCCATTTGAATACAGTGAACTCATTGTCATGTTCAAGAAACCAGTTTGAGATGATCTGAGCTTTGTGACATGGCGTGTTATCCTGCTAGAAGTAGCCATCAGACAATGGGTACACTGTGATCATAAAGGGATGGACATGGTTAGCAACAATACTCAGGTAGGCTGTGGGGTTTAAATGATGCTCAATTGGTATTAAGGGGCCCAAAGTGTGCCAAGAAAATATCCCCCACACCATTACATCACCAGCAGAAACCATGGATACAAGGCAGGATGGATCCATGCTTTCATGTTTTTTACACCAAATTCTGAGCCTACCATTTGAATGTAGCCGCAGAAATCGAGACTCAACAGACCAGGTAACGTTTTTCCAATCTTATATTGTCCAGTATTTTTGTGAATGGTGAATGGCCTCAGTTTCCTGTTCTCAGCTGACAGGAGTGGCAACCGGTGTGTCTTCTGCTGCTGTAGTCCATCTGCTTCAAGGTTCGATGTGTTGTGCAGACCTCGGTTGTAATAAATGGTTATATATATATATATATATATATATATATATATATATATATATATATATGGCAGAATGGCAGAATTTTATAGACGTATTTTCAAACAGCAGATTTTTCGTTCTGAAATTTTAGACTGCAAATATCCAGTTTTTAAAAATACAGCTTCAAGTTTTCAAGATGAAGAAGAAATTCAGAACATCAAATTCAAAATTGTAAATTCAAAGCGCAGAAATTCAGATCGTACAGAAAGTAGGTCAGAGGCCATCCGCAGGGAAGAGTAGAGGGTCTCAGAAAAGTTCGGCCAAGCTGCAGTTGTTTTTCTGAGGCGGGTCTGTGCTTAAACATTTATGAGCTGTATTTATTTGTTAGGTTGGCTTTTTCAGCACTTGAAACATTTGTCTAAGTTTCTCTATTGTTTGTTTTAAAGTATATTTGGTGTGAAAGTGATTAGCACGCTACTGTGTCTACACAGGACGCGAGCAACATGACATTAGAACCCATTAATTACAATCAGTAATATAATGTCTACACTTGATGCAGGCGGCGTGGCGCAACACCGTGTCTGTCTATGCCGGACGCGACCGCGCCGCGTCACAACAGCTTGTAGTGACCGCTGCAAAGAGCGTGGACTGCGTCAGAAATAACGGGAATTCGTTTGCTGTTGGGAATTTGACCTGTCGTGTCGGGCCGCGCCGCGCCGCATTCAGTGTAGACAATATCTGATTATAATCAATGGGTTCCTGCCTTTCTATTGACTAGTACAGACACGCACTGTGTGAACATGAATAAATGGCTTACAATAATGTGTATTGAGCACAAATTAATGGTATAACGTGTGGGCGTATGAACCATTGTATGTGGGTAGGGCAAGACCCATCCACTTTATAAGACCAATGATGTTGGCCCCACTCACTTTTACCGTTTCTAATTCAGCGCGTCTGTTCACTTTTCAGTGCGCCGTCAGTCAAAACCATTCTACTTGAGGAATGCCCTAATAAATATAGTCAACAAACATGTAAATAAGTATAATAAAAAAAAATTATCAAACTGTGTGTGCGCGCGAGGCGCCGGCGCGATCACTTGAACCAGTCACTTGAGTACGCTACTTATAGCCCCGGAAAACTATATTCCATCATTAATGCTCATAGCCTACAAAAGCATCGTTTTAAACTGCAGATGGTCTACTTTAATTTATGTAGCCTATAAAAACAGAACATTGTGTTCTTATAAAATAAAGAAAACAGACAGGATAGCCTACTGCTTTCCGCCGTCTCAATTTCTTTTCCATCAACTTCTTTGTGATGGAGAGCGTCAAAACAAAAAAACTCAGTAGGCTATACAGGCTACTACTTTATTTCATTTTGTTAATCTGTTAATTATTTGAGTGAAATATTTGGCCTATTTAGTCTTTATAGGCTAGCCTATATGATTTTATTCTGTGCTGTGCGTGTCGATGTTTCCTCATGTTCTGTTGCTTATGCTTTGCGCAAGTAAAACTAAACTCCTGGAAAACAAACTTTATTTTTAATGGGTCACAGACACTTATCCATTATTTCATGAGGTATCTGGATATGCAATCTCTTGATTCTTTTCCCCTATATTTTCACAGGGGAAGATAGATCATGGCCACGAATTAATAATTCCTTCCCACAATTTATTCATTCCCTTAATTTAGTGAAATACAGACACGTTGTACTAATCTTTTTAATTTAACGAGGGACAAGGAAATAAAAAGTCATAGGAATATATATATATATATATATATATATATATATATATATATGGACTGACATGCTGGAAAAAAGTAAAAACAAAACACACACACACACACACATATATATATATATATATATATATATATATATATACGGACTGACATGCTGGAAAAAAGTAAAAACAAAAAACACACACACATATATATATATATATATATATATATATATATATAAAATCTGTTTTTTGTTTGTACTTTTTTTCCACCATGTCAGTCCATAGTTCACACTTGCTGGTATTCAGTTTCGCTTTCCTCGGCATCACAGCATATTGTATGGAAGATACAGTTTGCTTTGACAATTTTTAAATGGTGACAATATTGGAATATTAGGAAAAAACATGAATTTATGAGAGAGACTCTGCCCTGCTCGTCTCAAACCCCTCTCAAAGCGCAGAGCCCGATATATAATGAAATAAGTATTAAAATGACTTAGGCCCTACTTATAGGCTACTAAATTTCATTGCTTTCCATGTTCAAGGACTTTGTATTGTTTCTATTTTAGTGCAATTTTAAAGTTTGGATCACATTAAAAGCATTTTTACAAAACGGACTTGCTTCTTTTTTCCTCTGTGTTTTTTGCACGAGACACGCTCATTGCTCGACGATCGATAAGCTTTATATATCTTTGCTCTTTGCAGTGGTCACTACAAGCTGTTGTGACACGGCGCGTTGCGTCCGGCATAGACACGGTGTTGCGCCACGCCGCCTGCATCCAGTGTAGACATTATATTACTGATTATAATCAATGGGTTCTATTGTCATGTCGGTCCCGTCCTGTGTAGACACAGTAAGTGATCATTATGATCACTTGTCAAGTGATCGCGCCGGCGCCTCGCGCGCGCACAGTTTGATAATTTATTTATACTTATTTACATGTTTGTTGACTATATTTATTAGGGCATTCCTCAAGTAGAATGGTTTTGACTGACGGCGCTCTGAAAAGTGAACAGACGCGCTGAATTAGAGACGGTAAAAGTGAGTGGGGCCAACATCATTGGTCTTATAAAGTGGATGGGTCTTGCCCTACCCACATACAATGGTTCATACGCCCACGCGTTATACCATTAATTTGTGCTCAATACACATTATTGTAAGCCATTTATTCATGTTCACACAGTGCGCGTCTGTACTAGTCAATAGAAAGGCAGGAACCCATTGATTATAATCAGATATTGTCTACACTGAATGCGGCGCGGCAGGTCAAATTCCCAACAGCAAACGAATTCCCGTTATTTCTGACGCAGTCCACGCTCTTTGCAGCGGTCACTACAAGCTGTTGTGACGCGGCGCGGTCGCGTCCGGCATAGACAGACACGGTGTTGCGCCACGCCGTCTGCATCAAGTGCAGACATTATATTACTGATTGTAATTAATGGGTTCTATTGTCACGTCGCTCGTGTCCTGTGTAGACAGTAGCGTGCTAATCACTTTCACACCAAATATACTTTAAAACAAACAATAGAGAAACTTAGACAAATGTTTCAAGTCAACCTAACAGATAAATACAGCTCATAAATGTTTAAGCACAGACTCGCCTCAGAAAAACAACTGCAGCTTGGCCGAATTGGCCGAAATGCTCCGTTCGACTTTTCTGAGACCCTCTACTCTTCCCTGCGGATGGCCTCTGACCTACTTTCTGTACGATCTGAATTTCTGCACTTTGAATTTACAATATTGAATTTGATGTTCTGAATTTCTTCTTCATCTTGAAAACTTGAAGCTGTATTTTTAAAAACTGGATATTTGCAGTCTAAAATTTCAGAACGAAAAATCTGCTGTTTGAAAATACGTCTATAAAATTCTGCCATGAAAACATTTCAGTTGTGTTCAATTTCAAATGTTTAATATTAAAGTTTTAAAAAATCAAATTCAGAACTATGTAAAATGACACATAATATTCAATTTTATTAAATTACACTTGTCTGTAATTCAAATTTACACAATTCAAATAGTATTGTCATAATCCTAGCTCCATAAAAAGGTAGGAGTGCTGTTATCACTAGAATATCGATAGATAATATAGATTTGAGAACCAGAAAGAACTGGGGGGTGGGTGGGGGGGTGGGTGTATGTGTGTGTGAAGAGTTCGGTTCCAAAACGCGATAAACGCCATTTTCAAAAAAATTGAGTTTCCGCCAAAATCAGTATTGTATCTGGTCGGTATTGAAAAGTCATTTATTAATTTTGCGCAAAAAGCGATATCCGTCGTGTTATTCTGTCATATTTTCTCCCCTTCTTTCCAAAACGCGACAAACGCCAGTCTCCTTTCTCTGCAGAATGCGATATATCCGCTCAACCAATCACAGCGCACCATTCCACGCACTGTAAACAGTAATGGCGGCGCTCTGAATACACCCGGCATCCTAGTTTTCCTTATCTACTTTGTGATCAACAAAAACAGAAAAATGAATAATTTTGACGGCATTGATGAACCTGTGGTGGTTTCTGCGGTGGGGAACAAACGTAAGTCATCGAAATGTAATAATTTACGTGAGGAGATTAAGAAGATGAGGCACTTCGAGTCGGGAGGAGGAAAAATGCTGGCTGTTGCTTGTTCCACGACAGCATCAAACTTCTGTCACGGTCCCCAAAACTGAATCATGAACAGCTTTTAAAAGCCGTTTTTAATACCAATGTACTCGGCAAATGTGTTTATTTTAACCGTGCGGTATAGCGCCAGATACTCTTTAATCGGTAATGACAAACGGAGACATAATTTAAAACATTAACAAGATGACCCGTTGAATTCATTTTGGGAGCGACGACTGAATGTATTTTTAGTCAAATGCCTGTATATAAGATTAGTTTTGGCAAAGTTCAGAGGCTGTCATATATGTGAATCAACTTACTTTGTTGTGTATTTTCAATATGAAAAATAACTTTTATATTGATGGATTAATTGCATTTTGAAAAAAAACAAACAAAAAAAAACGTCATGGATTTATTGCATTTTGGGAAAAAAATAATCCGTTTTTATAATAAACCATTTAAAAACAAAATGTAGATTTGAATTTTTAATGTTTTTATAACCAAAAGATGCTATGTGAAAGTTAACAGAAAATAGTGTTTTTCATCTTGCCACTTTCTTGGTAAAGAAAACACCTTTTTACTCAAATTAATCAAAATGGAGTTATAGCGTTTTGGAACCAAACTCTTCATATATATATATGTATATATATATATATAGGCTATATATATATATATAGGGGGGCGGGCGGGCAAGTGGCTGCGCGGCCACTGTTCAGAGAGTCAAAGCTAGTCCACAGTCTAGTAAACGTTTCTTGCTTGCGCCGACTGAAAACACATGAGAAATATCATGAGACAGGAGAGACTCGGACATTGCAGTACTGAACACTGAACGGTCCATGCATGTGGATTTGAATAAAACAGTTAATCGATTTGATGCCGTGCCCGAACGCCGTTTATCCCTTCACAGTGGCATATAGCGGACGGGCATGCAGGGCTATTACATTATTTTTCTTATTATCACGCTACTTTTATATTAAATTAATTTTGCAATTCATTTGCCCCGCGATATCATAGCGCATCACCGCATAACCGACGCGCTGCGAGGACAATAAAATATTAGTTAGATAGCTTACTCCTCATTTACAGAACAACTTGTTTAACACGAAATACTTATTGATTCACGAAAAATACTATTTTTTTCTCACTATGGGCCACAAGTGAAATATTAAGAAAATAAATTAGATTCATCTCTCATCATCTCTAAGAGAATATGCGCCGTTATTGCAGTGTCGGATGCCAAAAGCTCAGTCAGTTTTTACTTTCAGTTTCTGTAGTGAATAGGCCTAATTGACTGGAGTTTGAGACTTCTTCACCCGCATAACTCTCACACAAAGTTTGCACATTGTTTGTGTGATATCAACTGGCTCGCCTTCATGGTTTAAAATGGAAATATTTTCAATATTGCGACGTGGCATTTTTCTTTATCACCAGTTGCTCGCAAAATGATGGACACTGATTTACATATCGTCCACGTCATTTCCAGTGATAATAAAATTAAGTGAATTATTAAATAAATGAGTAAATAAACAACAAGCAAACTTAAACTTGTTTGCTTAAAATTTCTGCGAATAATTTGTATATATATATTTTGTGTATGTGTGTATATATAATAGTTAGATTGTGTTCCTTTTGATTTCCTACCCAAAATGGCAATGCAAATACAGTCATGACATGACAAATAATCATCCCAACATCCACCAAAAATCTCTCCCTTCCCCAGCGGCTAATGCACATCTGTTAATTTATAAGACTTTTTTTTTTTTTTTTTTAATATCAGTCACATAATAGCATCCTTGATTTATGCTCATGTCTCAAGGTTTCAGCCATCCTCTTCTATTTCAATATCATCTTTCTGTCACTCCCATCAACAGATCTGCACTTTGAGTGATGTGTCACAGTTATAAACTGTCGATTGATGTAGTCACATCTGTTTTTGTTATGAAGTGCTCTAGAATATGCGCTTCACATGAATTGATTTACTTCAAGTGCAATTTGTTAAACTATCAAAGTTGGTGGTTCATACATGGGGATCTGTCACAGTTATGCAAAATGTATGAATTTAAATGCTCTTTTGATATAATGCAAAAATATTTTTGAAGCAATGTCTTATGTTGAGTGAATGACTTATGATTGATCCTGAGTATTAAATGGTCTAAAAATAAAATATTTTTAAATTTCTTCTTTTGTGGGAAAGTATTATGGAAAAATAATAGAATACAGGTTTGGAACGACATGCAGGTGAATGAATAATGGCACAATTAAAATTTTTAGTTGAACCATTTCATTAATCAGAATGTTCAAATATTTATTTTACAGGTATAAAAAAACAAAATGAGGCCTGAAAAATATCAACATTCTCAAAACTGAAGGGGAAAAAATTGTTTTTGAGTGTGTCAGCATTAACTCTGAAAGATTTAAAAAAGTAGAAGTTCTCTATTTTATGTTACAATGTGCTGATAACGTTCCGGAAAGCTCAAAGTGTGTTCTTGAAGACTTTATGGTTGATATATATGGCTTTCCTTAAAAATAACCTGAAAACAAATCTGAAACTTGGAAAAACTGCAGGCTACCGTTGCGCATTGGAATTTTAAAGCCTGTTTCTCTGCAGAAGTTGCTGTGATGTACGTAAACATTAGCTATTATAAGAGCTGATTTGGTTAACATGCTGTTTGGAGACATCTGGTTGTTTAATTTCTAATCAGTCACATCCTTAATTAAAACTTTGACATAGTCCAGGAAACAGGCCACATTTTTTCATTAGCAAATTGATGATGAATTTGTTGGTCATCAACAACATTTTTCTTTTCTTGAACTTCCTTTCTCCCCCTTTAATCTTCCCAAACTCTATGCTGTATAATTGCCTTCTGAAAAATGATTCTTAGAATTACCAAATACTGAATTGGCTAAGATTTTTGATTTAAGGATCTTTAGTAAAACTTTACTTTGTAACCATAGGGGATTAGAAAGTATAATTACCTTTTCGTCAAAAGCTTGAATGCATGTTTAACCGAACTACAAGAACAGCAGGGGGTTGTATATATTTTAAACACATGACTGTAGAAGTATTTAGTGTTTTGCTGATTGATTGAATATCTAATAATTAAGGTTAATTACTTTTTTTTTTTTTTTTTCTTCCCCCTACAGTGTCTCTGTGCACCAGGATGGACGGGGGAGTTTTGTCAGTACTTGGATAATGCATGCTTAGCCTATCCAAACAGATGCTTGAACGGAGCTACTTGCATCAGTATGAGTCAGCCAACTGCACCCCCGCACTATATGTGCACCTGTCTCCCTGGATACACAGGTTAAAAGAAAACTATATCAACAAACTCCGGAATATGTTATCCTGATTTATGTTCAAGTTTGCGCAGAGTTTGGCAGCAGAAGCTTTTTAAAGCCACACTCATATTGATTTTTTTTTTTCTACAGTATAATTGGAGAGGGGAATTATTGTCACGTTTTCATGCAGTGTCGGAGATTGCATATAGCTGATATATAAGAAAACAATTTTTGCTATATCTGTATAAATCTGAATATAGCATGTAAAATATTTATGTCAGCTAGTGAATGTGTTTTGTTGGGGACATTTTTGAGAAAGTTACATGACACTCAGACTTATAACTTGTAATATAATTCTTGAATTTGAGTTAAAGCTGCAGTCCGTAACTTGTTTTGGTTAAAAATGATCCAAAATCAATTTTTAAGCAAGTACATAACCAGCCAGTGTTCAAAACTATCTCCTTACCTTAGCCCGATTCACAATGGTAAGCTTGTAATAATGTTTCCTAATTCGGATGGTACTGGTGGGTTTCCGCGGGAAATTCGAGCATGCAGTCGTTTGTCTTTGCATCATTACGTCACGCCTGTTTACATAAAGAAGGAGTCCCAGCTAGTAGGCTATAATGCCATGTGAGGATGCTGCAGGTGCCGGATCATTTATATCCTTTTCTCACAGCAGCTGCAATAATTAAACTTACCATTTTGATGGCGGATTGTGATCCAGAAAGGTCCAAATGACAATCATCAGTGACAACTGGAGATTTACACATAGTCAAAAGCAAAAGAATTCGGAGTGGCTACAGAAATTGAAATCTACAGGTAACGCTAATACACACTAAATACACGTAGTCACGCAATGCTGATGTTGTTAACATTAACAATTTGAGAACAAAGTATAACAATAATAATAATTTGCATGGTTTGACGTGATCCGAGCTAAGTGATCATTAGATTTAATCACCATTGGCAGCGCAATTTATTGTTATGCTTTTTTTCTGTTGGTCAGAACAAAAGTGGCAGACATGTTACTTGTTCAGATGACATTTTCCGCTGAAAATTCTTATTTTGGTCATACTTCCAAGACGTAGAATCTGTGATTCAGAAGTACAGTATCCACACCGATGTGGTGACTGACAGCAAACATTAGATTCATCCGCGCTGAGGAGTCATGCCGATGCACAACCCATGTAAAGATGATAATTCCGCAAATAACTACAATTGCAGGTTTCAAACAGAGATGGTGACAAAGATGCAAAACTTATGGACTGCAGCTTTAAAGGATTAGTTCACTTTCAAATTAAACGGTTGAAGGTCAAAATTACAGTTTCAGTGCAGCTTCAAAGCATTCTACGCAATCCCAGACGAGGAATAAGGGTCTTATATAGCGAAACGATCAGTCATTTTCTAAAAAAAAAATAAACATTATATACGTTTTAACCATAAACGCTCGTCTTGCACTGAAACTGTAATTTTGACTTTCAACCGTTTGGAGTCCGTTGAAGTCCACTGTAAGGGGAGAATAATCCTGGAATGTTTTCATCAAAAACCTTAATTTCTTTTCGACTGAATAAAGAAAGACATAAACATCTTAGATGACATGGGGGTGAGTAAATTATCAGGAAATTTTAATTTGAAAGTGAATTAATTATTTAAGGTAGCAAACTGGATTTAGAATTTGTTTTTGAATAAAAGGAAACTTTCAGAAATATTCATTTAATATTTATACTGGAAGAGCAATTAATTTCCTTGAATGCTCTACTTTAACTCAGAACTCAGAACAATGAAGCCAACAATCAATATATAATTAGTATATTTTCATATTAATATTTATTTTTATAAAGTATGTACATTTAATGGTGCTGTTTGTTAGATGGTTGTTTTTTTTTTTTTGTTTGTTTGTTTTTTTTTTGGCATACTGAGGAAAACATGTTCTACCTATCAGGAAAAAACAGGCATATTTAGTGAAAATTAATGATGTAATTATGTTTGGTTACAAAATTTATGTTAGACCAATTCTTGGAATTGCAGTTCAGTAAATTACTCTTCTTGTCATTCAACATCCTGTGGGCATGGCCAGTTCTATTCAAATTCCAACTCATGAATTTGAAAAGGAGCCAGTTCTGAATTTTGCCCTAGCCTGAATGACACAGTTTCATGTCCAACATCTATATCATCCGCTGTAATGTGACTCAGAGTGCGTGTCCCACCGAGACGAGTCCCGCTGCCCTGAGGCATCTCTTTACCGTAACTCATCTTTGCACATTGCCCTCCTAACTGGATTATTCTGTAATTTGTTTCATCATGCCTGCTAAATGAAGGGCAAATAGAGGTTAGAGAACACTTAATCGGTAAATCTAACTGGGAAAGCAAGATCTTTCATTAGCTTGGCCACCAGCGCATGAGCACAGGAGGAGCTATTTGCCTAAACAACCCAGAAACAAATAAACAAATGAGAAATGATTTACTGGATTTCATCAGTCATGACGTGTTGATCTCTGTGATATGCATTGCAGTTCAGTGCTTTTGCAGTTCAAGTCTTTTATAGGCATTTTACATGAATTATAGATGATCTGCATTTCATGACACCTATAAACCGTGACATGTTATGAAGCTGTATTGTCTGAAAAATGCCGTCCCTGAGAGATTTCTTTTAGTATTACATACATAGCAGATCTCATATTGTCAACGGGATAATCGCCAATGCTTCTGTGTCCTTGTTATCACCCCTCAGTCTCCTTGATGGCTCTATTTCCCTTCTTAGCAGATGAAGAAATCCATCTTTCCACATCCCAATTGTCAGCGACAAGAGGCACCTGACGATTTCTGCCTCTCTGTGGGCTGTATAAAAGATTAGAATACTACTAGGAGAAAACATGTCACAGCTCAAACCTCAATGTTTTATTTAGACATCTGGATGATGCTGGCGATATCTCCATCGATTAATGACCCCAGAGACTTAAAAACGACCGTTCCTGTCCCATTTCTCACCACTATATTGCCAGAAGGCCAATGTGAAATGTCAAGTGCTTTCATTATAATCTTCCTCCAAAAGTCAGACGACATGTTGAGGGAAGATAATGTGACTTCTCTCACAGCAGAGAAAAGCGTCGGTGAAGCAGATCTTGCACTGGATAAGACTTTCAAATGTTTTTTTGTTTTTTTTTCTACAGCTTGCGTTGCTTTTTCCATGCGGAGATTTGATTGATTTGATTCCATGTTATGTTAATTGTTACGAAAAAGTCTGTGGATGAAAAACATTAAACTCAGATCTGCCAATCAGCTGGGAATATGACCTTCAGAACAGTTCTTGAGTTGCTGCTGATTACTAACTGCTGTAAATATGAACTGCCATAACATCCAAAAAAATCCCATATGCCCTGCTTATTAAGTTGGCAGAGGTTAACCTGAAGATAACGATGCAGCTTAATTTATAATGTGCTGCCATCCGTAATCTTCAAGAGCATTCGGTTCAAAAGTGTTTCTTAAAAGAATAATTCACCCTAAAATAAATTATTATATACATATGTACTCATCACATTTTGTTTTTTTGTCTGTGGAAACAAGAAAACAGATTTGAACAATCTTAACCATGTCTGTCAAGCTCATTTTACAAAAAATAAATAAATAAATAAATAAATAAATAAATAAATCATAGTACCATAAAAGACTTTTAGATATTTTAAATGGTTCATTTAAAATTTCATTATTCATATTAGTTTTAGTTAAGTTTTAGTTAATTTCAGTGCTTTTGTCCTTTTTATTAGTTTTATCTTAATATTTCTATTTAGCTTTATTATAAGCTTTATTTTATTTCAGTTTTAGTATTTTTAGTATTTTCTCTACTACGGGCCCTATTTTAACGATCTAAATGCATGGTCTAAAGCGCACGGCGCAGGTGTCTGAATCCACTTTTGCTAGCGCATGGTCTAAAAGGGTTGTCCCTATTCTCTTAATGAGTAATGGGTGTGTTTTGGGCGTAACGTGCAATAAATCAATCAGAGTCTCCTCTCCCATTCCCTTTAAAAGGCAGTTGTGCTCGCACCATGGCGGATTTGCTATTTACATGGCGGAATTTGCAAGTAGAAAAACTGAACGCTTCTTTAGTGAGGAAACTGATCTGCTCGTGCGCGAGGTTAAAGCGCGGATTCCACCAAAGCATTTTTATCTTTATGCACACAATAATAATCTTTTACATTGTAATTCTCTTAGTTTTAATATTTGGCGTGTTTGTGTGCTGCTGCGCGTCCCTGTGTGTGTAATAAGCAGAGTGTACACGCGTTGTGCACCCGCATATAGGCGCATATTACTAACACACCCTTTAAATAACAAATAAAATATTTTGCCATTGACTTTAGACCAGGTTTCAGTTGTAGCGCAGTCTATTTCAGTTGCCTCAACATAGCAACGTGCCAACAGTGCGCCTGAACACACCTCGTTTTCAGACCAGCACGCCCATGGGCGCACAAAGGGGCGCAAATGCATTTGCCATTTAAACAACGTGAAGCAGGACGTGAAAATGATAACTGCGTCGGGCTGAAACTAGCAAAAAACACCTGCATTGTGCCGGGTGTATGATAGGGGCCCTCAGTGTGGAAGCTTGTTTCCGCCACTGAATAAAAATAAAAAAGATAATTGCAACTTTTTATCTCACAATTGACTTTTTTCCTCCTCCTTCTTCTTCTTTTCTCAAAATCGTGAGAAATAAACTCGCAATTGCGAGTTATAATGTCAGAATTGAGAGATATAAACTCACAATTGTGAGAAATAAAGTCAGAATTGCAAGTTATAAACTCACAATTGCACGTTATAATCTCACAATTGCAAGATATAAACTCCAATTCTGGAGTTACTTCAATTCTGTGAGTTATAAAGTCCAATTCTGAGGAAAAAAGAACTGACTTTTTTTTTTTTCTCAGAATTGCGAGTTTATATCTCACAATTCTGACTTTATAACTCACAATTCTGACTTTATAACTCACAATTCTGAGTTCATACCACGCAATTCTGAGAAAAAAAGTCAGAATTGTAAGATAAAAAGTCGCAATTATACTTTTTTTAAATTTATTTATTTTTATTTTATTCAGTGGCAGAAACAAGTTTCCATATCTTAGTACTTTATCTTGTTTTTATCATATTTATATTTTATTTCAGCTTTATTTCAATGAGCAAAAACAATTTTAATAGTTTTAGTTAAAAATAACAACACTAAGAAAATCATGCCGTTTCGGAACGGCATGAGGTTGAGTTAGTGATGCAATTTTCCAATTTTCCATTTTCTTTGCCTCCTCACTTCTTTTTTTCATTGCCTTTTTCCACAAAAGTTGAGTCACTTATATACTGCCCCTTCTTGGCATCTCTCTTAGTTCCATATGTTGTAGCATTTTGCATACAGTCTGTCTGCGTTAACTGTCTGAACTGTGACTCAGTAAATGGCACTTTGAACTGTTGCTAGATTAGTTTCTTGTGGGTGTTTCAGGATGTAAAATACGATTTGGCCTCTCTTCTCTGTGACGTGCACCCACAGTGAGCCATAGGGGGAAAAAGTTTCCAAATTTGTTTCTAAATCCCAAATGTCAAAAGTGAAGTCAATATGTTCAGGGGAGACGGAGCGTAAAAGCTTAACTAACACTCCATTCACACCCCTGTCTTCCTGCAGGACGCTACTGTGAGGCTGAAGTAAATGAGTGCGATTCTAGTCCCTGTCAGCACCAGGGAACATGCACTGACTTTGCTGGATACTACAACTGCGCCTGTCCTTCAGGTACGAGTTTCTCTTACTTCTGAGAATGAGCTTTTTTCTTTTTTTGACTGTGCCACAAATCCCCACCGTGCCAGCACCAGCGGCTCTGACTGACAGCTGAACAAATCACTCCCGTTCTCACACTGCCAGAGCTCATTAGTACTGCAGAATTGTGTCAATATTGTGTTATGAAATGCTCTTCCCTTTTGAGGCCACTGCATTGATATGGTTTCCTCCCGTAATTGTTGGTTCTTCTCACTCTTTCTGAGGCATGATTTGCATTCACTGATGCAACCTGATGGCTCACCCTAGAGATTGGCAACTCACTGGCGGGGTTACAAGCATGCTTCTCTGCCAGCTGCTCCCTTCCGCTCGATGAGTAGAGGACCCAGAGTCCCAAACGCCCCCTCCCTAAACCTGCCCACGCGTGCTCGCTGCTCAGAGAAAGAGATGCAAAAAGGAGAATCATTTGAATGACTTTCTCATAAAAAGATGCTGTTTTTCTTTTTTAATAATATTAAAAAAAACTTGACTAGGCCATTGTGAAATAGTGGATATAATTATTAAGTATGTAAATACTTAAAGTATGTATAACTGTATGTATACAATAAAGTATGTAAAACTATAAAATGCTTAAAAATTAACCCAAACCAAAAAATGAACATTATGCCATTATTTACTCATCCTCATGTCATTCCAAACCTTTAAGACTTACTTTATGCAGAACATAAAAGAAGATATTTTAAAAAATGTTGGTAACTTATCGTTGACTCAGTGATGCTCATTCAGTGAGCATAGATCCCAAAAATGATTTCAAGCCATGTGGGCCTTGATTGTTTGCAAGAGAGTTAATATCATTTAGTTCACCCAAAAATGAAATTTCTGTCATTAATTTCTCACCCTCGTTCCACACCCGTAAGACCTTCATTCATCTTTGGAACACAAAGATATTTTGATAAAATCCGAGAGGTTTTTTTATCCTCCATTGAAAGCAATGAAATTACCACATTCAAGGTCCAGAAAAGTTGTGGTTGTGGTGAACAGTGGTTCAACCTTAATATTATGAAGCAACAAGGATACTTTTTGTGCGCAAAAACAAAACAAAAATAACAACTTTATTCAACAAATTTGTCTCTCCCCTGTCATTCTGCTACGCTATTTACGAGCTTCCGTGTTTATGTCCAAATGGCGGCTCAGTATTGGCCGGCTCTGGTCACGTGAGCAGCAGAATCACAGGGGAGAGACGAATTTGTTGAATAAAGTCGTTATTTTTGTCTTGTTTTTGCGCACAAAAAGTATTCTCGTCGCTTCATAATATTAAGGTTGAACCACTGTAGTCATGTTGACTATTTTAACGATGTCTTTACTACTTTTCTGGACCCTGACAGTGGTAATATTGTTGCTTTCAATGGAGGATAAAAAAGACCTCTCGGATTTCATCAAAATATCTTAATTTGTTTTCTGGAGATGAACGAAGGTCTTACGGGTGTGGAACAACATGAGGGTGAGTAATTAATGACAAATTTCATTTTTAAGTGAACTCTTTAATATCTGTAAACTTATGTAACGTTCTGTAATTGTTTTCCTTCTCTGGATAAAAGTTTTGGATCTTGAATAATATATTTACAAATTTCACTTTTTTTTTTTTTAATTTATTTTGAATTGGATCATGAGGCAGTCCAGTTTATTTAATGTAATTATTACTGTTGTTGGTGTTATTGTAAACAAGTGCTTGCAAAATCATAAAATATTTAAAAAAAAAAAAAAACAGCTGGATGAAGCGCAGCGGAATGGAACAGAACGTAGGGGTCTCAGTGTTTTTAAAAGTTGTTTTTAAATGCGTGTATAAATTAACTAAAAAATTAATTGTAATATTAAATTAAATTAATATTTAGAAATTTAATATTTTGCTTTTTGTATGTAAAAAATATTAAAGCTAAAAAATGACAAAGAATATACATAAATTTACTAATTGACCTCTCTAATTGACCATAGTTGACCATCCTGACCCATTCTTAATTTTCATAAGTGTGATCTTCCTGCTTAAGCCTCCATGTGAATGTATTTTGAAATTATTAGTTTTCATTATGTAAACTAAATGCAAGCAAGCCAGTTTATTTTATTATTTTTTTTTCACTCCAAAAGCCCTTGAACAAACTAGCCTGGCCTCTTTCTGACCTTTACAATTTTGTTCTTTTCACTTGCACTGACTGGCTTTTAGGCTTTGAATAGGCTTTCAAAAATTGATTGCCGTTTTCTTTTACTTTCTTTTTCCAAGAAACAAAGAGGGTGGAGGGTGGGGAGAAAAGAATTTGATTTCCAGCTTGCTTCATGTTCATTGATTGACCTTATTGATTGAGGCACAATGACATGAGGAATATATGCAGTGCGTTCTCAAAGGCATTAACAAGAGTGAAGATGTTTCAATCCTGTTTAATCTTTTAAATTCTAGTTTTGCACAGGATTTCTTTTAGTTCCCAATCAAGGAAGCAGCAACGGTAAAGGCTAAGCGATTCTTCAAATTGTTTTGCATTTCTTACCCCCCTTTGCAGGATACGCTGGGGCTGACTGTGAGATTGACATAAACGCCTGCGCATTTCCCAATGTCACCTGTCCTCCTGGGACGTTCTGTGAGGATTTGCCAGGTGACCAGCTCCATGTATGTCACACTCAGTGCCCTCACTATCTACAGGTAGGTCAGAATTGGTCAGCCTCTTCTAGTCCCTTGTAATTCAAATAATTTCCATCGCAGTGTTCTGAACTATTACTGAAAATTAGGAAATGTGATTTTATGTGCATTAACACTATGGTTACCATAATTCAAACAAAAGTAATAATAAATTAAATAAAATCAAACAAACAAACGAAACTTCCAGTCAACTAAACTATTTTACCAGTGACAAGACAATTAATAAGTAAATCAATCAATCAAAAAGCTTGAGTCAGATCAAGTGTAAACAGTTATTCAGAGTAACAAGAAGGAATATGCACTTTTTTAGTGCATGAACTCATTTCAAAATGCATACACCACCCTCTTCCATTTCCTTTTAAGCACATGAAAGGAGCAGGTTAAATAAATGTATGTTCTTAGCATGCTATATTCTTTTGAAGATGTGTGAAGCTGCTTGCATGCTTTGTCACTGACTGAACTATATACCAAAGGCAAATTGCATGTCCCTTTTGAACACGCTTGATCATTCGGATTTGTTTTACTTGTGTTGATAATCACCAACATAAATGGCAATTAAAATGCATTAGCTTTCCTTCATTAACCAGCATGTTTTATTTAACATGGGGACCAAGCAATCCTGTTTACAAAAGACCAGAATTACCTTTACACACATATTTAAATGAAGGATTGTTCTGGAATAATGGTTGATTTTCATTTTGACAGCCATGTGCCAATGGAGGACATTGTGTTCTTAACAACATCACCAGTTACGGTTGTGTTTGTGCACCTGGATGGACTGGGCCGACCTGCTTGGTCAACATAAATGAGTGTGTCCAGCACAGGTGTCAGAACGGAGCCACCTGCGTGGATGAGGTTGGTGGGTACAGGTGAGTCTGGGTGAGATGTTTTGTTTTTTTTTTCTGTTTTTTTTTTTCAAATCTCTTGATGCAAAGTTTGTTTAGAGTACAGAAAATGCCTTGCTTAGAAATTAAGTGAATTCAAATATGATTCTGTTTTGTTCATACAAAGGTTTTATAAAACAAATGAAATGCATTTTAAATGTGGTTATATATATATTAGCATGAACTCAAATGCAAATAAAATTAGCAATGAAAGGGATTGTTTACCCTAAAATGAAAATTCTGTCATTATTTACTCACCCTCATGTTGTGCCAAACCTGTATGCTTTGTTTCTCCACTGAACAAAAAATGTAAAGAACTATACAAATTTTTTCTAAACACTGACAGCTTGTCGTGACTATGAACTGTCAGGCTCTAAAAAAGACACAATTTCACACCCTAAATATTCCATATGACTAATGTTCTATGTTCCAAACCTCCTGAAGCCATATGAGAGTTTTGTGTTATGAACAGTGCAAAATGTAGTCATTATTTGGTGATAACCCTCACATACTCTCCTGCTCTCAAATCAGATATGGCACCTGATGCAGTTTGAATGTCAGTAGCATCAAACAGTGATTTTTCGGGTGTCCTGTAACCAAATGTCATTGTGTCTAAGTACTGCCATAGAACCTAAATTATATTTCCAAATTGCAGTCGAGGTAAAAAAAAAAAAAAAAAAAGGTAACACTTTAGTATATGGGGAACAATTCTCACTTTTAACTAGTTCCTTATAAGCTTGCATATTGGCAGTTTATTAGTACTTATAAAACGATTAGTTCCTGTCCTTGATTCTGATTGGTATCTATTCACGATAAAACACGGCTATGACCGCTTCACCCAACGGTTCTGTGTATCACTACACAACACCCTTAGCAACCACTCTTAGCAACGTAAACTGTTCTCAATTGATATTGTTCATTGAAGCTTACTGTATTATGTAGAAGAGTGTTGTGAGAAAGAGATCGAGTGAGCGAGTTTATTACCTGCATTCAGATTTAGCATTTTCCTTCAGGTCAGTCCTATGTTCATAATAAAAAAATCTGTTTAAATGTCCGATGTATTATCTTGTCCTTTTAACAGTTAAGGGGTTTTCCCGTATCTGACAGCGCTAGTCAAAGCATTTGTCAGTTGTGTCTTGTTCCGTTTTCAAAACAATTCAGTCTTTTCAATATAAAAGTCTTCCCTACTGACTGACTCACTCATAAAGACAGTCTTTGCTGCCATCTAATGGCATAATAATGTAACTTCTATTGCTGTTCACGGTCAGGGACTATTTTTTCCAGTGGAAGGAAGGCTTTTAGTGAAAGTTCACTTCATGAAAGTTGCATTGTTACATATTTTTGGCTTTAATATTTGTATTGTGTGGTAACCATTTTATAAAAGCAATAAGGTACTCGAGGCTAGTGCTGTATCGTGAATAAGTCACGGCTGAAGGGGTTACAGCGAGATCAGCTAACAGCGCCCTGCAGCCGTGACTTATTCACGATACAGCACAGCCTTGAGTACCTTATTGCTTACTTGAAAAGTAAACATTAATGCCTTATTCTGCATGACCGTATTCTTCATCCCTAAATCCTACCCCATACCTAAACCTAAATGCTACAACAACTACCTTACTATTAATAAGAAGTAAATTAAGAGTTTGAGGCAAAAGTCATAGTTATAGTGTTCATAGTGTTCCCCATACCAAAGTGTTACCTTTATTTATTTATTTTTTTTATTTTATTCTCTTTTTTTTTTTTCATTTATTTTTATTTTAAAGACTTGGAATATTTATTTAAATTTAATTTTTTTTTCAGTGTATGGTCACGATGTATGGAAAAAAATATTTTGTTTCATAGATGCACACAGCATAAGAGTTCAGAATTGACATGAGCGCGAGTAAATGACAAAGTTTTAATTAATTATACCTTTAATTATACCTTTAATATAGCATGTTGTTGTCTTAATGTGGTGCTTTTTTTCCAAAAGAGTGATTTGAGATGGATTTATCCATTTTAAACAAGATGCTTCTCTCAATATAAAATTAAAATTGATATTCTGTTCAGGTTCAGTAGCTGTTTTCTGTCTCATTCTAGAATTAAACCACCCATAGCTGCAAAACAAATAGCATGTTCCTGTGATAGAAAGCAAAGCAAATTACATTGTCCTCCCCCATGACTCAGCCATTTATTTTCATACTGTGTCCGGCTGTTTTGCTTGCGATTCCATTTAAGAGATACTGTTTTATGCATTCCAAGTTGCCTTTGTGGTCACGGATACACTGGAGTCCACTGCGAACTTGACACTGACTTCTGCTCTGGGCATCAGTGTTCAGAACACGCCGTCTGTCTGGACCAACAGCACAACTACACCTGTCACTGCATGCTGGGATATGAGGGAACGTTCTGTGAGCTTGAGACGGATGAATGCAAAAGTGCACCCTGCGCCAACAGTGCCACTTGCATTGATCTGGTGGCAGGATACCAATGCCTGTGTGCTCCAGGATTTAAGGGTAAGCTAAATGTTTTGCTTGGTGGTACCACTGACAGTCTCTAGCCTATGCAAGCTTGTTTCTGCCACTGAATAAAAAAATAAAAAACGGTTATTGTGACTTTTTATCTCACAATTCTGACTTTTTTTTTTCTCTTGAAATTGCGAGTTTACATCTCGCAATTCTGACTTTTTTTTCTCAGAATTGTGTGATATAAATTTGCGAGTTATAAAGTCAGAATTGTGTGATATAAACTCGCAATTATGAGTTATAAAGTCAGAATTGTGTGATATAAAGTCAGAATTGTGTGATATAAAGTCAGAAGTGTGAGATATAAACTCACAATTGCGAGTTTTAAAGTCAGAATTGTGAGTTATATGACTTTCTCAGAATTGTGAGTTTATATCTCACAATTCTGACTTTATAACACTCAATTGCGAGTCTTTTTTCCTCATAACTGGACTTTATAACTTGCAATTCTGACTTGAGAAAAGAGTCACAATTACCTTTTTTTTTTTTATTTTTTTTTTTTTATTTAGTGGTGGAGAAGAGCTTCCATACTGGCCCTTTGTTAGGCATTGACTTTCAATATCAACATTGTTGAATTCCATAAGATTAAAGAGAAAATGTGGCTAAGTAGCGTAATCATGATTCATTATTTGAAATAAATTATCTGAAATTATTTTAAATATTATTTAATATGTAATTAATCTGATTAATTTATTTATATTTATATGAAGGTTATAAGCAAGACTTCATTCATTCCACTTTTCATTTTCCAATTAATTCGCAATGAATAAAATTTTCCTGTGGCTGTCCTACATTTTGTCTCATTGAATACACTGTTTTACTTGGAAATTTGTGACATTAAAGTAGTAAAACATGTTTCAAATGGTAATTCACACTGACTTCAAAAAAATTATTACACAAGTATCCACCTTATTTTTCAACGCAGAAGTAAGATGTTTTCTGTGAATGTGCGAGACTTCCGATTTATTAGCCACTATAGGGAAATGACGAGAAAAATAGCAAAGTGCAGTAAACTACAAACCAGTGTGTTTATAATTACCAGTTTGCAATATCAAGCAGCATAAAGAGCTGTTTTGTACAGCTAAAAATAACTGGAAGCGAATGACACCGGAAGCCAGAAACATTAAAATTACAAATGGCCGTGCCCGCGCTTAACTGAAAAATAAGGTGGATAGCATGATATGAGACAGGCTTCTTATTATCCATATTGTCTGTGTTAATGTCCATCATGCAGGTCGAACATGCTCCGAGAATCTGAATGAGTGCCAGTCCAGACCCTGTCTTAATGGGGGCACCTGCATTGATCTGGTCAATTACTACATTTGTATCTGTCCACTCGGTAAGCAAAGTCCAGCACACTGTTGCAAAACAACAAATACATCCTGAGCTGAGAGCAGTCAGATGTGCTACACAATGTATGTTTTAAAAAACTTGATATATGCACATTATGTTAAAAAAAAAATTGTCATTCTTGGGAACGAGCCACAGATCCATATAGGTAATTATTCCCCAGGAACCATCTAGACTTTAGTAAAGATCTTATCTCCACAGCTCACATTTATCTGTAGATGTGAAGCTTTATTGGTTCCCAAAAAACATGTCCTGTATGACTCATGCTCCCTGTTTTCAAGATAATCTACCAGCCCAAGGGAAGGAGGATCCATCAGTGTAAATTTTCTAGTGTTTATTAAAACGGCCTCTCTTTAATTCTCTCAAACACGATGGTGACAGAAAACAGACCTCCATCTTGTCAGGACAGGTCTCATTAGAGGGCACGATTCTTACGGGAGATGGTGTGGTCTTGGAGGATGTGATCAGGTTAGAACCTTAAAAATTCATTTAGATTTAGGAATTCAACATTCAAGATTGAATCTTAAAATAATAAGTGATGGGAAGCCATTTTCGAAAGCCTGTTCTCAGGAAACAATGCCTGAAAATCTCAGCATTTCATTTTAAATAAACTTTCCAGAAATCATATTTTTCCCATCTCAGGAGTACCAAGTACCAAGACTGTAACTGCCATACACACTTGTATACAGTAGTGGCCCAAAGTTATGTCCAGCCTAGGAAAATTGACATCTTTACCCTTTATTCAAATATTATTAAAAATGTTTTTTTTTTTGTAAGCATATTGTATATTTGTGCTTGGAGTCAATTGTTTGGTCACACTTTAGTTTAGGGTCAAATTCTCACTATTAACTAACTATTGAAGGTGGACTCAGTAGTATTTCAAATACACTGTTTGGAAGTTAGTTGGGTCGATACCAACAACAAACGTCTAACCAATCAGCATTAGGGGGCGTATGACGGTCGAGGAGAGAGAACGAGCAAGAGGGAGATTTGAAGTTCAAATTCTACTTACAGCACCTTTAACCATGACTTTTGCCTCAATAAACTCCTAATTAATGCTTATTAGTAGTTAGTAAGGTAGTTCTTAAGTTTAGGTGGGTAGGATTAAAGGATGTAGAATAGGGCATTAATATGTGCTTTATAAGTAATAAACGGCCAAAATCCTAGTAATATGCATGTTAATAAGGATTAGTTAAAGGATTAGTTCACTTTCAAATGAAAATTACCCCAAGCTTTACTCACCCTCAAGCCATTCTAGGTGTATATGACTTTCTTCTTTCTCATGAACACAATCAGAGATATGTTAATAAATATCCTGATGCATCTAAGCTTTATAATGGCAGTGAACAGAACCAACGAGTATGAGCTGAAGAAAGTGCTTCCATCCATCATAAACATACTCCACACAGCTCCCGGGGGTTAATAAAGGCCTTCTGAAATGAATCGATGCGTTTGTGTAAAAAAAAAAAAAAAATCCATATTTAACAAGTTATGAAGTAAAATATCTAGATTCTGCCAGACCACCTTCCGTATTCAACTTAGGAAGAAAGCGCAACGCCTCTCACAGTTCAAAAAGCTTACGCTACGTCCTATGCCTTCCCTATTCAACTTACGAAAAAAGCTTAACTTGATTTTTCATAACTTGAATACGGAAGGTGGTCTGGCAGAAGCTAGATATATTACTTCATAACTTGTTAAGTATGGATATTTTTTTTTTACACAAACGCATCGTTTCGCTTCAGAAGGCCTTTATTAACCCCCCAGAGCTGTGTGGAGTATGTTTATGATGGATGGATGTGGATGGAAGCACTTTCTTCAGCTCATACTCGTTGGTCCTGTTCACTGCCATTATAAAGCTTGGATGCATCAGGATATTTATTAATTTATCTCCGATTGTGTTCATCAGAAAGAAGAAAGTCATATACACCTAGGATGGCTTGAGGGTGAGTAAAGCTTGGGGTAATTTTCATTTGAAAGTGAACTAATCCTTTAATAGTGACAATTGGACCCGAAACTACATTAACACCTGCCAACCCGCCAAATGCGGGTAGATTTCAGCTATGGCGGGTAAGACAGCCACTCCCACTAGCCACTTTGGCGGGTTGAATATAATTTCAGCCTACAGCCTAATCAAAGGTAGCCAATCTCGTCGTAGCACACAATTACAATTCGATCACAGTTCGTTATCTATTAAATTGCAGTTAGTGAAGGCGGGATAGGCGGAATCGCGCTGAATGACACACAACAGAAGCACTCTCTCGCATGCGCTCTCTCTCTGATCGATTAGATCTCCTTGCGCCTGAATAGTAAAATACACGCACACACAGAGATGTCAGAATGTCCATCTCGCGTGAATACACTCGGTTATGGCTCAAGTGGATGTAAACAGGTGGGTAAAAACTGGATATGTGTCAGTATATTACGTCCATGCATTCAGCAGCCCAATTAAATACCTGTCTGTCATTATAGTTAATCAAAAAACAAAAGATGTTAAATAAATGTATACATGTTAAATAAACCTACTGTATCTGAAGAAAAGAGGCTATTTAATTTACTATTGTATTTGTAATTTGCTTCTTTTTTCTTTTTATATAGTCTAACAAAAATAACTTATAAAATTATAAAATGTATCATATTATGGTCATATTATCCACCCCCTGCCCACCCGTACATACCAGCTGATATACCATGTAGGCCTAGTCTTTATTTGGGTGGTCAATCTGCATTTGAAAGTTTGAAAGGGTTTTAAATCTAGCTAATCAAGTAAAATGACTCAAAATCAAGTCATTTTAGCATGCCAAAGTCAACTTTAGTCATATAAAATGTAATTTTCCAACAGCAAAATTGTGGCCAGTGAAAATGCTGAGTGGCTAGTAACTTTGGAAAAACCACTAGCCACAGTGGCTGGTGAGCAAAAAAGTTAATGTCAAGCCCTGGTGATAACGCAATTAAACATGCCAAACTGTGAAGACAAAATATTAATAACTGATTATGTTGTAGTCAATATATGCTTTTTTCCTGTTAGCTTTCTGGTTTCTATGCATTTTTTTCCTCTTTTTTTTTTTTTGTTCTCTTTTTTTTTTTGATTCAACATTTTGATCGTTTAATCTTGTAGGGTCATTAAAAACAAATATAGCCTCCGGACATCTGTATGTAAATTTAATTTCATATAATCTATTAAAATATAATGATGGTGAATGCGACATGCAAATTAATTGGCTGAAACTCTGATAAAAATCAAGCAATCCTATTGATTAACATTTAAATTTATTTTAAAATGTATTAAATTTGCCAAATATTACATTAGTTAAATATATGAAATATGACGATAATTATCTAGGATTAGTTTTTTTTTGTTGTTTTTTTTTTTTAAATATTAGAAGTAAGTCATTGAACACAAATGGCACTGCTTTCTGAGAATAAGCCAGAAACTCTTTATGCTAACTTAATATAATATAACACAAATCACTGAAACATTTTTAGGAGACATGGAGCCATAAGAAAGAACAATAAATTACAAAACAGTGCAGCACAATGCAATTTAGTAAAAACCTTAACATGAATGCTGATTATAAGATGTGCCATACTCTCAATCACACATATTTTTCATCTCAGTCCTGTCTGCTGGGCCGTTGATGTGCAACAGGTTGGGTGAACTGAGTGGGCTTTCTGGCAAAAATGGAGCTAGTTTTAGTCTCTGCATCCTCCTACAAAGCTGAGAAGTATGCATATTGGATATCAGGAAGTGACAGAAAATAAGTGCAGTCTCAATAATCCCTCGGCAAGTGTTTGAATCACAGCCCTCGGGAAAATAAAAGGATATAAGCTGCCATCATGCTGCGGAAACGAATGATTTCTAGATAAGAGGTATCATGAGAGTATGGTGATTTGATGACGTTATTTGATGGGTAAGGGTTGCTCACAGTACCAAGAACAACTTCAGATGCACATAATGGCAGATTGTATTTAAACCGACATTTTCTGAAAGGACGCATGAGGATCCTGTTCATGATGCTACAGTGTGATCATACCAAAGCGTCATTTGCATCATTTTCTGAACCGTTACTCTCAGCGTTTCCCCATACATTTGAGAATAGCAGGAGATATTATCGTCGTTCTTGAATGCACAACATATAAAACATTGAATGATCCCCTGCTAGCCTGATGTTTTCAGTTTTTTTTTTCTTTTTTTTTTCTTTTTTTTTTTCTTTCTGTTAAACCTATTTGTGATTTCATTGTGTATGATTATAGCTTTATATATGGTACTATTCGTGTTCATATAATTTTTGTGTCTTTCTCCTCTGAGTGCAGTGTGACATTTTATTACTGGCATCCTTTGTGAACTGCAATGTCAGGTCTTTCATTTAATTATTTCACATCTATATTCTCTTGGCATACCGCTCGCCCCTGAGAGCGAACGTGTTCTCATTACCCTCACGGTTCAGAAGACCAATAAATACAAATACTTGTTCTTATAATCCTTTAGCAGACCTGTATGTGTATGGAGCTATGCATGTAATTATATTTTAATGGGCTTTGTCATTCGGTTTGGATTAAAATGTTGGTTTCTCAGAATACTGCCTTGATAGGTGAGCTGCTGGCTGATTTTGCTTATAGTCTGTGTCTATGTTCTGTTGCAAAACGCACTGAAATGAGAATTCTCTCTTATAGAGTAGTTAAATACCAAGGAAGTTAATCTTAATGGCAGATAGAGAATGTAGTCATTTTTTAAAATGCTTAATATGCAAGTTTTAATTTTTGCTTTATTCTGTCAGGAAAAAATTACCTTTTGGGTAACAACAACCTGGCACTCGAACAGTACAGTCAAAAATACACCCGGTGTACCCTTTAACGTCAGTCTAAAATGTATTTGTTGTTACTAGCTTTATATATATATATATATATATATATATATATATATATAATAGATAGATAGATAGATAGATAGATAATTGTTATATAATCATTTTTATATATACTACCAATATTAAACTAGAAGATAAAGTTTGTAAAACAAACTTTGATGTTGGCTTGAGAAAGCCTTGATCGGCAGCCTGAGGTAAAAGAGCCAACGCACATGTCTGTTCGGTGGTCTTGAGCTGGCCATGCCAGAAAGAAAGAAAGAAAGAAAGAAAAAGAATTTATTGTATTTCTATTTATTATTTTCTGATTAGTCAAATATAGTGGCTTACCAGTATAACCTTAATTAACCTACCAATAAATAATAACTGTAATTTATGTTGTTAATATTTCAAGATTTATTTAAACATTTTGTCATAATAATAAAAAAAAAATAAAAAAAATCCCAACATGGAAAATAATGTGCAATAATTAAAACAGTAACATGCCCGTAGGCAGGGGGGGTTCGGGTGGTTCGAACGAACCCCCCCTCACTGCCAAAGGTCCAGAATTTAAGTCGTTTTTTTTTTTTTTTTTTTTTTTTTATGTGATTATTGTCATCATTGTTTTAATCAATGCTTGTGACAAATATTCTGGGTTGCTGTTTCATATTAATATGATACATTATTGTAGCTGGACGTGTGTGTGTGCGCCGCGCGTGCAGTTCAGAGAGAGTTCTCGCAATACACTTTTCAAAGCAACGGTGAAGCATCGCCTCTGAATGATGGGGGGGGAGGGGTTATATATATATATTTTTTTTTAATTAAAAGGATTTTTATATTTTATCCACTCAATAGTCTACAATATAATAACCATATAAACGTAGCGTAATTATAATAATAAAACATAGTTGGATATTCAGTGATATTGGCTGTGCAATATCGACTTTTGTGATTGGCCAATACCGGCAGACTGGAGCCAATGGAAATGCTTCTCCTTCGGTGCGCGTCTTATTCAAAGATGCATTGATGATGATTCAATGATGATGAGAAGAATTATTATTAATATTTCAGTAAAGTTCATTAAATCTATTCTGTTGTTAGTGTGGTCTTTAAACTTATGAACTGTGTATGGACTGACAAAGGTGGTACATGAGGAAGCAATTTGACAACAATACAGTAAGTATTTTAGATGCATCAAAAAGCGTGCTCGTTAAGATACCAGCAGACAAGCTAATCCAGCACAAATTAGTGCATAAAAGGTCACCAGAATGAAGTATTTGAACCTCATAATTAAATACAAAAGGAGGAGAAAAACTGCAAAAAGGTTCACTTTTTGAAAAAAAGAACCCCCCCTTTCAATAGGCTGGCTACGGACCTGAGTAATATATCAGTTATACAAATATGCATGCTGTTTTCACCGTCACTGTTTGGGACAACAGCATTTGCTTACATGTGAGTTTTGAAATGTTTTCTTCATTCAGAAGATTAAAGTAGGCTATCTGCTTCAATACATATCTATGAAGGAACAGTTCAACTCACGGCCGCTAAGAGGCGTGGCTTGCGACCTCTATAAGTAGCATCATGCGATCAACTAACCTGTTCAATAAACTGTGTAAAACATCACCTGATTAATACTGAGATTCTAGATGGCATAAACATAATAATAATAATAATAATAATAAGATGTTTAAGTAGAATATCAATATGTAGATCTTTATCAAGCTACTTTCACTTTCAAAGTTCATTTGTTCATGTTAATCGCCATTGCAGCAACATCTGTTTTTATATCTATAAATCTTTATCCTATTTTTTTTCCCTTATTGCTTTATGTTTGCAACACAGAAATAGCAATACTGTCTAAAAACACTGTTAAAGAAGCTGTTTAAGAAACAGCTTACAGGAGTGCAGCGAGAATGAATAAGCTTCAGGGTGCGAGCGTTGTTAGAGACGCAAGCCGTCTCTGTCACACACAAAATCGCTTTCAAACTCTAAATGTACCTTTTTAATGCGTTCGTGTGATAGAATCCTATACAATCGCTAGAATGTTTTATTTAACAAGGTCAGAAAACGTGCGAATGACGAACATAGTGAGGATGAGACGCGGCTCGGCTCGTGAACTCTCTGAATGTGTGTGCGTGTAACGTAACGGTCGATTAACTAAGCTGTTCAATAAACTGTCAAACATGCAGTCACCCGATCAATACTGAGATTCTAGATGGTATAAACAAAGATATAATGAATCTTGACAAACCGAGGACGGAATCGAAACTGTCTCGTGTCTCTCTCTCATCTTCTCATGCTGGGAGCTGCAGCGGCGCCGGCGACACGACGCGCCTCTTTAATGCACAAATCTTTGCACAGATGCCACACATCATTAACACATTAACACAGTCATACAAACAAAGAAGCTCTTTAATGCGTTCTTGTGCTCGCTTGAATGAGATTCGCAATGTATTGTGGACATGAAGCACTGATAGAAGCGAGAATGGAGGAGCTTTGGAGCGCGAGCTTCATTAGAGACGCAAGCCGTCTCTGTGTCACTTAAAACTGCATCCAAAATCTAAATGTAAGTCTTTAATGTGTTCCTGTGCTTGTACATTGTACAGTCGTTAGAATGGTTCAAACTTGTAAGCCTTAAAACGCATACAAATGACGAACCGACAAATCGAAAGTAATCTGGTCTAATATAATGCGGGGCTCGTCTGCACAATGTATGTCGAATTAGTTTACAACAGAGATGAACTTACCCATAAACTGTGTAAGACGTCATCCGCTCAATATTTCCAGCTGACATAAACAAACAACTTGTGAAGCTCTCTCTTTGTAACATTATTTGTCATTTGACTGGGCTGAAAAAAAGTGGTGCCGAATTCCTACCCCTGCCAAATTATTCCCCTCCTGGTATTGGTAGGTTTAGGATTAGGTGTGGGGGAGGGGTTAGGATTAGGGGTGGGGTTAGGATTCTGATCAGATAGCGACTTCAACGAGGGGGGTAATAATTTGGCAGGGAGTCGAAATTCGGCACAACACCGGCTTCCTCCTGTGGATGGTACTGCTCCTCTAGAGGGCGCATTTTTGCTCTGTCAATGTAAGTCAATGGAAAAATTTTGAGTTTAAAAAATTTATATTAAAAACTGTACGTCTGATCTGTCTAAAAAGATATAGCAACTAACTAGACACCAGGGCCAAGGTCTGTGTCGAGTTTGGTGCTTGTAGCATTAAAGTTGTAGGAGGAGTAGCAGTCAGAATAAAGGGGTAAGAAGTATAATAACAAGATGTTTAAGTAGAATATCAGTATGTTGGCTTTCTCAAGCCAACATAATTACATTAAAGCACCCTTGCTGAAAAATATTAATCAAAAGTGACCGTAAAGACATTTGATTTGTTACAAAAGATTTCAAATAAATGCTATTCTTTTTATTCATCAAAGAATCCTGAAAAAATGTATCATGATTTCCACAAAAAAATTAAGAAGCAAACTGTATTCAACTTTGATAAGAAATTGTTCTTCAGCATCAAATCAGCATATTAGAATGATTTCCGAAGGATCATGTGATAAAATATATTAAAATGGAAAACCAGTTATTTTAAATTTTAACATTTCACAACATTACTGTTTCTGTTATTGTTTGTACTCTATTTTTGCTATGAATGCAGCCTTGGCGAACGTAATAGACTTCTTGCAAAAACATAAAAAAAATGTAACCAAACTGTTGCAAAAACTTCAGGCAGGAAGATGATGAGAGGCAAGTAGATCTAATAACAGCATAAACTTTTATTAAACAAAACAAAATAGAATAATCTAACCCAGGGCTCGTCAACTGGCGTCCCGCGGGCCAAATCCGGCCCGCCAATCATCTTCATCTGGCCTGCGGCACCCCAATCTCCCTTCTCCTCTTTTCCTGGCGGTGCGGCTAAATTTGGTTAAATACGTGGCCGCAGTGGCGCCTGCAGCTGTACGGCTGTATACGCACTGTTCGTGCCATGCACGCTCCTCCGACTGACCTGAGAAACGTTTTCCGTGCAAATTTTTCAGCAGTTATTATGTGTGTCCCGTATTTCTGTCGACTGAACCAGCGATACCAATCATTCTTGAATTAATCATTCTTTTGTCTCAATTCTCTCTTTTCCGTGAATTGGCCAAACGCGCTTGCATAACGATCTGAAACGATTTGGATTTGTTTGGACCGCTCTGTCACTGAATCATCTGTAGTTGTTTCTCGGTCAGTAACAACAAATAAAGAACAAATAGCGCTGTTTTCATGTGTTTCACTAGTTTACTTTGAACTACGCAGCACGGCCCAGCGGATAACAGAACGAAAGCTTAAAGGAGCTGCGTTTATTCCCGGTCACCATTATTAAACAGCATTGCGACATCTAGTGAGAAGCGTTTCAATTCGACACACACCTCTCGTTTACAAACTACAAATCACTTGATGATTAAACTAGTTTTAAATCGGATGAAAAGCCTCAACATTCCCAACAAGACTGATGTGGAAAACAGGAGAAACGTGCCATGAATGAAGTTAGAAGACTTTTAAATCCCAAAATCACCACCCTTACAAACATTAACCATGAATGAACTGTAGTAAATTACCATGGTTTGTGGAAATGTGGAATATTTATATTGAAAACTGTTATAGTCATTTATATTGCAACATATTTATTAGGTGGGTAGGGGAATATATAATTCATGTCTTTGTGAAGGTGTAGTTTGTAACTGTGTTTAGGCGTTTTTTATAGGCCTATATAACACATCATAATATAATATCATTTGACAGTGGTTGTGAGTAGCCATGTATGGTTTTACCTGTGGAAACCAAGTCTCACTGTGAGAATATTTTCATTTAAGCCTAATAATTATTAAAATAATTTTTACCAATAAGACCTAAAAGGAAACAGGTGTGAGTGAGTAATCACCAAAGACCATGGTAACCGATGATGAGCGGGAAAAATAGGAACAAAGGAAACAGGAAACAATGAAAAACAAACTAAAAGTCCATGAGCATGAAATTAAAACAATATCAGAACATGACAGCTGTCAAACGGTACTATATATCTTGTATTTTTTTTTATTTTATTTTATTTATTTTTTTTAAAGCAAAAGGCAGTTTTAGTGCACTTTTATATTAATTATTTTTCTTTTTCAATGAAGCCTGCAAACATACCATTTCAAACCCCCAAAACTTACCACATTCTTGGAAAGTGTGGTCGATAAATTTGTGTGTCTGTGCCTCTGTGCATGTTCACAGAAATACATGAAGTGTGCATAGTTCTTTTTTATTTAGTTTTTTTTTGGGGGGGGGGATCGAAACACTTTAAAGAGTGCAAGTACAATATGGCAGTACCTGCAATCCCTAGAACAGATGCATCATTCTTTTCGTTTGGCGCTTCAGTGGATTTCTGGAGTTGTCCAAACTCCTTTTAGTACCCAGGATGTGGGAGAATATGGTGGTGACTGCAAATTTGAGCAATTCAAAGAGAAGGCACTAGTAGAGGTGATGTGTTGTGAGATTTGGTACCACTTTTTCAATAGTGAAATTTTAAATTCTGTTTTATTTTTAAAGTATCTAAAGTATGAGAACAGGTGCTGCACATGACCCATGGGCTGTAGTTTGGACACCCTTGAAGTGGGTTTTTAGAAGAAAAAAAAAAAAGTGGGTATTTTTTGAGTGTTTGGTACTTGGATGCTTTGTGGGAGTGAGAATAGCTCACAGCCCTGGAATGTGTCAGAAATCCCATTTGGAAAAGGCAGCACTGTACGTGTGACATTCCTTCATGCTACATTAACTTCTCGGTGAATTGCACGCACAATTGGTTGTTAAATACCGCTTACGTGGTTTGGCAGAAGTGCTGGCTGTCCATTAATGACTCTTTTCCAAACGTGGAAGTTGAAGAGATTGTTAGGTTGATTTATGCATTCGCACGCTTAGGATTTATAATGATTTTCAGAACACTGACAGTGGATCTTGTACCTGTGACAGTGCTTGTCTTTTTTGATCTAATCTAACTTCACTTCAGATGAGTCATGCTTGGGGTTCGGGTAGGAGAAACCGATGCTAGATCATCAGCACAGAAGGGCACATGCTACCTGGGTTGTTTGGTCTCTCATTTCCTCCGCTTTGATAGTGATTGAATGCATGAGAACATAATAAGATGGCCGATGTGTTGATGCTGAATTTAAGATATTGAGCATGTTTACATGCACATTCTTAACTCAATTATGCTTTAAGGCACAATATGTAAGATTTTTGGATTAAAATATTCAAAAACCACTAGAACAATGTTATATATTTTGTCGACTTGTGTACTTACATTATCCCACGTTTCCAAGAATGTTTAAATACAGAGAAATAAGCAATTTTAACCAAGACACGGACCGTGTCCGTGCGTCGACTATCAATAACATCATATCCGCGTTACCCTCAATTTCCGGTTTTATTTTGTAGAATCCATGGAAACACCAAAGACGCTTTAATATATTATATGTTTTATTAGACAGGTGAGCAACTGTTTGGATACATTTATAGACAGAAAACTAATCGTTATATAGCTCAACACGTTTAGTCTTATTGTTTGAATCTCGCTTTCTTGATTTTCTGCGCGTACCATGTTTTTATGCCTCAGAGAAAAACACTATTTTGTCAAGTGGCTAATACAGCATAATCAGATGCAGCTTATTTTTAGTAACAGTAATACAGCATTTTCTCCGTCATACAATATGTTTTAAAATTAATTGCATGCCATTTAGCAACGCTCAGCATCATCAAGCTACGCCTTTGTTTTGAATAGGCGATCTCTAGCGGCGAAAAGTTACATATTGTGCCTTTAATAAGCTGACAATGCATGTGGTCATTTAAATGCATTAACCCCTTTTCCTTTATTGGAGTAAAGTCATAAATGGCTTAAGCATATACTGATCGACACAGGTAGATTTTTGCCGATTACCTGATTTCGCCCAGCATGTAAACACATTAACCTGCTATGTGACAGGAAAGCGTCACATTAGCTATATTTCAGCAAAATTTTGAGGGCAAAAAGGTCCATTGTCTACAGTGTATTGATGTATCACAAAGACGTCACTTTGAAACCAAGCAGCTTTCTGTTGGTCAGCGTGATAAATTCACCCAGCACTGTTTATTTAACATCACATCTCACATAGCAAATGTAATACTCTGAGTCAGATACACGAGTGATTAGGTTTTGACATCACTACTGGGGAATAAACTGATTTATTAATAAAGACTTAAACCAGGTATTCTTGTGTTGCCATTCTTGTGTTATTGGTTTCCATGTCAACCGGGACAATGAGTTAATTCAATAAGATGATTTTTGGGAGTTAAGCATATCGGTATGAATGTAAACATGTTCATTGACGCTCATTGCAGGATGAGGTTATTAAGACTGTAATTTGTTTAATTATTGGCACTGTGCATCAGTTGGCCACATTTCCAGCAGGTATTGATCAAATATTAGTTACTGCATGTGGGCGTGTTTTATTTATAACAAAGGTTATCGACATGCTCGTCTATCATGTGGCATGTGGACACTGTATCTGCACCGGCTGACAAATGTGATATAGATCGGCACAGCAGGGCTTTATGTGCAGATTCAGTCTATTAGCATACAGGCCAGCAGGTAGTCTGCCAGAGGAATCGATGGCTTCATAAATCTGAGTCAGAAAGGGTGTCTTCTCCCCACAAAACATATTAAAGCCATTAACATCCTCTGGAAATGTGCCTTTTAGCAGCTCTGCTAACAATCTTTAAGAAATTTGTCAAAGTGGTGCCTAAAAAGGGAGAAGTGTAATATTTTCCTGTTTGGCTTTGCTGTAGAAAAAAGAAAGTAAAATGCATCTCTGGGAGTCTTAATCTGTCCTGATTTCAGGCTTCTGAGGGAAGGTTTGCTCAGGGGATATGGACCTCAGTGAACTACAGCCGAGCCAGAAACACTCTGAAATGTGGGGAAACAGAGAATAGAAAGAATACCAACTGCATTTGTGAGGAAGGTCAGTTTAAATGTTCAGAATAATACCAAATAATAATACTTGCCATGATTATCATATTATTTATTATTATATTATTATTATATTATATTATATTATATTATATTATATTATATTATATTATATTATCCAGTGTTGGGGAAATTTCCTTCTTAAAGTGATGCATTACAATATTGCATTACTCCCTAAAAAAAGTAACTAATTGCGTAACTAATTTTTATGAAAAGTAATGCGTTGCATTACTTTTGCATTACTTTTTCTCTCCTAGGCTGGGCTTGCTTGTTTGTTTTTTAATAACAACAAAAAAAGTTCTATTTTTGGCAAATGTTAAGGCCCTTTCACACCAAAAGTGAAATGAATAAGCCTCAGGCTGAAGGAAATGCATATTTACGCCTGTACAGTAGAGGGCGCAGCTCAAACAAACTTTTCAGCTATGCTGCCATTCTGGATTAAAGAAGAATAGGATACAGGAGAAGTTCCACACTCTTATTTCTAAATCTAATCTAAAGTAATTTTTGCTTATTAGTATGGTTGAATTAGAACATTAAAGGTCAGCAGCAAAGACATTGGTTAATAAAGTGAGATTAAATTCATAAAGTATATTTGTGTAATTTAATATAGTTAATTATTACAGGTTTGCGTAAAATTCTGCTAATGCATTTCACTGTTTTTATTCATTTTGAGGAATACCGAATGTTTTCGTGCAAGCGAGATGAGTAAATGTATGTTCTAGATTAAAACTACAATAACCATCATGTTCGCACAGCGCACACAACAACTCTGCACTTTATTTCTCTCAACATGAGGACAGGAGAGCTGTCAGTCAATAAATGTTAAAAAAGTTACTTTAATAGTTACTTGGAAAAGTAATCTGATTACGTAACTCAAGTTACTTGTAATGCGTTACCCCAACACTGATTATTTTAATGGTTCTCAACTGGTTTGGTCGTGGGACCCACATTTTCCCATGGTCATTAAGCTGTGGCCCAATTTTTTTTATATATATATATATATATATATATGCAAATCCTTCCCAGCTAACACACTAAGTACCAGTTATGTAATTTGTTGGTACTTTTTGGTAATTTCTTACTAATTGACAACATAACAATGACGTTGTATGCTCGTAATTTCTTTTATTTATAATGAAGTGATATACAGTGCGCACCGCCGCATTTGCGCGTTTAATTGAATAGTGTGTGCTACAGGCAGAGTAAGAAGTTTGACCTGACAGGAAAGTTTGTTTTCTTTAGTCTCCTTTATATTAATAGCAAAAGTTTCAAACACATTATTTCCCTTGACTGTCTGAACTGCCTGCACCACAGTGGTGTTTTCCACAAGTGCCAGAGATTAAAGAGCTGAGCTACCTTGCATCATTATTCTATGCAGCAAGTGTGAATTTCATCTGTGGCTGATGATTTTACAGTGTTTCATGCCACTATATCAATAAGCACATCTTCATTAGTCTACTGCCACTTATTCTTGACATGTCTAAATGAGAGATTGCTAGTGATGTCCTATGCAAATGAGAACCTCATATACACTTCTTCAAGGACGACAGAGGTGTAGATGTTTCTTGCCATTATAATGTGTTAGTGGTAGACATGATAAATCCATTACATGCAGAATTTACACCACTTTAAATTATTTTAAATTACATAATAGGTTAGTTTTAAGACAGTTTTAAAAAAGACAGTGTGGTTTGATCTTACAAGGTGACTGGCTTCGTAATGTATCGGCTAAAGGCTGTTTACCTCAAATTTTGATGGTTGTCATCACTTGTGTCATGATTAATTGGGTGTATAGAGACAGTATAAGTTGGAGTAGACGGACCATTCGTGGGAAAATGAATGGAAGAAACTGCAACCTCTGGCTGTATAAATTGGAGTTGTGAGCCTTTTTGATACACTCTTGGGGGAAAAAAAAGGTTCAATGGGGTTTTATATAGAACCCCAGGGTTCTTGACTGAATTTTAAATAACACTTTATGCCAAAAATGTTCTATATAAGGAGAAATGTCTTTGATTTGTCTTTGAAATGATTGCATGTTTAACATGTTATTTCATTTGTTTTCTTGAGTGAAAGTATGTTTACATGCTGTTCAAGCACAATATGTAAAATGTTTGGATTAAAATATCCAAAAACCAGTGTTGTAATATCCAAAAACAGTGTTATATATTTTGTTGACTTGTGTACTTACATTATCCCCAATGTTTCCAAGAATGTTTAAATTCAGAGAAATAAGCAATTTTAACCAGGACACGGAGCGTGTCTGTGTGTCGACTATCAATGACATCATACCCGCGTTATCCTCGATTTCCGGTTTTATTTTGTAGAAACCATGGAAACATCAAAGATGCTTTAATATATTACATGTTTTATTAGACAGGCGAGCAACTGTTTGGATGGATACATTCATTGACAGAAAGCGAATCATGTTATATAGCACAACACAGTAAGTCTTATTGTTTAAATCTCGTTTTTTAAAAAAATTTTTATTTATTTTTTTTTTATTTACAGCGAGTACCATGTTTTACCATGCCTAATATCAATCTAGCTTACTGCAATGTGCAACAAAGGTCTCATAGTAGCCGCCGAGCGAACGCAGAGTAGCACTATAACAACTTTCAACACACAAATGTATCTAATATGATAAATAGCGCTGCTTTACCCCTCATACGCTTGACCGAAAGAAGCGGAAGCGTTGACTGTGGCATAATAAAAGTTCCGCTGCTCTCGAGCCGTGTGTCGCACTCATCTCTCATTAGCAGTCGCTCCAGCAGACTCGTTTCTGCTCGCACAGAACTCGGCCCTGCAAACAGCTCATACTACAGTAACATTAATAATCTCATCCATGAACATGATTTCTGACCGAGTCCTGTCCCGATTCTTTTCCACCAGCTGTAGACATGAAGACAACACCTCCCATGATTCTGCGAAATCAAGGCATCATCAAGCTACGCCTTTGTTTTAAATAAGCAACCTCTAGCGGCGAAAATGTATATATTGTGGCTTTAATCAAAATAAGAAAAAATTTATCAAAATCCATAAAATGATCCCATGATTGTTCTAAAAGGTTTTAAATATGAAGTGCCTGACAAAACCCTTCAAGGTTATAGAACCTTTTCTTCTAAGAGTAATCATTGCTGATGTTATTTTTATTTTTATTTTTTTGCTGATTTGAAGGGTATTATTAAAACATATCTTGACAAATAGTTTTTGAGATTTTAGACTTTCACCTATACAGGAGCTCTTCTTATGATGTTAGTTAGATGGCTAGCAGGTTGACTGTCTTGCCTTAAAGGAACTTTGATGGAGCATCTTGAATCAGTTGTATCGTCGTTCCCCTACATTAAATCAGGTGGCTTTTCAAAGAAACCATCTACCCTCATCTGTAAAAGTGTAATCCTGAGGGTGATCCTTCTTACACGATGTGTACACCTGTTATCTAAAACACACTGACAATAACGAAGGGCCCCTCTGGCTGTTCAGTAATCCCTCGTATTGCTTCCAGAGCCGTGGTGACGGTGTTGTTAGGTTTCTCAGTCATGACAGATCTCTAGGTGGAACTGACATAGTACTCCCTGTATAACATGCTGGGTCTCCTGCAAAGCTCTAATGGGATCACATCTCTTCATGGTTAAAGAAGATACGCAAAGGTTTTTAACCATGAACACTGTGTCTGACTTGCTAATGGTTGTTGCTATGGGCTTCTGAGGCAGAGCGTACAGCTATAGTTACGTGCTAGTTACCAAATGTGTTAGATTCTGAATCCTATTGTTCCATTTGAGTCTCAGCTAGCAGCCAGCAACACTGGCGATGTTCTGTCTACTGCGCTCTTGTTTTTGTCACAAAAAGACCAAAAAATATGCAAAATTTTGAAATTGTTTGTTATATTCTCAATGTTAAGAATAATTTCTGTTAAATTTATTCATATACAAACTTGCATACATTTATATAAATGAAAATGTTTATTTTTGCTTAAATAGTTTAAAAAATAAAAAGTTTAGGGTCAGACTGTGAAGGCTGCATTTATTTGATCAAAAATACAGCAAAAAAAGTAATATTGTTAAATATTATTACAACTTTAAAATGTAATAAATAGGGCTGGATATCAGTTTCGATTTGATTCTCGAATTTCGATTCAATTCAATGAATTCAATGTTTCAATTTTCACTGGCTCCACCACAAAAAAAGTAATAAATGAATAAAATAGTTATTGTTTTTGTTGTTTTTTACCCATGTATGCTTGTATTGTAATGAATAAGGTTATGACACCAAAATTTTAGATACCAGTAAAATGTAACAGTTTTCGATTCCAATTTCGATACCTTAGCTAAAACTAATATCAATTTCAAAGATTATTAAAGACAAGTAAACAGTCATTAATAAAAAAAGAACAAATAATCAAACTATTGCAGGAACGAACTACTGCTAATTCATTTCACATTTATTTGTATAGCGCTTTTCACAATACATATTTCAAAGCAGCTTTACAGAGAATGCATGTCAACATTACAATTTAGAGTAATCTGTGTCCAAATTATGTAATTTCAGAAATGTACATATACAAATCACACAGTTAGCTAACAATGTATTAATTTAAGCAATATATTAATTTAAGGCAGAAACAATGAGCTCGTTGAAGGATATATAGCAAAATTTGCATTGGTGCATGTTGGTCCAGAGTTTGCGTCATCTTAAAGGGTTAGTTCACCCAAAAATGAAAATTCTGTCATTAATTACTCACCCTCATGTCGTTCTACACCCATAAGACCTTCGTTCATCTTCGGAACACAAATTAAGATATTTTTGATGAAATCCGATGGCTCAGTGAGACCTCTATTGCCAGCAAGTTAATTTACACTTTCAGTGCCCAGAAAGCTACTAAAAACATATTTAAAACAGTTCATGTGAGTACAGTGGTTCAACCTTAATGTTATGAAGCGACGATAATACTTTTTGTGTGCCAAAAAAACAAAATAACGACTTTTCAACAATATCTAGTGATGGGCGATTTCAAAACACTGCTTCGAATCTTTTGTTTCAAATCAGCGGTTCGGATCGCTTGTCAAACTGCCAAACTGCTGAAATCACGTGACTTTGGCGCTCTGAACCGCTGATTCAAAACAAAAGATTCGAAGCAGTGTTTTGAAAGCGGCCATCACTAGATATTGTTGAAAAGTCGTTATTTTGTTTTTTTATTTTGTTGTCATTTGTACTGCATTACTTCCTGCATAGTTACCTATTAATGATGGATCGACCTATTAATGATGAAAGTTGAAAAGAACAGCATTTATTTGAAATATACATTTGTAGAAACATTATACATGTCTTTACTGTCACTTTGATCAATTTAATGAATCCTTGCCAAATAGTATAAACATTAAAAAAACAAAAAAAAAACAAAAAAAAAAAAAACGTATTGACTCCAAACTTTTTAAACTGTCGCATAGATAGATTTTAGATGGCCTCTTTGTGTTTGTGTGTGTGTGTGGTCCAATCTGAGCGAATGTGTATCAGTGTGAAGATGATTTTGCTTTGACCTGTGCTGTGCCTGGGTTTGTCACTTGCTTGCTTAATGCAATAAATCAGAGAGGCAATGACTGCCTCTTATTAAACATGATTAAATGATCCAGTGGGTTGAGTCCGTGTGTGCCCGCGGAGCTTTCAGAATCAATAACAACCCTGTAAAGCTTCTTTTGAGTGGAAAACAAAGTCCTACAAATCCTAATTGCCTGTGGGATTAAACTAACCAAGGGGACTGTAGTAATGACTCTGTTCTGCTCTGCACGCTTTGGCAGCCATCTCTGTGATATAAATCAAAAGAGATATAAATCAGGTTCTGCTAGAATGTAACTGTGTGGAGAGCAGAATATGTACAGGTGACTCTTAAAATAATGTCCAATACATCGTATTTCTCTTTTTTTCTTTTTTGTGTGTGTGCAGATGAGATGCAGTGCAGTTTCTAGTCAGTAAATTCAATCTTTTTTCATTTGGATGTTATGGTGCAGATCTGGTCCTGGTGTCATAAAAGTGCTGTTGCAGAGACAACGATTAAACATTTAATTTGCACAATGGGTCATTTGCACAATTGCTCCGCAGCATTACTCTTAGTCACACAACACTGACTGAATGAAGCCCTCTGCTAGTCAAATTATTATAAGGGTGCTTATGAATTACAGAAATGTAATCAAACTAGTTAGATTTGATTTAGTGCAAGTTAAATCCATGTGGAAACGTGAAAAAAATTAGATGAATTGGGAAATATTTGCAAGGAATCATGATTTTAACTTATACACGAGTATGAAATTTAGTACTGTTACTGATTCAAGGTGAGACAAGTTTAAGTGTACATTTAAAGGATTAGTTCACTTTCAAATGAAAATTAGCCCAAGCTTTACTCACCCTCAAGCCATCCTAGGTGTATATGACTTTCTTCTTTCTGATGAACACAATCGGAGAAATATTAAAGAGGTGGTTCATTGCGATTTCACTTTTTTAACTTTAGTTAGTGTGTAATGTTGCTGCTTGAGCATAAACAGTATCTGCAAAGTTACAGCGCTGAAAGTTCAATACAAACGGAGATATTGTCTTTTAAAGTTATGGCAGTTTAATGCCTACAAAAAACGACCGGTTTGGACTACAACGAGCTTCTTCCCGGGTTGGTGACATCATAAACCCTGCAATTAACATAAACACTGCCCCCGGGAACACGCAAAAAAGTCGGCGAGGCCATGTCGCGTGCATACAAGTCTTCTGTGTTTGGGCTTCCTAGGGACGCTGGACTTCGGGAACAATGTTTAAAATTTAAGTTTAATTCTGTTCCTTACAATTATAATGCTAATTTAGCTGTCTGTGCTGCACATTTTATGGAAGACAGCTTCCAGAATCTACACGAGTTCAATGCTGGATTTACACAAAGGCTATTACTGAAAGATGGAGCAGTTCCCACTTTAAAAGCAGAAGCTGCTGTTTATGGGCCCCAACCTGTAAGTATGTTTTATTTTTTTATAAAGTTATATAGTTTCTGGGACGTAAACAAAGACCAACGAGGTTTGGCTTCGCTAGCCAGTTAGCTAAATTCTATTTCATACTTCTCCAACAAACACCTACAAACACCAACAAACTTCTATGTAATCACACCAGCGAACTTCTGTTGGTGTTTGTTGGCATTTCTGTTATCAGTGTACGGCACTGTTTCATTACGGCTTTTATGTTGTATTTACCCACATGCTCGTTCTTGCTATAAAGTAAACAATACCTTTACAAAAATGCTACTACTCAGTCATGTATTCAGCTACAGAAAGCTTTAATCAGAACACTATGGGGCAGCAGTAACATTTACAAGTGACAGCATATCTAAACACTTTGACACAAAAACAAACAAAAATACTTAACATTCATAAATGTCCATTAAAAACCATGCTTACAGAGGTTCTGCTTGACCCTCTTCATCATTATTGCTATCTGGGTCTGATTCGGGCTCAAATTGATAAGTAATATTGACGCCATTATTTACATTTCCACCGAAGCAAAGACTGGACTTTGACCGAAGCACAAGCGACGTTTGCCCGTAATGGTAAGAGGTGTGACGTTTCCGGACAACGTGAATCGTGACAACCAGAGCGGCTCTGGTGACAACGTATTCCGGACAGCGAATCACAATACACAGGACCAGCTAACCAATCTCAGTCCATTGTGTATTTCTGAGGGTGGGGCTTCATAGAACCAGGAACTCAACAGAACGTTTTTAGGAGAAGGGAAACAGCGGTGTAGAATAAAGGTAAAATATATGAAAAATACAGTGTTTTTTTTTTAAAAACGAAGCATTAAGACATGTTAAACTGCACCCCATAAACACAATCAAGCGTAGAAAAAAAACACTGAACCACCCCTTTAATAAATATCCTGACGCATTCGAGCTTTATAATGGCAGTGAGCGGGATCAGCGAGTATGAGCTGAAGAAAGTGCATCGATCCACATCCATCCATCATAAACATACTCCACACAGCTCCGGGGGGTTAATTAAGGCCTTCTGAAGTGAAGTGATGTGTGTGTGTGTGTAAAAAAAATAAATAAATAAAAATCCATATTTAACAAGTTATGAAGTAAAATATCTAGCTTCCTTCAGACCACCTTCTTTATTCAAGTCACGAAGAAAGTGTAAAACTCTTACAGTTCAAAAAGCTTACACTACATCCTTAACTGACTTAGCTTAACTGATGCATTTTTTTCCCCGTAATTTGAATACGGAAGGCTATCTGGCGGAAGCCTCTAGTGGCACCAAACAGAGCTAAAAAGAAAAAGAAAAAAAAAAGACTGTTTTCTAACAGGTTTCCAGAAACACTCTCCCTGTCTTTGTCAGGCTTATTGGGACTGGTCAAATCCTCCCTAAATTCAAGCATATTGAGATGGGATAGGAGAAAATATCTTAACATCTGAAGAAATTACACACAACACCAAAGGTAAGCATATGTGTAAACCTGTGCTAATCCATTTAGATTTAGTAATTTAATTGCATTCTCATTCTTTTATTTAGTTTATTAGCTATGTGTTTTTGTTTTCTTTTGTTGCCTGATTGAATCTGAATGCGCCCAAAAATCAATAACACTGATTAATCGCATTGTTACCATGGCAGCAGCCACATATGCAAACAGCGTCACGGGTTTGATAACGCCGTCCTGCTTGTTAAACCAACTAAATTACCCCAAGTCATTTATATCATTAAGTTGAGGGGGGAAATAAATCCTTACAATTTGCCAATAATTTCTTGGCTCAGTCAATGCCCTACCTGTGAGACACATTGCTGATTAAACCTTGATTGCGGGCGAGGACTGCTATGCATTATTAATGAAGTCAGGATAATTGTCAGATTTTATGACATGGAGAGAGGTAGAAATTGGTTCCATGGTCAGTTTGAGGAATGATGAGAATTTGCCCACACCGATGGTGCTGATGGCCCAGCATTAGTCACGGGCCTCCTGCAGCCTTAGCCTGTGACAGAGCTAATGATAGTCATTTTGTAGCGTGACCGTGCGCTGGAAAGCATTTATGGCAGCATAAAATGTCAGAAAATTTGAGTCCTGCACTTTTCTCCACTTCACGCCTTTTAGCTTTTCTACCTTTTTTTAAATATAAGCTATGTGCAGAATAATTCATAATAAGATGTGTTTGATGTCAACACTTTAATCAGTGTTTCAAATGTTTCTCATATGCTAGCATTAAACAGAACATAGACTATCCCAAAATCAACCTGGATAATAATTTTAAGGCAGTTGTCAAATGCAAATTTCAAAAACAGAAAAGTATTCATAAGAAGAGGTTACTAATGTAATGAACGTGTAATTTCACCTAATTTTTGAATGTGCAGTGTTTTTATTTTCTTATTTGACAGCTACATGCTAACATCAGATGTGAGCTTAGTCATGTCTAGTTGTGTATCAAGTTAGTGCACAGTATTGTGCCCATAAAGTGTAGTTGGAAATATAATTATAAGTTTGGAGGACGTGAATGATCAAGTAAAGTGGGAAACTCTTAATTATAGATGATACACGAGTCACTGAGTTGTGACATCATGAGGGGTGCATCAGTTAGTTGAAAGTAATTTTGTTGTGAATGATATTGAATGGGTTTGCAAGGTTATTTTATAGGTATAGTTATGTTTACTTTATGAAAACTAATTATTTTTGTTAGATACAATGTATAAGTGATGGCAATGAATCAATTTCATTATGTTGAATTCAGATGTAGTTACATGGGTCCGCAAATTTTTTGTCTGTTTTTGTTCTGATCTGATTTGATCTATTTTTGTCAGACCCTCCATTGGCCACTTCTGTATTATTTTTCTGATTTGAACCTGTGACCTGTTGTAATAAAGAATGGCTTGCAGGTACAAGCTTCCAAGGTGCACTTGAAGGCAGCATAATGGCTGCTACATAAAAATATTGTTTTAAATGACTTAAAGATGCTTGTTATTAGTTATTTTGATAACATCTACCATTTTGCTAACTTTTACCACACACACTCTCTCTAAAGCCCAGCCATTCAAGACACAATCAGTAAACCTCAATGTGAAACATGTAATGTCTGATAAAAAATTGAGCCACTCTAATTAAACTTTTTTTTTTTTTTTTAATCTTGAACTTTCATAGAGATACCTGATATCTCAGGACACCCAATTCAATGATACTTGTCAGATAGTTGGGACATTTTAGGCGTGATGTGAAAATCACTCAAAGCACCTTTTAAGATGTTTCACTTTGATTATGACGCTGCTTTGAAGATGGCTTCCAGTGTAGACAGTGAGGCTGCTCAGGAGGTTTTGGTACAGAGCCAGTGTGTTTCAGTTTTGCCTCCATTTAGCTGCAGGCAACTCTGATGTTTGGCACTGATGTTGAGAGAATCCAGCTTTATGGGGTTGAGGTCGAGGCATCCACAGCCATCTAACAAACCATTTTTAAATGAACCTATTGTTCTGTGTCAAGTCTGTCTCAAGGAGCAACCAGAAAGCTTAGAATCATTTACCTTTTTTCTTAGAAACTTTTTTCTCTCTCTCTGTGTAAAGCTTAAGGGAATTGCCTTAACAATGAAAAAGTATTATTTCTTCTTCTCCAAACTGTACAGCTGGTACTGTGCTTTTGGGCAGGTAGAGTTCTTTTGGCAAATCCAAATTCATCCTTCAGGCTGGCAGATGGTGATGAGTGATCCATCACTCCAGAGAATGGATTTTAACTGCTCAAGAGTCCAGTAATGGTGAGCTTCACATTTCTACAGCCCACACATGAGCTGGTTTGTGACTGCACAGCTGTTGAAACTCATTTCATGAAGTTTTCTGTGAACAGTTGTTGAGCCGATTTTGCTTCTATGAGCTCAGCGTTGTATGTTTACATTGTTTGCAATCTTACACGCTTCAGTAGTCAGGGATCATGCACGTTTGGTGTGGTTTACCACATCATAACTGAACCGCTGTTATTCCTGAACTGAACTGATATCTTCTTTTCAATAACACCTTCAGTTATCCAAGACAGGGCTGGAATTTTGACTGTCCTCAAGGAGGCATTTTATGACCATGCAAACTATCATAAAAGCCTTTGAGCTTTTCAATTCGATGTCTGCGTGTATGTCAACAACGAAAGGGTCTGGAATAGCTAAATGCACTAATTAAAAAGGGTTCACATGTACTTCTGTGCATGTAGTGCACCAGCAGGGTGTGTGGTTTACAGAGGGGCTGATATATTTACTCATGTCATTCAAATGTAAGTTTTAAGGGCACCTACTGTGATGTGAAGCAAATTCATGTGGTTCTGTCTTCTGCACCAATAATGTTACTTTCACTGATCTAGCAGGGGGGTTATGCATGCATGTGCCCTCAGGGATTCATTGCTAAGTAGCTGTTGTAAAGAATGTTTTGATTTTATTCAGATTTTCCTATTATGTTACTGTGAGCCAAACTAATCAATACTGTATGTGGCTTGTTAGAGCGCAAGAAGCAAAACAACAAAGATCTAAAAATATGCCCATCTCCTAGAGGAAACTTCTTAACTCAGTGTTGAGTCACATCATTAATGGAATTATTTGAAATGCAAATATTTGAACGCAAGAGAATTAACAAGTTGTGTCCAGCCAGTGCTTGAATTGGAAAAAATAAAGTGCCAGTACTCCCCCCCTCATGGGGAGGGGGGGAGGATGGGTAATAAATGACATTATTTTCATTTTTGGGTGAATAACCCTTTAACTATTTGAAAATAAAAATATTAATTAAATGAAATTAGTGTATTATTTATGATGATAACTCTAAGTAAATAATACATTTAAACAGCATGTTTAAATGCTTTTATAATCACTGAAATTGTTAATTTGGCTACATTCAGCGCCTGCTTACTGAGATCAACAGTCCTACAAAAACTCCCGTTATAATCAAAAAAAAAGCTACACTACACAATGAATCTCTTATTTACACTATGTTGGTAATACTAAAAGGATTTGCGAGCGTGCAGAACTCTAAAGTGCACAGTGAATAAAAACTCTGGTGTTTTGAGTGGATTCTGACTAACTTAAACACCTCCGATTGGCCATTGCGTTCACGCCCTCAACAGATATGTTTGTGATTGGCTGCAGTGATCAACGCTTCAAAAGCCATCACATCTTTACAGCAGTGTTAACACTTCAACATGCATGCACATTGGCTGGGCAATTATTTACAACCTTTTTTTTTTTATTTGTCCTAAAGAGGCCAGATTTTATTGTTGTTTTGATCATTATTGTAATGGAAGTGTCAGGCAAACAGTTTTGGAGATTTTGGACTTGCATGACTAGAATAGCTGTTAATTTGGGTAATTGGAAAAATCGTAATGAGATCTTTTATATCTCAATTGCTTCTACATTATATTAAAGGGGGATATGTTTAAGACATTTGCTGCTCTTCAGATTTTTCTCCAGACAAAATACTGCCGTAATCATGTCTTTTAGTTAGTTTTAGGAATTCTACTGTATTACAACAGTTTTATTTTATGTCTATTTTTATTTATTCTATAAGGAATTTTAGGAGATACTTTATTATTATTGTTATTATTATTATTATTATTATGGACATTATAAGGCAGTCAATTTTAAGGCTGGAGCTATAAGGCATCATACAGTAGTCTGCAAAAACAGGTTTTTGCTCAATATTTAGACCGATCTCTGCTCTGTTTAAAGAGTCTATGGCCCAGTGAGATCTTTTTCAGGGTTGTAATTTTTGCAGATGTATTGTCCAGGATTGCCTTAGTTACCAGTACAAGTTAACACACAGGAGAATACCTGAGACTTTCAAAAGAGGAACATAGATTAAACTCTAAATAGTCCCAGCATAGCAATCCCTCTTTAAATGTTCTATAATCATTGTGTACACTGACATTACAGAGACATCAATGTCTCGGCAACATGCTCTGAAAGAGGGATGTTGGCAGTTCAGATGTCCCATTGATTGTACTGAAAGATTCACAGGCCTTCTCTACTCTAAACAACTGCCTCAATGTCACTGCCCCTTTCAAACAGAAGAGGAGATTGGACATTAGAATTAGTATTCATATCCTTTGAAAGCCCTTAAAAACATGATCACTCATTTGTGGCAGTTGTAGCTCTACATTTATAAAATAAATAAATGAATAAAATAAATAAAAATATATTAGTGTCATTAAATTACGTAACTACATAATAATTCTGGGTATATGTCAAGCAGTGAGTATAGTGTCCTTTTTTTTGGCATTATACAGTAGTGGCCAAAAGTGATGTCCAGCCTTGGAAAATTGACATCTTAAAAATTTGTTGGTTGTGCTTGGAGTAAATTGTTTTATGTTTGTGATAACACAGTGAATACCAAATTGTGCACAATTTTTGCCCAGGCTCTCATACAAAGAAATTATAAATACGTGCAAAAACAAGAGAGAACCAGCTAAATATTAAAGGATTAGTTCACTTAACAATGAAAATTACCCCAAGCTTTACTCACCCTCAAGCCATCCTAGGTGTATATGACTTTCTTCTTTCTGATTAACACAGTTGGAGTTATACTGATAAATATCCTGACACATCCAAGCTTTATAATGGCAGTGAACAGACCGCCTTTGGTATTCAACTTACGAAAAAAGCGTAACTGACGAATTTGAATAAGTTTAATACGGAAGGCATAGGACATACTGTAGCGTAAGCTTTAGAACTGCGAGAGTTTTACAATTTCTTTGTAAGTTGGATGGTCTGGTGGAAGCTAGATATTTTACTTTATAACTTGTTAAATATGGATATTTTTCTTACACAAGCCCATCGCTTCGCTTCAGAAGGACTTTATTAACCCCCCCCGGAGCCGTGTGGAGTACGTTTATAATGGATGGATGCACTTTATTGATCTTCAAACTCATTGGTCCCGTTCACTGCCATTATAAAGCTTGGATGCGTCAGGATATTTATTAATATAACTCCGATTGTGTTCATCAGAAAGAAGAAAGTCATATATACCTAGGATGGCTTGAGGGTGATTAAAGCTTAGGGTAATTTTCATTTGAAAGTGAACTAATAATTTAATAACTGATTGTTGTAGCCTGTGAACTTTTTGATTTTCCTAAAATGATTGTAAGTAAAATGGTGGTTTTTAACGCGAAATATTGATGCTGAGAAAGATGTTCAACATAAAACATTTTCAAAGTAAAATATTGATGTTGGGGAATAGTCATATCCATATTATTTGTGAATTTCCCAAATGTGAAATTACAAAATGTCTGTTTGTATGCATGCATGTTTAGTTATTTATATACGCAATTTTTATTAAATTTGTCAATGTTTTTCCCCAAATTATTGTTGCTTTATTGACTTGAGTATATATTGTCAAAGCATTGCAGGGGAAGGGGAAAAAAAGAGAAAATAGGACACAATAAAAAAGACTAATAAAGAAGTAAACACTTCCAATCCAAGGTGTTATTTACTCTTCCGTTGTTGACTGTCTCAGATTAGCAATGTCAATTACATGCCACTTGATTGGAACTTTGATGACAGGACGTGTTCTTGGGTTGTGACCTCTGCATCACTTGTTGTTGTGCTTTTTATCTGCTGCCTCTCCAAGATAAGAACTGTTCCACGGCTGACACTGATTGCACATTTCTGGATAAGGTCTGCCCATACACTGGCACCAGCTATAGTCCGAGAGGACAGACCTATTGCAAATGGCCACCAGGTGAAATGCAGTCCCTATACCACAGATTTCGATTTTTGTGTTAACCGTTTTACTGGTGAGGTTGAGTTTTATTGGGTTTACTTCATTACGTTTATTGGCATGATCTATCCATTTGTTTTTGAAAAGTCAAGGTCCCAAAAATACAAAATATTCTGTTTGAGTTGAGCACAGATGAGTTGAGTTGAATTTTGAGTGCAACTTTGTAAGTAATGTAACCTGCGTCCTGCTGCGTTTCTTTTTTCTATTGTATGTTAATTGACTGCCATTATACAGTATTTGTGTTTTATGTCTGTTTATACCACTTCTAAAGGATGTAAATGCATGAAGTAGCGTTTGGCAACAGTGTTTACTGAGGCATGACAGCTGAATAACTAACGCTGAAGTGTCTCCATTGAACCCAGTCCACATCAATCAGTGCTTTCATCCCATTTCACACAGGATTCACAGGACATGACTGCTCCATGCCGGCCACAGGCTGCACTTCCAACCCGTGTGATCCGAAGGGTACTTCCATGTGCGAAGAGCAGCAGGGCAGTTTCAAGTGCACGTGTCACCATGGCTATATGGGCCTGTTTTGTGAAACTTCCATCCGTCACTGCGTTGAGGGATTGTGTCATCACGGATCAAAGTGTGTGGATCTCCCTCTGGGCTTCGTGTGTGAATGTTTGCCTGGTAATAATGATTTCTTACAGTCTGTCTTCTGCCAGTCCCCACACTTTCACTAAAGCATCCATTTAACCCTCACACTATTTTCATCTCTTCTCAGGGTTACAAGGACGATTCTGTGAGGTAAACATTGATGACTGTCTGGATAAGCCCTGTGGTGCACTCAGTATCTGTAAAGATGGTATCAGTGCCTATGACTGTTTCTGTGCACCTGGGTTCGTTGGTAAGCTCACCACAAGCAATTTTCTAGAGCAATTTTTCCTTTGCCCAGTTTTTCAACATTCAATTCCCCTTTGTTGAGCTGTGTTTAAAAGGCCTCCGGCCTCAAATCTGCTCCTGTATTGTAAGACATTAGTTGACCGTCTGCTTATCAAGGAGAATTTCCTAAGCTACATAACCCTGCCATCACATTTTCTGGCATCCATTTGACCAAGGAGACAGGGGTGTGTGTTTTTTTCTTTCATAGCACCTCATCATTAGCTGTGGGTTATTTTATCTGAAGCGGCATCACTGCCCCTGTATTTGCAAGGAAATCCTTAATGAAATAAACCTTTGCCTCTCTTTTCAAGGTAATAACTGTGAGATTGAAGTAAATGAGTGTCTTAGTCAACCCTGTCAGAATGGAGCTTCCTGCTCAGATGAGCTTAACTCCTTCAGCTGTCTCTGCCCTGCCGGGACCACAGGTACGTAATTCCTTCCTGTCATCGGAGTTTCACAGGCTGAATTTGGGTGGCAAAGGCCACACAGTTACATTTTGAAATTGACAACCACGTTTAAGTGTGGTATTGAATCCTTTAAAGGGGCTCTATGTAAGTTTTTGACTGTACTAAAGCATAAAAATACCATAATATGTTTGCAGATATTTATTAAACATGCTCAGTTCACATACTCGTTTCTCTGAAAACCATTGCTACAGCCAGTTATTTTACTTTGAAATGTGCGTTCCGTGTCGGAATTTCTGTTTTTGTTTCAGTCTGTGCAAGACCGCACGTTGCTAATTTACCGAATAGTATTTCTCCACCCCGGGTTGCCAGTTGGCGGAAAACACATGCAGCGAATTGCAGCCATGGAAGCCAGCGAACAAACTGGGTCAGAGATCGCAGATTCTACCCAACCTAAAAAGCCTCAGCATCCATCTAAAATCTCTATGAACAGGAGCATATTAAAACGCGATATCAACTCATCATAAATCAATAAATCAACTAATTATCTTACAGTGTGTAAGTCTCCTCGCCTTTCAATGTCGCTCCTGTTGCGTGTCTTCAAACTGGCAACCCGCGAGAGCGTTGATCCTGAGGAGGAGGGGGCGGGGCGAACAATATTTTGAATTTGAACTGCAGTACCCATTTCAACCAATAGCTGTCATTCTTACATAGAGCCCCTTTAAATTATATTTCCAGGAGTTTACAGACTGTAGACTAGGAGTCACTCCTGAACCTGTAATGGTAATAACCATATCAACTTTATGGTCTCTTGCAGTCTTAAACAAGGAACATGGATGTTGTTGTATTTATTTATTTATTTTTAATACTGAAGTTGTATAAGTACTACTACTAGTAGTAGTATTAGTAGCAGTAAAAAAATGTCTTATTCGTGGAACTTAAAGGTGAAGTGTGTAATTTCTTGTCCAGAAAAAATTAATCATGGCCCCTTTTCACATTTTGGGGTTCTCAGAAGTGGAAATTGTCATAGTTTGGTAAACTTCTACAGTATATTGGTGAACAGAAACTACAACAAATACAATTTTTGCATTCCCATTTGCCTGAATAGCGAAAGCAAAAAAAACAAAAAAACAAAAAAAACAATAGCATTTCTATGACCTTCCAAATAAAGGAAGAAATATCAAGAGATTCATTGCCGTCACTCCCTCAGCCATAGAAACACTCACGCAGCAGTGTTAACCAGTTTGCTGAAATTTAATGCCAAGCTGAGAAAACACAAAGTATAATGTTATAAATTACATTAAATTTGAAAATGAAAATATAAAATTTACAGTTCAGTTATGTTCAGTACTGTCAGTTATGCATTATCAGAGTATGTGAATTTGTGAAAAGGGTCTGGTTGAGCCAGAAGTTGACATACCATTCAAACAAAAAGAGCAACATTTTTAAATCGCCACAGGAAAGTTAACCTGCAAATGACTTCATTTCAAGTTGTCTCTTTGATAGAAATATTTTAATATTGAAAAAAATTACACACTTCAGCGTGAATAGATATGATCATTTAGTGTGTCATGTTTAGTTTACAAACTCCCCTTTAAAATAGGGGGGCACTTTTAGTTCTTATCCAGCCACATTAAATTTCTATTTCAAGAGTAATTTCCACTTAATTCTTTCATGTTCATGCAAATTGGAAAGGAAATAGGCTCATTTGGCAGTATGAGTCAACTCAAGCTTTCAGTATATTTTAAGAAACTTCCTGCCCAACAGAATGTAAATTCATCTCCTTTCATTTCAAACCAGGAGGTGTATTGCTCGAAGGCTTAAAAGAGATTTTAGATTTGTTTTTACTTTTTTTATTCCAGATTCTTTGTGCAGTGAAAACTTCAGTTTATAATTGGTTGGCATGGGAATTTCTATGACAACTCTCATTCTTATTTTCTTCTTTTTGTGTGCCTTTCTCTTTTTCTCTCACTTCTCAGGCAGTTTATGTGAAATAAACATAGATGAATGTCAGTCATCACCATGCATGAACAATGGCACGTGTTTGGACCTCTCAGATGGCTTTAAATGCATTTGCCCTTCAGGTTTCTCTGGTGTGTTAAATGTCTTTTTTTTTAGTACATTATCACATTGATTATTTTTCTGTTGGTTCTCTATTGCTCTCACAAGGCTCAAGACAAGGACAAAAAAAAAAAAAAAAAAAAAAACCCCTCAAGATGTTGAATGTGTTGTTTTATTTTGGTCATTTATGTTTTATAGTCAGGAAAACTATCTCTCAGGTGTCTATGAGAAAAATGAAGCTTCCTTCAACAATCTCACTTGCATGATAACTTTTATTTTTCTTTTTTATATTGTGCATTAAAGGTCCTGAGTGCTCACTGGACATCAGTGAGTGTGTCTCATATCCCTGTAAGAATGGAGGCACCTGCATTGACCAACTGGGTAATTACTACTGCCGATGTGCTGCTCCATTCAAAGGTAATGAAGACTGAGGGAGTGGGGTGAAGGGTGAAGAAAAGCAAAGTTAATTAACTTCAGAGAGCATTCCTCTCACCTGTCTGAGCTCATGCAGTCAGCATTGCCACATCAAGACATCTTCATTGTCCGCAAAATTGATAAATCAAAATGAATTTAAATTGTAGTAAAAATGTATAATGTAAAATATATTTGAAATAAAATAATATGAAATAAATTGAAAATAAAAATAGAGAATAAAATTCTGTGAAAAGACACTCAACATAATCTGCTTTCAGCAAGCTGCTTTATAGTCTTCTACTTTATATTATTTTTGGCATAAAGAAATGGAATTCTCTTTAATGCATTTCACCCTTACAATGCATGGTTTTCATTTATAACAATTTTGTGATGATGTTTACTTCAAAAATGACTTCCTGTTGAACATTTTGGTGAGGATAATTTATTGCATTGGTTCTCAACTGGTTTGGCTGTGGGCCCCACATTTAAGCCGCGACCCAATTTTTTAGGAATTTGAACTAAGCAAATGTATTTCTCAAAAATAGTTAAAGGTGCAATATGTAAGAATTTTGCAGTAAAATATCCAAAAACCACTAGGCCAGTGTTATATATTTTGTTCACTTGAGTACTTATATCCCAAATGTTTCCAACTATTTGTAAATCGTGAGAAAATTGCAATTTTAACCAAGGCTCCGGGACGTTTGAGGAGTCGCCTGTCAATTGCGTCATACCCGCGTTACCCTCGATTTCCGGTTTTATTTTGTAGAAACCATGGAAACACCAAAGAAGCTTTAATATATTACGTTTTAATAGACAAGGGAACAACTGTTTTGATATATTTGTAGACAGAAAACTAATTGTTGTTATATAGCTCAACACGTTTAGTCTTATTGTTTAAATCTAAAATCTTTTTTTTTTTTTTTTTTTTGCGAGTACCATGCTTTACCATGCCTCAGAGAAAAACACTATTTTGTCAAGTGGCTAACACAGCATAATCAGATGCAGCTTTATTTTTAGTAACAGTAATACAGAATTTTCTCCATCATACAATATGTTTTAAAATTAATTGCATGCCATTTATCAACACAAGCCATCCAGCATTTAATATGATATTCTAAAATCGATCTAGCTTACTGCAGTGTGCAACAAGTGTATCACAGCAGCCACCGAGCAAACGCACAGAGTAACGTTATAACATCATTTTCAACACACTCAAATGTATCTAATATGATAAAACAGAGCTGTGTTACCTCATACTCATGACCGGAAAAGCGGAAGCGACGCCGGTGACTGTGGCATTATAAAAGTTCCGCTGCTCGCAGCGTGTGTTGCGCAATCGCTCCAGCGGCCTCGTTCAGCTCCCACAACACTCGGTCCTGCTCTGCTTCATACTACAGTAACGTTCATAATCGCATCCATGAACATGATTTCTTCCCGAGTCCTATCCCAATTATTTCCACCGGCTGTGATGTGAAGACCACATGTCCCAAGATTCCGCGCTCAAACTTCATCAAGCTACGCCTTTGTTTTGAATAGGCCTCTAGCGACCTCTAGCGGACAGAAATATTACATATTGCACCTTTAACAAATAGTTAAAAGAATATCACTAACAAAAGTAAGGTTTGCCTCTTTGTCGCCATCTCTGTTTGAAACCTGCAATTACAGTTATTTGCGGAATTATCATCTTTACGTGGGTTGTGCATCGGCACGGCTCCTCAGCGCGGATGAATCTAATGTTTGCTGTCAGTCACCACACCGGTGGATACTGTACTTCAGAATCAGAGATTCTGCGTCTTGGAAGTATGACCAAAATAAGAATTTTCACCGGAAAATGTCATCTGAACAAGTAACATGTCTGCCACTTTTGTTCTGACAAACTGAATAAATTGCACTACCAATGGTGTTTGAACGATCGCTTAGCTCGCATCACGTCAAACCGTGCAAATTTTTATTATTAATATACTTTGTTCTCAAATTGTTAATGTTAACAACATCAGCATTGCGTGACTATGTGTATTTAGTGTGTATTAGCGTTACCTGTAGATTTCAATCTCTGTAGCCACTCCGCAGTCCGAAGTCTTTTGCTCTTGACTACGGGTGGATCTTTCTGGATTACAATCCGCCATCAAAATGATAAGTTTAATTATTGCAGCTGCTGTGAGAAAAGGCTATAAATGACGTAGCATCCTCGCATGCCATATAGCCTAGAGCCGACTCCTCCTTTATGTAAACAGGCATGACGTAATGATGCAAAGAGGAACGACCGCATGCTCGAATTTCCCGCGGAAACCCACCAGTAACATTTGAATTAGAAAACATAGCACAGATTGAAAATAAAGTGGTATTTTGGGTTAAGGTTATGGAAATTACAATTACCATAGATAATAGTAACATGAACTTTTAATAAAACATATGGACACTGATCCTGATGAATAGAAAGAACATCATACCTGCATGCAAATCCTTCCCAGTTAACACACAATGTACCAGTTACGTATTTTTTGGTCATTTCATGACTCACTAATTGACAATGTAACTACGATGTTGCATGCTCATAACTTAATTTGCTCTTTATATAGTGAAGTTATATACAGCTCGTGTGTCCACATTTGCGTGTGCAATTAAAGAGCACGGTATAACGTCTGACAGGACAGGAAAGTTTGTTTTTCTGAGGTGAGAGACTTTATTTTGTAACAAGTTAGAATAATAATGCTAGAATAATGACACCGTCATATAGCCTGACAACATCTCATCTGACAGCAGATACTGAATCAGCTTTTTTCTCAGGCACTCTTTAAACTGTGTCTGACAGAAGAGTCAACAGCTTTCATGCATGTCTTTCAAAATAAAAGTCTTGCATCAGAAAAACTTTAAGAAATATGTTTGTTGTAGTTGTTGTTGTTACTTTGACTACACACTCTGCAACCCACTCAAAACGGTCTTGCGACCCACTTTTGGGTTACTACCCACCAGTTGAGAAACAGATTTATTGTAGTGAGCCATGCATTCATACACACATTATGGTATGCTTATTCAGTTCAGAGGTGGATCGAATCAGACTCAAATGTCAGGACTCCCTCTTGAGTACTGTGCTCTTTGACTATGTTATTCAGATCAGGAACTGCTGAAATTTATCTGCTTTGTGTATACACCTGTTTTGCACTGCTATATTACATGCATTATTGGGTTTTTCTCTGTTTTTTTTTTTGTTTTGTTTTGTTGTTTTTTTTGTATGTATGATGCTCAGCTGGTCAATCCTGGGCACAGAATGCAGCTCATCTGAAATCGATCAGGCAGCTCAGTCATTGCTGCTTATATTCAAACAGATATCAAGCATCACACTTCCATTAGACGCGCAAATTAGGTTGTCAGGGATAATGATGATATCGGTTATTCTGTATTGAAATCGGGGAAAAAAGGTACTGACAGCCTCGTTTGCTCTGTTGAGACACACACGCATAGTGTCTATGTGGGGGGGATTTGGGGCATGTTTACCTACCCTTTACACAGCTGTCCTTTACTAACTGATCAGGTGTCTAGACTGTGGCTAAAATACAGTGTGCAGTCTATGCTTGTGTTAATTGAAACTCGGAGAGTTCGTAGCAACCAGAACCAAACAATGCCATGTGTGTAATTAGACAATCGAAGGCATGTTATTAATTTTCATTGGAGTTGTTCTTGCCTATCTGTCTCAAATATGCCAGTGTGTAATGAGTTCTTGTACTGTTCGATTCATATACATTTTTGTCTGATCCATTTCCTGCTGAGAGAAAAAAAAAAAAACCACAGACTAGCCTGGTGACCAGCTTCACAGTTACCAATTTTGGTCAGTTGCCAATTACTATTATAGGGCCCTATTTTAACGATCTAAGCGCATGGTCTAAAGCGCATGGCGCAAGTGCACTTAGGGCATGTCCTAATCCACTTTTGCTAGTTTAACAATGGGAAAAATGGTCGACACGCCCGGCACATGGTCTAAAAGGGTTGTCCCTATATTCTCTTAATGTGTAATGGGTGTGTTTTAGGCGTAACCCAATCAGAGTCTCATCTCATTTTTATCTTTATGCACACAATAATAATCTTTTACATTGTAATCCTTTTATTTTTAATATTTGGCATGTTTGTGTGCTGCTGCCATGTGTGTATAATAGCAGAGTGTATGCGCATGGTGCACCTGATTATAGGTGCATATTACTAACGCGCTCTTTAAATAACAAAACAATATTGTGCAACTGAAATAGACTGTGCCACTGACCAACTGAAACCTGGTCTAAAGTCAATGGCGCAGTCTATTTCAGTTGCCTCAAAATAGCAACGCGCCAACAATGCACCTGAACACACCTCGTTTTCAGACCAGCACGGCCATGGGTGCACAAATGGGCGCAAATGCATTTGCTATTTATACAGCGTGGCGCAGGAATTGAAAATGAGAACTGCATTGGGCTGAAACTAGCAAAATACACTTGCGTCGCGCCTGGCGCTGCATTGCGCCAGGTGCATAATAGGGCCCATAAGGTGTGTTGAGGCTGGTTTTAGCTAGTGACCAAGTTGACTACATGTCTCTCTCTGGCCGTTCTTCTACAATAACTAAATTATTTTGGTAATAGATCAAGATTGCTCATGTGAAACCAGTTAAAATATTAGCCAAACTAGTATTTTTATTTTTTTAAATTTAATCTTATTTTATTTTATGCCTTAAAAAGTCAGAAAAGTTGCAATTGAAATAGTTAAACAATAAATAAATAAAATATTTAAATAAATCTTTGAGCAGTATTCATGAGTGACTGGAAAATCAAGTTATAATTGTGATTGTTCAGATTCAATGAAAAAAAAAATGTAGTCAACAAAGTAGTTTTAATTTTAATTATTTCCATTTTTCTTAAATGTACATCAAAATTGCAACTCCTTAGGAAACAACAATGGGTTGTTTGTGCCTCCGTCTTGGAAAAGTCATGGAAATTCATTGGTCAATTAGAGGTGACAGGGCTGCTTTTGATTTAAATGTGAGAATAGAGGCCTTTTATGTAATTAATCATGAGAATTTGTTGAGTAAACAATAAACAGTTGATCATTTTCTGTTGTTGTTGTTGTTTTTGTTGTGGATGGAATTGTATTTCTCATGCTGTATTTGGAATTTCAGGGATTAACTGTGAGTTGCTTCCCTGTGAGGCCGTTAATCCGTGTGATAACGGGGCAGAGTGCGTGGAGGAGGCTGATCCCGTCCTCTTCCCTCTGGGCTTCCGGTGCCGATGTCGCCAGGGTTTCACGGGGGCCCGCTGTGAGATCAACATAGACGAGTGCAGCTCCAACCCCTGTCTGCACGGCTTCTGTTACGACGGTAAATTCAGAAGTTATTTCTCAGCCTTGAACTCCCAAACTCAAAACATTTCCCTTCAGTCTCATTAGCACACGGGCACTCTAGAAAAGCACTCTGTGTGGAGCAGAGGCACTGTTGGTTTACCCCTTTGACAGTCTTGGCGTGACTTAGTTTAATAAGCAGTTTTATGAGACACAAGTTACTCCATTCAGTATGACCAGGCCACAGTTGCTTTGGTGCTCTTGACAAGTGTCTTGCTCCAGCTGTGAGCACGGATCCGTAAGGCATAAATGCTGCTTTGTAATTTGAATAATGGATGATAAATGACAGAGTTAATACAATCAAAGCCCAAGGCAGGGTGTTGTTCTCCCTCAGCAATCCAATAAGCTGTTTTTTGCCCTTTTGTGTTGCATCTCCTGCATAAATCATTACAAAAGCCATAGATCAAATACATGTTGTCAGTTAAGGATTACAGATTGCAAAGCACTAAATAGGCCTTTGCAATTAAGTACTTTAAAATTCACTTGGTGCTGTTGTATGTGTAGGCTAAATGATCATTTATTGTGCACAACCCTCTTAACCAACAGCGGACAGTATTCGGGAAACCTGTTTGAAAACAGTCTTTGTTATTGCATACGGCACTTACACCTTCACCTTTAAGACATTATGTTTATGTATATAGCAAAAAGCCTTTAAAATAAGGCATAAAAGTAATTTATTTGGGCGATAAAGTTTTAATTTCATGTAGCATAATGGTGAATGTCATTGCAGTGAGAGGAAGACAAACCTTGACTTTCAAAACTGTGTACAATTTTACAGTTTAAAGAGGCTATAAATGTGATATAGCCTCTTTAAAAACACTTTCAAATTCAGTGCATGTTGTCCTTTTTGTCTAAATACTCTTTTGCTATTAACCTACTAACCATTCTGTTTTAGGTTTGATCATTGCAGGACTGTAATGAACAGACTTTAATGCGTCTGTCTGAAGTTTTACTGTTTTCCAGAAGTCTTTGCAGTGATCTTTAGAGCACCTAAGGCAAGGTTACTGTAAATAATGTACTTTTTTTAGACATTAAATCTTGACACATTGCATTTAGCCTCAGACTACTAAACTTTTTATCTTTGCACTGCAGAAAATAAAAATAATTACAAATAAGTTGAAAAAAGTTTTAAAATTAAGGCAGCATGATTCCTTAATGTTCTTGTCTTGACTGTACTTTAGCCAACTTGGATTTGTTAAATGCTAAATGTCTCCTTAAGTCAGTATAAGCTCTTGTAATGGTAACTGCAGATCTGTTGTTCAGCAAATTTTCAATTAGCAATACTTGAAACGTTCATTTGTCTTCATAATGCAGTTTTAAATGACTGCTTGGTAAGGCTTCTTGTCTCTGAAGCAGAAGACCTCTTGAAACGTAATGTGGGAGTCAATAAACATCAATCAACATCAATCAATCACCACACAACAAAAAAATAGCAGTGATCACGAAAATAAGAGCATAATTTATAAAGTAGAAACCCCAAGCAGTAAAACAATAATCTTATATCATGAACTATAGAATTTAAGTTTCATGCTGGGTACTCAATGTGTTCTACATAAAAGAGTTTGTCCATATACTGATGTGGCTAAAGACTTCATCTCGTGTGAGTGTACATCATTTTAAAGACATTTTTCAAAAGTGCTATTAATGAGTCTAACTTTAATGCATGAAATTGACAACACAATTTTGCTAAGCATATTAACAGTATATGCTGTGCCAGTGGTTCTCAACTGGTTTGGCTATGGGACCCACATTTTCCCATGGTCATTAGGCCGCGACCCAAAAGATTTTTGAACCAATCTATTTCTCAAAAATGTTAACAAGATAAAATATGTTTCTTTAAACCAAGTCAGAAGATACAGACGATTTGCTCTTTAGTGAAGTGATATACAGTGCACGCCACATTTGCACAATTGCGTACTGCAAGCACAGTATAAAGTCTGACAGGATTGTTTGTTTTTCTGAGGTGAAAGGCTTTTTATTTCATAACAAGTTATGAAAATAACATTAGAATAATGACACTCACATATAGCCTGACAAAATCTCATCTGACCACAGATGCTGAATCAAGTTTTTCTCAGGCACTCTTTACTTAAACTGCATCAAGAGTCAACAGGTTTTACACACATCTTTCAAAATAAAAGTCAGGAAAACATCAGGAAAACATTTAGTAAGTAATTAAGTAATTTTGTTGTTGTTTCTTTGACGACACAATCTGTGACCCACTTAAAATGGTCGCCCCACTGGTTGAGAAACACTGTGCTATGCTACACTGAACTGTGCTGTTATGCTGTAATATAGTGTTGTCACGATACCAAAATTATGACTTCGATATGATACCTGACTAAAATACCTCGATACCGATACTGAATTGATACCACGGCAAAAAAAAAACAAAAAAAAAAAACAGTAATTGAATAATATGACAGAACTTAAAATCATTGTTTTATAAATAAAAAGAAAATCACGTTTCCAGAGTTTCCTGCCCTGCTTTTTGACCATTTCCTCCCCTTTATTTAAAAACTTATAATTACATGCCACAGTATGAACATTCTTACAGAGATGTTTGCAACAATCACATTATCAATCATGATAACATTCTGAACAGGTTAGGATAGGGATGGGTGACATGACCAAAATCTTATGTCATTATGATTAATTTAATATTTATTTAAATGTAATTTTATAATTGCACCATAGTTATTTAATTTTATTTTATCTCTGTTACTAAAGCAAAGATGCAGTCAAACAATATGACTATACAGTTGTATGATCAAAGATGACTGTAAAAATAAATCTGCATTGTTTATCCTTTTGATCTTTAATTCATAAAATTAGCAAAAATCTAACCTTTCATTGAAGGAAAAGAATGGGGGGGGGGGTATTAATAAGTATTATTCAATACTTTTTGCGACCTCCTTCTGCCAAGATAACAGCTCTGAGTTTTCACCTATGCCTGAAGAGTTTGGAGAACACCTGACAAGAGATCAGAGACTATTCCTTCATGCAGAATCTCTCCAGATCTTTCCGATTCCCAGCTCCATGTTGGTATTTCTTTAGGGTTCAGGTCAGGGGACTGGGATGGCCAGATTTGTAACATCTTTAGTTGATTGGAACTTCTTAATTATTGCCCTGATGGTGGAAATGGGGATTTTCAATACTTTAGCTATTTTCTTACAGCCACTTTCTATTTTGTGAAGCTCAACAATCTTTTGGTGCACATCAGAACTATATTCTTTGGTTTTACTCATAGTGATGAATGATTAAGGGAATTTGGCCTTTGTGTTTCCTCATTTTTATAGTCCTGTGGAACAGGAAGTCATGGCTGGACAATTTCATGTTCATGATCACCCTGGTGTGCTAAAAAAATGTAAATATGAATGGGAATATTCTTCAGAGGCATTTTACTCATAAAAAATTCTAGGGGTGCCAATAATTGTGGCCAACATGTTTTGGAGAAAAACATTTATTTCATAATGTGATTTTTTTTTTTTTTTTTTTTTTTTTTTCTCCCACTTTCAATTCTTTTCCTTCAATGAAAGGTTAGATGTTTGCTAATTTTATGAATTAAAGATCAAAAGGATAAACAATGCAGATTTATTTTTACAGTAATCTTTGATCATATTTACCAAGGGTGCCATTAATTCTGACAACAACTGTATAAGAGATACAAATGAAATAAACAGGACTTCACATTTTTCAGGTAGGCTACAGTAGGTCTATTTAATAGTAGCATTAAAGTAAGAAATGTAAAAAAAAAAAAGCTGCATAGTCTTCTCTCTCTCTCTCTCTCTCTCTCTCTATATATATATATATATATATGTATGTATACTGTTTTCTTTTGTTGTTTGATTAACATTCTTCACACAGACAACGTTTTTAAGTATAAATAGTGCAAGTAGTGTGTTCACACTGAAAATTCAAAAAAGAAAAAGTACACTTTAAATACCCGGATGATGCACTAAATTAACGGAAAAAACGAAGTATGGAATGTTGGACACTTCATGCACTCAACTGTCGCAGCTTTAATTACGTAGTGGAGGGGGAGGGGCGTCATACTCCATTGTTAAATGACAGAATAACCATATACAATTCACGCACTACATGGATGAGTACATAGTGCATAAGTACATAGTGTATAAGTGCGTAGTGTATAGTGTGTCGTTTGGGTCGCAACTTTATTCTTTCAGGCTAGACTAGCCAATGCAGCCAATGAAGTCCTAAGCGCGAGTCTCAGGTTCTGTGGGAACCGGAGCTTCTGGCAGCTGTAGGGACGCAATGACTTTATCAATCAGCGATTGGCTCTTTTACTTAGAAGGCAGGATGTATTCCGCCATATTGCACGCTGCACTTTCTCCCATTCATTACTAATAGGAGTGAACCGTCTTTCTGTATCTATAGTCTTTGTTCCTTCTCAACTGTTTTGTTCACTAATAAAGACATTCCCAACTCAGTCAACTGTGTTTACGTGAATACTCGGCATGATGTGTATTTTGACATATTTTTGACCATCCAAGGGCAATAATCCGCGAAAGAGACCTGAAGCTTCGATCGCATGCTGTCTATATGCGGCTTTCGGTGCGCGGATGTGTGCGCTTCAGATCTGAGTCCGGCAGCTCGAGTGACCCACGCTTTATTTTCTCATGCATACATGTTTCTTTGTTGCTTTCTTTGTCATACGCTGCGCGGATATATTTAACTCCCTGCAGGTAGTGGAAGCAGAGCTCTGCACACACGTCCTGACTCCTGCTGTTATACGTCGATGCAAATTGAGAGATACGGCTCTTATTAGAATCCTGTTATTCTAAAAGTACCGGTAGGCTACTAATAAAATTTCACATCTTACCGTTTTTAATAGCAGGGTATCGCGATACTTTTCTAGTACCGGTATGTCGTGCAACACTACTATAATATGCTATCTTATACTATACTTGTAGCTTACTTCTAATTATTGCCATTTAGCAGATGTTTTTTATCCAAACTGACATGTAGTTCAATAATTGCACTCCCAGAGCAACCTGCAGTTAAGTACTATGCTTTGAGGTAAGATGGTGACAGAGATGAAGGACGATTTTGTAACCAGGCAACCAAGTATTCCTCGTCCACCACTTGGAGTCCAACCTGCAGCCACTTTGTCTTGTCTCCCATCGTCTCCAATTCCAACAATCTCCGTCAGACAAAGTTTACTTGTTTACTTCCTCCCAGACTGCACCAGCAAAAACAGCTCCACACATGTAGTCCCTCAAGGCCTGTCCGCCATATAGGAGGTCTGCAATCTGCTGTGTTTGTGTGGGAAGAAAGTGAGAGAGCAAGGTGTATCTCTTGAGCAGCTGGTGTGAGTAATACGGGTGCCACTCTGGACCCCGAGCATTTAATGAGAGTAATCGCGGGTACACGCACAAAGACAGAGTGGCAGCATAGATTACGTGGTAAATCTAAGGGATAATGAAGAATCCTGGGACTCGGTGCAGGCCTTGTAATAAATTTGCAGCTGTAAGAACCCACAATTACCTCTGTCACAGGCTGCTGTTTTGCAGCAGAAAGGCAGGAGATGCATTTCTCCTCAACGCCATTAATGATTAAAGGCTTGTGGAATGGGTCATTAGGTTTCGGGTAAGTCAGATGCAATGCAAAGACGGTGGACAGCAACACTCTTGTAGCATTTGTAAAAGAGATTGCTACACAAGCACACATTTTACATTTAATTGGACAACACTGTTTCCAGCTGCTGGGGTGAATATAAATGACCATGAAATTTCAGAAGCAGAGAAAGTCAATTTTACTGATTAGCTTTAGAAACAAAGTTTAGACAAGTGATAATATGATGAGAATATAAGTCTTTTGACTTCAGTTTCTGTGGAGGGAAATATAGAGTGTAAAAAATTAGGCATTTGTAGAGCTTAAGAAATTAAGTCAACAGTTTTAATGTCTTTAGCACTTAAAATGTCAATGTCTTAAAATCTGACAATCTGAAAGTAATTGTTACATATGCAAAGTAATTGTTCTATGCAAGATATTCCACTTTTAAATTGTTCAATATGTAATGTATGTCATCTCACATGTTCTATAAGAAATGCACATGGATAGAGTATTATCACATTATTATAGATTTATATATCACAAAAATATCATAGTTGCAGGTTAGCTAACTATGCTAGGGATGCTAAAAGTTCATAAAATTATTATTTTTTTTTTTCTTGACCCTCTGGAAGATGTGAAACAGTAGAGACGGTTTGCACATTAATACTACCGTTCAAGTATTTATTTAATTTTTTTAATCGATCAAACATGACAGTAAAGACATTTATAATCTCACAGAACATTACTATTTCAAATAAATTCTGTTCTTTTTAATGTTCTATTAAAATAACTATATATATATAATATATTAAATTTCCACAAAGCAACACACCTCAAAATTGATAATCGTTTAAAAATCAGCTTATTAAATCGATTTCTGAAGGGTCATGTGACACTGAAGACTGAAGTAATCTTTGCCATCACAGGAATAAATTACATTTTTAAACATTAAAATAGAAAAAGTTATTTTAAATGGTAAGAATTATTTGCAATATTACTATTTTTACTGTATTTTTGATCAAATAAACATTAAAAATTTTATGTTATGAACAATTGTATGTTTGTAGTGTTGGGTGATTTTGAGTGGATGTTTAACTATGATCCCTGCATCAGCATTTCATAACTATCCCTGAAAAAGATTAACATTGCACCTACATCGTCCTTGAATTGAACGGTGCGTTCCAAACGGGATATATCGCCCTCCGAAGGGCACTTCGGAGTGAAAACAATCATGGCCGCCATATTGAAGGGTTGTTCCAAACCGAAGTGCTCAAAACTGGCCACTTCAAAGGGCCCTTCGGAATGAAGGATTTCGAAGGGTACGACTGATGGGCACTTCGGGCCCCCATGATCCTTTGCACAGGGAAGTTGTTTGGCGTCACAGAATGGGTACAGGAGGCTCGGAGTTCGATTTTACTTATAAATGTATGTATAGTATTTTTCTATACTACTGTAATAATTATACGAGTTAGATTTGGTACATTATTATGGTCAAAACGACATTGTACTTCAACAAAAATACTTTACAGCTCCCTTTATCAGTTCATTCAAATGTTTCAAATACATAGACACAATATACATTATATTTAATGTAAAAGACCGACAATAGCTGATAATGTTACTACAGTAAATGATACAGTAAAAAATAAATGAATAAACTAACGTTAACCAAAAGGCGCAGCTTGCACAATCTACTCATCGTTCAGAGCGTGTTTTTTGGGGGGTCAACCAGCATACAAAATGTGCGCCGAAGGCGCCTCCTTGATTGTCTCGTTAAGATGACACAGAAGTGCGTTCCAAAAAAAACCCCCTACACCCTTCATCCCTTCGAAGCTCTCACTCTGGAGGGTAAACCCTTTGAAGGGATTAGGGCATAGGGATGAGCTCTTCCAAATGGAACGCAGGGATAGTGTTTGTAAAACCAAGTTCGTAAGAACGTGCCATTGTGTCTGTAAATGTTTGTTATATGTTTCTAAAATTGGAAAGTATTTCATATCTTCTAAGGTGGTTCTTGTGTCTTTGTGTTTCCTGCCACAGCTGTGGACGGCTTTTACTGCTTGTGTAACCCTGGTTACGCTGGAATGAGATGTGAGCAGGACATCAATGACTGTGTTAGCAACATGTGTGAAAACAACTCAACTTGTGTGGACCTCCATCTGGTAAGGACAATTAATCTTCAACTAACTGTTAGTTTCCATATACAGCTCTTAATGAAAGAACAACAGCAGTTCTTAGAATAATACATATGGGAACTAAGTATAATAACCACTAAAGCACCGTAACATCTGTCGTTAAATGATTATTGTTCTCTGTGCAAAGCAATTAATAATATTTAAATCATTCCTTGGCCCACCTGAGAAATTACGTATCTGGCATAGTAATAACATATTGGCCTATGGTAACCATGCTGTTTTTTTCCACAAACCTCTACAATTAATTCACTCTGTCTATTTTTTAATAATTCCATATTTTTAATCATTTAAAATATACCATAAAATATAAATATTTAATGTACAAATTCTGTTTGCATATAATTTCAGTCTTAGGTATGTTTTCAGTTTTTGTTAACTTTGTTTTTTTTTATTAGTTTACTGAATTCCTTTTAGTCTTCTTTCTTCTTGCTGTTTTGCATACTGAATTGTGTTTTGGTCTTTTCTTTCTGGCATCTACAGTGCTGAGTGCAACAAACGTGGTTTGAAAAGTAAAAATCCTATTCATTTTCTCCATAGGGGAATAGATTTTTAAAGATAACATATAAACCTCCAACTTATTTTTTTTTTTTTTTTATAATCATTTAACAGTGGAATTCCTGGTGGAAAAACTACATTAGCCATGATTCTGCTTAGAAATCCTGCTTAGAGAAATGAGGCAAGCAAATTGCACCAAAAGAATTCTTTTGCACCTGTCCACTCCATTGTATCACTGAAAATAGATACAGTAATAGAGTCACCCTCCCTACACTCTCAAACAGCAATAACAGCTTTAAATCATTAGTTTTATATTTATCTTGCACTTTTAAAGGGGTCATAAACATCAAAAAAACATCCTAATTTAGAGGTAATAAGCGATTTTCTATGAAGTTTTTGACCCTCTTTTTCAGACATTCCATTTTGATGAACATGCCGTATTCAAGACTTGGAAGTAAATGCCAACTGCTTTGATTGAGAAACAGTTTTGCATATTAAAATAATTTTTAACATCCCTGCCATTACACGTGTGGAATTGTTTTGAAAACTTCCAATGATGAAAAGTATGTTCTCATTACATAGTTGAAACATTTGCCAACAATGTGAAACATTTATGCATATTACACGTATCACATAAGTCTTTGTTGTGGCAAATAAAGTTTAAGGTCTTTGGAGTTAAAGGTGCAGTAGGTGATCTTGGAACTTTAGCGTGCTAGCATTGAAAGCATATGATCCCACCCTCCATTTCCTCCAAGGCAAGGGAGGCAGTGCCTCCTCAAAAAAATAGTATGAGAAAGTAATCCACAGTACATATCAAATGATCTGTATCAGACAAAGCTATAGTGACACATGGTAAATGTTGCTCACATTTGTGTGTTGCGACAATACAGTCGGATTCAATATAGTCGACACTGCATCATCTTTTTTTCATTGTCTCTGAAAAGCCTGCGGTGAACTGTGTCTTGTTTAAAAACAAATCCGCAGTAAAATGAAGCAAATAAATTATCATTGACTTACTGATGCGATCTGACTGGAACTTAAATAAAGTTTAAAAAAAAAAATAGAAATAAAGCTCATCCATGATTTTTTTGTTGTTTTTTTTTTGTTTATGTTTTAATGTTTTTTAATGTAATCGGTGAGCGAGGCTAAAGAGGCAATGATGTAGAAGTAGGCGTTGATCTTCTGCAGAGGCGGTCCTTCGGTGCACTATGACATCATAATGCGACAAAATCCGAAACGAGTTGTTTTGGTAGCTTGGTTACAATAAAAGCTGTTTTTGGACTAATGAGGAAGTTTTGAGTTCTGAAACTTACAGGCAGTGTTGGGGAAAGTTACTTTTAAAAGTAATGCATTACAATATTGCATTACTCCCTAAAAAAGTAACTAATTGCGTTACTTAGGTACTATTTATGAAAAGTAATGCGTTACATTAGTTTTGCGTTACTTTTTCTCACCTGGGTTGGGCTTGCTTGTTTGTTTTTTAATAACAATAAAGAAAATTATATTTTTTTGGCAAATGTAAAGGCCCTTTCACACCAAAAGTGAAATGAATAAGCCTATCAGGCTTATTTACGCCTGTACAGTAGAGGGTGCAGCTCAAACAAACTTTTCAGCTGTGCTGCCATTCTGGATTAAAGAAGAATAGGATACAGGAAAAGGAAGTTCAACACTCTTATTTCTGAATCTAATCTAAAGTAATTTTTGCTTATTAGTATGTTTGAAGTAGATCATAGGAGGTCAGCAGCAAAGACATTGGTTAATAAAGTGAGATTAAATACATAAAGTATATTTGTGTAATTTAATATGTTTAATTATTACAGGTTTGTGTAAAATTCTGAGATTGCATTTCACTGTTTTTATTCATTTTGAGGAATACTGAATGTTTTTGTGCAAGTGAGATGAGTAAATGTATGCTCACATGTAGTCTAGAACTACAATAACCATCATGTTCACATTGCGCACACACCTCTGCACTTTATTTCTCTCAACATGAGGACAGGAGAGCTGTCAGTCAATAAATGTGAAAAAGTAACTTAGATATTTTGTTGTAAATTGAAAAAGTAATGCGTTACTTGAAAAAGTAATCTGATTACGTAACTCAAGTTACTTGTAATACATTACCCCCAACACTGCTTACAGCATTTTTTTTTGTTCATGACCTCTTATGTGTCAAAAGATAAAGGAAAATTTGATTTCTCAATTCATGACCGCTTTAATTTGATTTTCATTCACAATGCTTCATGGTATTGTAGTTCTTTCCCTCGTTAAAGCAATCAAGTACACAGTATTGTACCTTTGTGTTTTTGTCCAATTTTCAAATACATTTTTACTTTAAAATCAAAGTTTTTAATGGTTGGTTCATGGAATATGTTTCTATAGGAACAATGAATGGAAAATGTTTTTCATGCACATCTTATTTCCATTAATGTCCCTGGTCTTATTGTGAACAGTTCATCAGTGCATATTATAAAGAAAAAAAATTTGTTTTCATAATATTTCATCAGAGTACTTTATCCACATGTAAAGCAATTTTTCTATTTTGCTGATATAACCCAATTTCTGAGGAAAATAAATATTATACAATGTCTAAATCTTCCATATTTTCACAGTCCAGTCTTTATTTTACTTGGTAATACGTCACATTACTGAAGATGAATATGTTGTAAATGTCATTTCAAGTTGTCTTTCAAAAAATTCTAACATATAACCGTGTGCAACATTATTTGTATCCTTTTTTGTTTATTACAGACACTGTCAAATCAGTCAGGACAAAAAGTCCAGAGTCTTCATTCTTTGAGTAGCAGTTTTGTTCTGTAGATTAAGCTTGTGTTACCTCACAATCTCTGAGAACAAAGAGAGGGGCAATGAGAGCAATCAGTGGCTCAGAAGCCTGTGTGACATGCAGTTGTTTGGCTCTGATCCCAAATCGGCTTTTCCTTCCCTCCAGCAAACCCACTCTAATACAGCCAGAAAGAGAGATACCAGCCTCTGTGTTCTCATTTCACACACTTCTGCCCCTCCCTAGCCTTTCTCTTCTTATTTATCTCACAGACTTTCTCTTCTTTTCCTCTATTTTTATTCCAGGAGCTCTCTGAACAGAACAGGAGGGCAAAAATAGTTTATCATTTATTCATGATGAATAATGCAACCCTGGGACAGGGTTTCTGAATGGAGAATGCAATTGGGCTATTCATGGCATTCCTCGAAACCTAGAGGTGGGCGGTTTGTAGGCTGCTGTCCCGTGGACAGAGATGCAGGCGGGGATATTATCCCTCTTGCATGCTGGGTTAATTAATGATTTGAGTAGCTATTTTGCATTAGGATATGAGATCATCTCTGAGATGCATAGAGAGTAACTTTGACAAAAGATGATCCAATGTCTTTGGCATTGACAATTCAAGAAAAACACATTTGATTTGACTAGCTTTTTGTGTTAAAGGGTTAGTTCACCCAAGAATGAAAATTATCCCATGATTTACTCACCCTCAAGCCATCCTAGGTGTATATGACTATCTTCTTTCAGACAAATACAATCGGAGTTATATTATATCCTGATTCTTCTAAGCTTTATAATGGTAGTGAATGGGGGGCGTGATTTTGAAGCCCCAAAAAATGCATCCATCCATCATAAAAAATAACCCATATACCTTCAGGGGGCTAATAAAGGCCTTCTGAAGCGAAGCGATGGGTTTTTGTAAGAAAATTATCCATATACAGTATAAAACTTTATAAACTAAAATAACTAGCTTCCGGCAGATGACTGTACGCATACTGCACAAGTCGACTTGCGCCACAAGAGTAACCCCTGACGTGATGTATGATGTAGGATGTAGGAGTATTGTAAGCTTAGACGCCTCTCGCTGTTCAAACAAATATGGCAAACTCAAGCTCCTCTTCTCTTATATCGAAATCCTCCAACATTTCTCTTTAAAATCTCTCGTTTTAGACTTCTAATTCGTGACCGGTGTTTTGTTTTGCTCTATCCTCTGCCCTAAAGCTTGGAAGAGCCAGGATATTTTTAAATATAACTCAGATTGTGTTCGTCTGAAAGAAGATAGTCATATACACCTACAGTAGGATGGCTTGAGGGTGAGTAAATTATGGGATAATTTTCATTTTTGGGTGAACTATCCCATTAACATGTTCACAACATGCATTTCTTTTCTTCTAGCTATCATTCGCTATTTTTCCATCCACCTATTTTATGCAAATTTGGGTATATCGCATAAAAAAACGCTGGAATGGAAAAGCCAAGATGCACATAAATTCTAAAAAATTCTAATATCTGATAAGAAGACATGCACATAAACTACGTTGGAAATGCGTTTACTAAATACAGGTGCTGGTCATATAATTAGAATATCATCAAAAAGTTGATTTATTTCACTAATTCCATTCAAAAAGTGAAACTTTTATATTATATTCATTCATTACACACAGACTGATATATTTCAAATGTTTATTTCTTTTAATTTTGATGATTATAACTGACAACTAAGGAAAATCCCAAATTCAGTATCTCAGAAAATTAGAATATTGTGAAAAGGTTCAATATTGAAGACACCTGGTGCCACACTCTAATCAGCTAATTAACTCAAAACACCTGCAAAGGCCTTTAAATGGTCTCTCAGTCTAGTTCTGTAGGCTACACAATCATGGGGAAGACTGCTGACTTGACAGTTGTCCAAAAGACGACCATTGACACCTTGCACAAGGAGGGCAAGACACAAAAGGTCATTGCAAAAGAGGCTGGCTGTTCACAGAGCTCTGTGTCCAAGCACATTAATAGAGAGGCGAAGGGAAGGAAAAGATGTGGTAGAAAAAAAGTGTAGAAGCAATAGGGATAACCGCACCCTGAAGAGGATTGTGAAACAAAACCCATTCAAAAATGTGGGGGAGATTCACAAAGAGTGGACTGCAGCTGGAGTCAGTGCTTCAAGAACCACTACGCACAGACGTGTGCAAGACATGGGTTTCAGCTGTCGCATTCCTTGTGTCAAGCCACTCTTGAACAACAGACAGCGTCAGAAGCGTCTCGCCTGGGCTAAAGACAAAAAGGACTGGACTGCTGCTGAGTGGTCCAAAGTTATGTTCTCTGATGAAAGTAAATTTTGCATTTCCTTTGGAAATCAGGGTCCCAGAGTCTGGAGGAAGAGAGGAGAGGCACACAATCCACGTTGCTTGAGGTCCAGTGTAATGTTTCCACAGTCAGTGATGGTTTCCACATGTCATCTGCTGGTGTTGGTCCACTGTGTTTTCTGAGGTCCAAGGTCAACGCAGCCGTATACCAGGAAGTTTTAGAGCACTTCATGCTTCCTGCTGCTGACCAACTTTATGGAGATGCAGATTTCATTTTCCAACAGGACTTGGCACCTGCACACAGTGCCAAAGCTACCAGTACCTGGTTTAAGGACAATGGTATCCCTGTTCTTAATTGGCCAGCAAACTCGCCTGACCTTAACCCCATAGAAAATCTATGGGGTATTGTGAAGAGGAAGATGCGATATGCCAGACCCAACAATGCAGAAGAGCTGAAGGCCACTATCAGAGCAACCTGGGCTCTTATAACACCTGAGCAGTGCCACGGACTGATCGACTCCATGCCACGCCGCATTGCTGCAGTAATTCAGGCAAAAGGAGCCCCGACTAAGTATTGAGTGCTGTACATGCTCATACTTTTCATGTTCATACTTTTCAGTTGGCCAAGATTTCTAAAAATCCTTTCTTTGTATTGGTCTTCAGTAATATTCTAATTTTCTGAGATACTGAATTTGGGATTTTCCTTAGTTGTCAGTTATAATCATCAAAATTAAAATAAATAAACATTTGAAATATATCAGTCTATGTGTAATGAATGAATATAATATACAAGTTTCACTTTTTGAATGGAATTAGTGAAATAAATCAACTTTTTGATGATATTCTAATTATATGACCAGCACCTGTAAATCCCTCGATACGCCACTAAAATCTCATGTGACTTTGCCTGAACGGATCATATGATTGGATAACCAGACTAACCAGCGAATCAATTTCATTGCACAACATCTCAAATGTTGGTTTGGTCATTCTGAAATACCTGAGCCAAAGTCTGTCAGTGGTTGGGTATAATTATCTCCCAGAACTGTCTCACACAATTGTGTTCCCAAACACCAGGCGTCCACCTCCCAATGCAAGATGAGTTTGTGTTTCGTCTGCACAGTCTAAGGTGCAACTAATTTATGATGTACGAAAAAAGATCCACAGTGGCTTCCCCGAATGCAGCAACTTCTGTTTTTATTTCAGATATTTTGTGACAATTTCCTAGGAAGTGACGATTTTGTTCTCTTGAACAAATGGGATAGAAATGGTGCTTTATTTACAAATGTTTTATATGCGATTTTACAATTTTGCATATCAGTTAAAATCACAAATTTGGATGGAAACATAAGCTTGTAAGTTCATGCAAGGCTTATGAGGTGACTGCAGTCATCATGACAGTGCATTCAAAGCCACGTCACACTCGAAAGTAAATATTTGATCTTGCATACAAATACAGTATAAAAGAAGAGATTTAGAAGAAATATAGAGCAATTGTCATCTGGCATGTTTACGACCTGCAATAAAGTTTTAGAATGGCATCAATGTGTTAATAGCCTCTATATGCTCAATGGTAGGGTCAACGCATGAGCGCTTCAAAAGATTGTTCTACTGTCACAGGTATGAAATCACTGATTGGGAAACGGTTTAGCCACCATGTAATTGAGCTCTTAAATTCCACATTTCCACGTGCCGATTATATAGCAGAGGACGTGGGACGGGGAGAGAGGGTGGCTGTAGAAAGTCACATGGGAGTGCATTACTTCCATACAGTCAGTAAATTAGATTGACCTTTCTCTCTCTGTGTGGAAAATGCGGATTCTGTCATGCTGATTTGCCAACAGGAGTCTCCACCTGCCCAATACGTGGGTCTCTGGAAGGACAAACATGATAGACAACAGAGCTAGGACGCGCTTATCTGATGCAAATCATCTTGCTTTGAATATTTGTGAACTCGTTAAATTGATTGAATTCAGAGGCATGTGGAGAGCAGTGGTGACGTGGGGACATTTTTCAAAGTATTCTGCAGCTTTTATGGTTTCACTCTATGGTGGTGTTTCTATAATAAAAACAGCTTCTTTGCAAAGTTTTCATAGTGCAATGAACTCTTACTGTATCTCCGATCAAGGACAGTTTGATTCGTTTAACATACATGTACAAAGAGTCTATTCAGTTTGGTAATATGCCAAATATTAATTTTGCAGACACTTTTTTTTTTAATTTTTTTTATCCAATTTACTTTTTATCAGTACACATGATCCCTGGCAATCAAAACCATGATCATGGTATCAGTGGAGCTATAGGATCTTGAGACATTAGATCATTCCTCACTCTTTTCACTTCACAACCTCAGCACAACACTGTTTTATATCCCCATAGCACCTTTTTTTTCTGAACTTGTCTTTGTTGAAAGGGCTGTTGCAACATTCCCCTTGAGCATAATGGTGCTGTGAAGTGTGTGTAATGGCCCAATGTCCTCTGTGTTCTCTTAAGACATAACAAATCACTCCATTTGTAGACCTCAATCCTCATCTCCTCTGCTCATCTATTTGCTGTATTCACTCCATCTTTTTTAAATTGTCAAATCCACTGATGTAGCATCTTCCTTAACCCTAGAACATTGGCAATCCAATTTTCTCCTACATTTTTCATATGTTGTGGACTTTTACAGGAGTTGCTGCAGTTAAGATGTATCTGCTCGTATGAAATGCAGCTGTTAGCTGTTGTTTAGTTATAGTAATAGTTTTAGTATATTTTCATTTTATATTTATTTATTGTTTATGATTATCAGTTTGCACTACAGTATATAATTTCATAAATAATATAGATTCTATGATAGCAAGTTGCAATAAAACATGACCAAAATAAGCACTTTTCAATAGCAAATAACACATAAGGCTGTTTTATGCGTAGTTTTATGTGTAGTTTGTTTTAAAGTTTTAAATGCGCCTTCATAATCATTTTCAGCGATTATGTTTTGTGGTTCAGTTTTGTTTGCTGTCTTCCCAGCATGTGCCAGAGAATGAAAAATTAATATGGTTCTAACTTTTGACTTAATGCCAACAACTGTTGTTGCTAATTTTGTCACGTTCAGTAATAGTTTAAAGGGGTGGTTGATTATGATTTCACTTTTTTAACTTTAGTTAGTGTGTAATGTTGCTGTTAGAGCATAAACAACATCTGCAAAGTTACGACGCTCAAAGTTGAATGCAAAGCGAGATATTTTCTTTTAAACAATTCTCTGTTTAAGGACTACAACAAATGGCTGGTAGGGACTACAACAAGCTTCTTACCGGGTTGGGGACATCACTAACCCTAAAATTTACATAAACCCTGCCCCCGAGAACAAGCAACAAATCACATGAGCCAATATTTTATTCACAGTAGAACATAGATAACATAACAAATGTTTAAACTGAGAAATTTTACAATTTTATCCACTAAATGAGCTCATTTCAAATATGATGCCTGCTACAGGTCTCAAAAAAAGTTTTGGAAAACAATGTTCTTCAACATCAGATTGCAAAGGCTATGCAAATCTCATCATCTACAGTGCATAACATCATCAAAAGATTCAGAGAAACTGGAGAAATCTCTGTGCGTAAGGGACAAGGCCGAACACCTTTATTGGATGCCCGTGGTCTTCGGGCCCTCAGAGGACACTGCATCACTCATCGGCATGATTGTGTCAACGACATTACTAAATGGGACCAGGAATACTTCCAGAAACCACTGTCGGTAAACACAATCCGCCGTGCCATCTGCAGATGCCAACTAAAGCTCTATCATGCAAAAAGGAAACCATATGTGAACATGTTCCAGAAGCGCCGTTGTGTCCTGTTGGCCAAGGCTCATTTAAAATGGACTGTTTCAATGTGGAAAAGTGTTCAATGGTCAGACAATTCCAAATTTGACATTCTTGTTGGAAATCACGGACGCCATGTCCTCCGGGATAAAGAGGAGGGAGACCTTCCAGCGTGTTATCAGCGTTTAGTTCAAAAGCCAGCATCTCTGATGGTATGGGGGTACATAAGTACATACGATATGGGCAGCTTGCATGTTTTGGAAGGCACTATGAATGCTGAAAGGTATATAAAGGTTTTAGAGCAACATATGCTCCCCTCCAGACGACATCTATTTCAGGGAAGGCCTTGTGTATTTCAGCAGGACAATGCAAAACCACATACTGCAGCTATTACAACAGCATGGCTTGGTCGTAGAAGAGTCCGGGTGCTGAATTGGCCTGCCTGCAGTCCAGATCTTTCACCTATAGAGAAAAATACGTCAAAGACGACCATGAACTCTTCAGCAGCTGGGAAACTATATCAGGCAAGAATGGGACCAAATTCCAACACCAATACTCCAGAAACTCATAAGCTCAGTGCCCAGACGTCTTCAAACTGTTTTGAAAAGAAGAGGAGATGCTACACCATGGTAAACGTTCCCATCCCAACTATTTTGAGACCTGTAGCAGGCATCAAATTTGAAATGAGCTCATTTTGTGCATAAAATTGTAAAATGTCTCCATTTAAACAGTTGTTATCTATGTTCTATTGTGAAAAAAATATTGGCTCATGTGATATGAAAGTCTTTTAGTTTTCATTTTATTCAAATTTAAAAAATGTCCCAACTTTTCCATAATTTGGGTTGTATACCTGTTCTATCTTCATGCAGCATATATTCTCTGGCTCTGTAGGCATCTTACAACAGTTCCCACACAAACGATTTATAGATTATCATGACAGAATATGCTAATCAATGACTTTAAAATAGTTAATTCCACATCAGCTACATAAATTAATCAACTAACCATTCAGAAACGTCCTGTTGTATTCTACATGTTGTCACTTCTTCTCTCCATCATCTCTCCATCATTGTCCGACTCCGGTTTGAACATTTTCAGTGAGTCTGCGTGAGGTAATCGGCGCTGCTAACACAAGCTCTTAAAACTCCGCCCTCTTCTTGAGAGCAGCAGCTCATTTGCATTTAAAGGGACACACACAAAAACGGAGCGTTTTTGCTCACCCTCAAAAAAAAAAATTTAACATGCTATAAAAATGATCTGTGGGGTATTTTGAGCTAAAACTTCACATACACACTCTGGGGACATCAGAGACTTATTTTACATCTTGTAATAGTGGCATTATATGACCCCTTTAAGATAACATGCATAATATAAAGCTATTTTTAAGTTAAGTGACTACTTCAGAAATCGTCTTGGAGTTACTTATTGTTACAATTACTGATTTTTATTTTGTAATATTTAGCAGGTGGTTCTTGGAATTCCCATGAACTCAACAGTTTTATTTTTCAAAAGATCTGTTTGCAGTTACTCATGTTCAGTGATTAATTTTAACAGCCAGTTTGACTTCTTACTCAACTGTAAACATTAAGTATTTAATTAATAGTATTGCATGTCATCTGCCCTAATTTTGAGTAAATGTCATTTTTTTTCAGTGCAGTGCTGTAGCATGTAATGTTACAGTACTGCTACAAAATATTTATGCACGTGCTATTAATAAGACATGAAGAGATTAGAATGTTTATTTCTTTTATTGTAGTCTTTCAGAGCAGCAATTTACTGCACTATTACGCAGTAATTCATCGCACATACTGTACAGTAGATGAGAGACGTTTCCAAGCAACTCATTCTGTCGCAATTATCTCATTCCAAAAAGAAGTTTTCTTGTGCAACTTCATGTGGAGACAGGAGCAAGCTTTCGAAATCCCTCTCACAGATTGCGATTTACTTCCTGGCAGTGTTTATGTAGTTATTTATTTACTTCTGTTAAAATAAAAATACCCCGCATAACCCCGGGTTTCTCAGGAGAGCCACGATCCCAACTGATGATTTAGCAGCCTAAATAAGGTTATACTATCCTTAGCCAGGGGTGAAAAACAGAAGTCTTTGGAGGCATCTGATCTATCACACCATGTCTGCATTGCTTCTTCTGTCTTATGAATAAGGCCTGCGGTGTTCAAATTACATTAGGCAGAGCTTAACACTGTGTCTGCGTCTGGATGAAGCACAGATTAGCATGCACTCCAGGATCAACCCTCAGGGCAGCCTGATGAAGAACTCTAACCATGCCTTGACTGTGCAAACCTGCACTCATTTCCATTGCATGGGATGAGACCGTATAAACCTTTGCCGTGCATAATAACAGACAACAAACCACCCGCAGTGATTAATTTTCATAATGAACACTTTAATGACAGGTGGAGGGGAGAGATGTTCGTAAACTCACCAAGACGGAAAGGACAGCATGTCTGAAGAAAAAAGAAGAAAATGCATTTACAGTTGTATCTTCTGCTTGAGCACTAAGTAGAAAGCATGCATTCATCCACTTCAAGTGCTGTTTATTTCAAATCATGGGGTGTAATTCTGAATATTTCTCTTTGAAATGTGTGGTTCATGCAGATTTCTTTAGTAATTTATGCCAAAATTAATAGTTTGCATGCCTTTAAAGACATGCCTGAATATCTGATGCGCAGTGGTGGGTGGTTGAGAGAGTGCATTTGCATAGCAATGGTTGCTCTTCCGTAAAGATAACAACTTTGAAAACCGTGCTAAATACATTTGGAGTTAATAGTAGGTGGGCTGAGAGTTGAAGCTGCCCACAGATTGGCCTCAGTACAAATTATAATACACCTTAACTACACAATATGCCTTGTGTATGCATTTATTCAGAGGAAGAAATGGATCGGAAGGTCCACAATATTAATCCCCACAGAGAAAGTTAGTACAAAACATTTCACGTAGAGAAACATGCACTTTTTCTTGTTTTATGCTTTTGTTATTAGATCTGATATGAGACATTTTCCCCTTATCTCTTTTCATAAAAAAAAAAGAAACTACAGTATGACTACAGTGTAATAAAATATATATATATATATATATATATATATATACACACACACACTATATTGCCAAAAGTATTGGGACACCCCTCCAAATCATTGAATTCAAGTGTTCCAATCACTTCCATGGCCACAGGTGTATAAAATCAAGCACCTAGGCATGCAGACTGCTTCTACAAACATTTGTGAAAGAATGGGTCACTCTCAGGAGCTCAGTGAATTCAAGCGTGGTACCGTGATAGGTTGCCACCTGTGCAATAAGTCCATTTGTGAAATTTCCTCACTACTAAATATTCCACGGTCAACTGTTAGTGGTATCATAACAAAGTGGAAGCAATTGGGAACAACAGCAACTCAGCCACAAAGTGGTATGCCACGTAAAATCACAGAGCGGGGTCAGCGCATGCTGAGGCGCACAGTGCGCAGAAGTCGCCAACTTTCTGCAGAGTCGATAGCTACAGACCTCCAAACTTCGTGTGGCCTTCAGATTAGCTCAAGAACAGTGCGTAGAGAGCTTCATGGAATGGGTTTCCATGGCCGAGCAGCTGCATCCAAGCCTTACATCACCAAGTGCAATGCAAAGCGTCAGATGCAGTGGTGTAAAACACGCCGCCACTGGACTCTAGAGCAGTGGAGACGTGTTCTCTAAAGTGACGAATCACGCTTCCCTGTCTGGCAATTCGATGGACGAGTCTGGGTTTGGCGGTTGCCAGGAGAACGGTACATGCCTGACTGCATTGTGCCAAGTGTAAAGTTTGGTGGAGGGGGGATTATGGTGTGGGGTTGTTTTTCAGGGGTTGGGCTTGGCCCCTTAGTTCCAGTGAAAGGAACTCTTAATGCTTCAGCATACCAAGACATTTTGGACAATTTCATGCTCGCAACTTTGTGGGAACAGTTTGGGGATGGCCCCTTCCTGTTCCAACATGACTGTGCCCCAGTGCACAAAGCAAGGTCCATAAAGACATGGATGAGCGAGTTTGGTGTGGAGGAACTTGACTGGCCTGCACAGAGTCCTGACCTCAACCCGATAGAACACCTTTGGGATGAATTAGAGCGGAGACTGCGAGCCAGGCCTTCTCGTCCAACATCACTGCCTGACCTCACAAATGCGCTTCTAGAAGAATGGTCAAAAATTCCCATAAACACACTCCTAAACCTTGTGGAAAGCCTTCCCAGAAAAGTTGAAGCTGTTATAGCGGCAAAGGGTGGGCCAACTCCATATTAAACCCTACGGATTAAGAATGGGATGTCATTAAAGTTCATGTGCACGTAAAGGCAGGCGTCCCAAAACTTTTGGCAGTATACTGTATTATTTATATATATATATATATATATATATATGTAAATTGTATACACTACCTTTCAAAAATTTGGGGTTGGTAATATTATTTTATGGTTTTTCTCTTATGCTCACCAATGCTGAATTTATTTGATCAAAAAAGGGTAATATTGTGAAAAATTATTAGGCCTATAGTTTAAAATAACTTTATATTTTAATATATTTTAAAATGTAATTTATTCCTGTGATGCAAAGCTACATTTTCAGCATCATTATTCCAGTCTTCAGTGTCACATGATCCTTCAGAAATCATTTTAATATGCTGATTTGCTGCTCAAGAAACATTTCTCATTATTATCAATATTAAAAACAGTTGCGCTGCTTGATATTTTTGTGGTACATTTCTTTCAGAATTCTTTGATTAAAAAAAGTTTAAAAGAACAGCGTTTATTTGAAATGGTTATCTTTTGTAGCATTATGAATGTCTTACTGACTGATGAATTTGTTGCATCCTTGCTGATTATGAGAAAAAATCTTAATGACCTTAAACATTTAAATGGTAGTGTACCGTATATATAGTATATGTAGTTGTACATTTTCATACTAGCCAAGTATTTTTGGCATCTCATACATATTATCACAAGTTGTCATAAGAATATTTTAAAATTATCATTTTTATTATTGCTTTAACACCACAGTGCTTTGCTAACATCTGTTACTCTGTTAAATTACAATGAAAATTTTAATGAAGACATTTTCAGGTGAGCCATGTGATCGGTGGCAGAATATGCTGTATTTATCTAGGCCAAGGCAAGGGTTAGATGAAAGAGTTATACCGCTGTCTAATATCTTTTCATTGGCTGTTTTCATTTGCATTTCAGAGTTACAACTGCCTCTGTCTACCCGGCTGGGAGGGGGAGTTCTGTCAATGGGAGACCAATGAATGTTCATCAAACCCCTGTAAAAACAACGGCACCTGTACAGACCTACTCAGCGCTTACAGGTGGGTTGCAAAAACACAGCTTTATGGAGCAAACACAATCTGGATTAATAGACAGGCTAGAGATGTGTCACATGGTCAACTAGTTGTCCAACAATCTACATGTTGATTAATGAGGTTATACAGTTTATGTAGATTTTGTTTATTTAAAAACACATATCTTCCCATTACTTGCTGATGCTGACTCCCATTTCCTAAATCCCTACATATTCTAGCCTGTACTATTCAAGACAATGTTTTAAACCTTTTATGGTTAGCACTTGTTATGTTATTGCCTCATTAAGATGAATTGCTTTGTTGTTTTCCTCATTTGCAAGTTATTTGGGATAAAACTGTCTGCTAAATGAATACATGTAAATGTAAATTCATCATAGTTGCGTCTGTAGGGCTTTTCACATAGTGTTTAACCTGAGGTTATCTTTAAGTTTTTTTTTAAGACTTTTATCCCTAGGTTTCAAATTTTAATTTGGAATGGGTTAGTAAGGCAGATTTAACCTCCAAATTGGGTGCCAAAAGTGTGTACCGTGAAACTATACAGATATGGAATGCCCAGACAGACAACCAATCAGAGAATGAACAATCCATGCATGATTAAATATTCATGTGCTTTCTACATCACAGTCCAAATAAGAATGTTATTTGTCCAGTCTATGTTACTGCCCTCATAAATATGTAAATAAGAATGTTAACCCACAAATATGCACTGTGAAATCATGAAACTTGACAACCCAGGATTAATTAACACTCAACTTGGGTTAAGAATGACACTGGGTTAACAATTTCATGTGTGAAAAGCCAGTTTAAATACATGAAAGAATTTTGAGGCCTTCATGGTGCGTTCACACCAGACGCGAATGAAGCATTAAGCACGAGTGATTTACATGTTAAGTCAATGCAAAGACGTGAATAGACATCCTGCGGCGCGAATTGAGTGTTTCGGGCAAATTGCCCGAGTTCAAAAATCTGAACTTTGGCGAATATTCGCGCCGCATTAACCAATCAGGAGCTTGCTCTAGTAGTGACATGATTACGACGTAGCGAGCGGAGGCAGAAATCCGAAACAACAATGGAGGACAAAATCATTGTCGCTGTAGAATGCATCTTTGTACTTTTATAGAAACAGGAATAAAAAGGATCTTGCTTGGAAGAAAGTGAGTGAGGAGATCGGACAATCTGGTAAGTTGTAAAAAATGCTCTTTACTCAATTTGAGCTATATATATGTGTGTGTGTGTGTGTGTGTGTGTATGTGTATATATATATATATACATACATACACACATATTGAGACTACAAGCTAGCTAAAGCCGGCAAATTGAGCATATTCGCCGTATTTTACAACTACTTTCCCGCTGACGAGTTGATGTGTTTATTCAGAGGAAGTGTGCAGAAACGAGACGAGCCGCCTGGCCGGTGTGAACGCCCCATCAGTCCATGTGTCAACTTTGAGGTCATCTCCTAAATGTTGACATTGAAATTCAATTTTAACAGAGATATGCAGTTAAAATTACAATCTTTTTCTTCCATTAAATATTGTGTATTTTTGTGCTTATAATATGGTCAAATTAAGAGTAGTTCAAAATTTAAAAATGTGTTCTGCATTCTGACTAATTCCAGTAGTGTCCTATTTTTAAATGCAAGACTGTATCATATTCGTCCCATCAGGATCAGGTGAACCTGACCGATTGTTGTTCAGGCAATTCACTGACTGGTTGATTTTAAAAATATGTTGTTTTGCACCCTTGAAATAAACAATATAAAAAGCAGCACTGAGTTTAGTCACCTGTTCTCTCGTCACGTAGAAACAGGCTGCGCTCTTACAAATGTGAGAGATAATGAATTGCAGATGGCAGGTAAAACAAATGAATCAATCAATGGAGCACAGCAGGAGGAGGTTTCTCTCAATCGGTGACTCTTTTGAGAAAAAAGCTGCTGCTTCTGTTTCACCTAATGCGCCCTCTTGCTAAGGGTAGCGGAGGGAGGAGAGAGAGAGAGACAGAGGGAAGAAAATAGACTGAAAGGAAAGAGTGAGAGAATAGAGAATGTGTTTAAGACAGGGATTGGCAGCACGGCTGTAAGATCACTGCCACCAAGTGGAATGCAGATACCTCCGGCACTCTCTGGGATTCACTCTGGTAAATATAATCCCAGCTCACTGCTCTAACCTCCCAGTGTCCTACTTCCAGCTGTCTGGGATTTAATGCTTCTCGGACCAATAGTGCAATTAACCTATAAATCCCCTCAGCTGTCCAGAAATCTCCCGACAGTGATTCAGTTTTGACTATGAATCCCAAAACGAAGTAAAACAATGTTGTTTTCTTATATTTTGTGTCAGTTATATACTGTATCTCGTGGGCTGCCATGTTTCGATTATGATGAGGATGCAAGAAGATTATAAAAATATGCCCTCTATGATTTACATTTGCATATATATGCCATTTATGACTCATTGTTCATTTTATTTTAATAACACCTGTAGGAATAGCATGTCTGGCCTCTTTAAAATAGCCATTGTGTGGGTTTTTTCTCTCAGAAATTAAGTAGAAGGTTTAATTTATAAGAGTTTAGTTCATGGCACACATTGTAATCCTGGTCTAAAATGAACAAAAAGGGATTTTCAGAGACGTATGACATTCATTAGTGAAAAGCACCACAGGGCTAAGCCAAATCAGAGTCTGCCCCTGGGGGAATTTGCTTTTATGCTACAAGGTCACTGTGTGCCAGGACTGTCAGTTGGTCTGTACATGAATGAATATTTTAATAGTACAATATCATTTTCCTCAGTAATTTCACACAATGGAATTCCAAAGGATTTCAAGACGCTATTCTTGTGTCTTAAAGAGATAGTCCACCAGAAAATTAAAAATCTGTCATCACCGTCTCATGTTCTTCCAAAGCTGTATGAATTTGTCTTCCATGAAACCTAAAGGGTTTCAACTTACAATGTACGTTTACACGACAACGATGTACTAAAAACAGAAAAGTTTTTCCTTTGCGTTTTTCACATAAAAACAACAATGTCAAAATGATCCCAGTTCACACAGATCAGTGAAAAAGACTAAAACACTGTATTATGCATGCCAGGCCAGTATTGGCGATGTCACTTTGTAAAGGAACACTACGCGCCTGACCTGACCTATAAAAAACAGCACTGAGTTTAGACACTTATTCTCTCGTCACATAGAGACAGACTGTAAGCGATAATGAATTGCAGATGGCAGGTAAAACAAATGAATCGATCAAAGGAATCGATTAAACACTACGCACCTGAAGTCACAGTTTTCACAAATTTGCATTTTTGTACTTTAAACAGAGAAGATATTATAAGCATGGTCTTCATAGAAAGTGTTACTATAATATCAAAAGCAGTAGTCTAGATATTTAATGTAAAAAAATCAGTCAAAACATAGTTGACAATGACAGTAACATTGTTACCTGCGTAAACTCAGTTGACAATTCACCATTTTTGCCTCATAAATTTAAATGGCAGGCTTTGTCTGGCCAACCAAATGTTTTTTTTTTTTTTTCTTGATCAGGTTAACCTCATATTTTAATATTTATTTGAAATAAAATCATAAAAATATTGCAAGCCATAGCAATGTACCCAAAATAAATGATGGGCAAAAAATATACTCCATGATGGGTCATTGGAGATAATGTTTTAAAAAAAATTAAGAGGATATTTACCATAATGTGTTCAAAATATCCACCAAAGAACAAAATGGCATCACATGATGCTGATCAAATGGTTTTGGGATAAACCATGTTTTAGTTTTCAGGGGGTTAGTAACATGGGTTTGGTTAGTAACAGTTGACAGACTTTTTGCAGACATTAATAAAATATTAATTAAATTAAAACTCAATGTATTTTTCTAAGGTATTTTTAGATTGTAGAAATAAATGTAATATTGATAATCTTGACATTTTTTTTTATTCATTATTTTGAACTCAAGACCCACTCATTTCAAAAAGCGCACATTGCAAAAACTGTAATGGCGCATAACGGCAATTTCAAGCAAACCGAAAAACGGTGCATAAAATATCGGTGTGAGATTATAGTATGCATTGTCTTAATAAATATAAAAAAATATTTATTAAATAAAATTGTTAGAAAAAAATATAATTATCATCAATGAAAATGAAATTGTAGAATGACCCTAATAATAAGAAATGTTTCTTGAGCACCAAATCAACATATTAGAATGATTTCTGAAGGATCATGTGACACTGAAGACTGGAGTAATGATGCTAAAAATTCAGCTTTGCCATCACAGGAATAAATTACATTTTAAAATATATTCAAATAGAAAACAATTATTTTGAATTGTAATGATGTTTCACAATGTTACAGTTTTTTCTATATTTTTGATCAAATAAATGCCACCTTTGTTGTAACATTTCATTTAAAACATGAAAAAAATCTTACCAGCTCCAAATTTTTGAATGGTAATGTAGCGTGCAATTCATATGGATTACTTTTATGATTCTTTTGTGCTTGGTCACCATTCACTTTTGTAATATGGAAAAGAGGATATTTGTCAAAAAGGAAGTAAAAGTCATACAAGCTTGAAATGACATAAGGGTGAGGAAACGATGGAAACTAAAATCTCGTCTTCTGACTCATAGGTGTACGTGTCCTCATGGCTGGACAGGCCTGGACTGTGGAGAGGATGTGAAGGAATGTTCTTCTTCTCCCTGCCTGAACGGTGCACATTGCATGGAGTCTGACATCCCAGGGGAGTTTTCCTGCACCTGCCCACCCTTCTTCACCGGCCCCCTTTGTGAACAGCACTATGACCCCTGCGACCTGCGGCATAACCCCTGCCTGCACAACTCTGCCTGCCGTGCCCAGTCAGATGGAACCGCCCTCTGTGTTTGCTCAGTCGGTGAGATACAGCAACCCAACTGCATCCTACCTACTTGACCCACTCACCTGCTGAGGGGCTTCCTGCTCTGTAGTTTTATGTTCACACTTCTGCAGCTTTTAATTCGTTAGCCTTCCACTGAGTTGTGTTAAAATAATGTATATTCCTTGCTAAATGCTAATTTTAGTCCAGAATAAATGGGTTCCAATGGGGGCGCATTAACGCACAGGCTTTCACACAGGGTCGTACACTAGGGAGGGGCCTACTGGCTGAAATAATATTTTTTAAATCATTACTTTTATATATGGGAGGTTACAGCAGTGACAAGTGCATTCTATAACAGAACTCTCACCCGTACATTATCAGGAATCACAACCGCATTTTTGGCGAAGCCCTGCTGTGTGAACAGAACCGGACTGGTTTCTATAATGTCGTATAGTGCTAGAGAGCCGCTCTTTCTTTTTTTGAACGAGGGTTTGGTTACTTAAAAAAGTGTGGATATAATCTGCGTGTCATCTGAAGGTTTTAGATCCAGTCAGTCTTCCACCAGAGCTGTTTTCGTGAGTTTCATGGTCTGCGCGTGACTCAGATGCTCCGGTATTAAAGCTGCTGTTGATTAATTTGACAGATGAACTTGCAGCTTGACTTTTGTTGTTTCAAATGTGATAAGACATTACAGTTACAGACGTCACAGCAAGACTTTAAGTCACAATCTTTGATATTACTTTAGTCACAGTCACTATGGTTACCGTTGCACTTTCATACAGACAGTATTCGAGACGCTATTATACGCGATGGTGTGATCAGGATACCTTAACAGCAGCCATATCACCTTGTAGCCCAAGACTGAAGCTAAGCAGGGTTGAGCCTGGTCAGTACCTGGATGGGAGACCTCCTGGGAAAACTAGGTTGCTGCTGGAAGAGGTGTTAGTGAGGCCAGCAGGGGGTGCTCACCCTGTGGTCTGTGTGGGTCCCAACACCCCAGTATAGTGACGGGGGTACTATACTGTAACAAGCACCATCCTTCGGATGAGACATTAAACCAAGGTCCTGACTCTCTGTGGTCATTAAAAATCCCATGGCACTTCTTGTAAAGAGAAGAGGTGTAACCCCCGGTGTCCTGGCCAAATTCCCTCCTTTGGCCCTTACCAATCATGGCCTCCTAATAATCCCCATCCATTGAATTGGCTCTATCATTCTCTCTCCTCTCCACATATAGCTGGTGTGTGGTGAGCGTGCTGGCGCCGTTGTACTGTGGCTGCCGTCGCATCATCCAAGTGGATGCTGCACACTGGTGGTGGTTGAGGAGAGACCCTTGATATGATTGTAAAGCCCTTTGGGTGTAATAAACAAAAAGGAATGTATATCGAGAGTGATGTTCACTAAAAATTAGATTTTACTGATGTTATTTATGGCGCTTTTCCACTGCATGGTATGGTACGGCTCGGTATGGCTCACTTTTTGGCGCTTTTCCACTGCATGGGACGGCTCGGTACGGAACGGTACGGCTCGCTTAAATAGTACCACCTCGGTGGAGGTTCCAAGTGAGCCGAACCGATATGTGACGTGTAAACACTGCAGATCACTGATTGGTCAGAGAGAATCATCACTACCAGCGTCATTGGATTTGAAACACGAGACATCAAACCCGCTAGATTTAAATAGTCAGTAACAGCCAACGCAGTATCATTTGTTCGCGTGACTTTTTTTAAATTACTTGCTTTAAATGACTGTTGCACGCAACTTGAAAAAAGAAATGGCTGTATCGTGGTCAGTAGACGAAGTGCAGACTCGTTAGTAGCCGAGGAGCGGATTCACGGCAGTAAAGGTGGCGCAGCTATAATGATCAGTCTATAATCCCACCCACTTTGAAGCAGTACTAAACTGTAGGGGTGTGCCTGAAGCCGAATACCTTATTCGGAAAGGCACGGATAATGGCTTCACAACGGATAACGAATAATTCTGCCGAATAATATTCGGCTGAGACTGAAACAGTCATTCCTCGTGTTTGCTGGATAACAGGTGAGCCACGGGATCATAGAGCGATACATAAACCTCTAAAATCACTACGCAATAATATGAGTGTGAAGCGAATTCGTGTGAACTTTATGAATGAAATGAGTGCAAATCAAATAACCACGTTGCTGTTGCGTCTCTCCGAAATCAGAGCTTGACAGAAGTAATATCGACTAAATTACTACATCATACACATGTTCTACTGTCCAATATGTATTTTTAATTGATGTAAACCTTGCACAATATGAATGAATGGAATTAGCACGGCACGATCGCAAATCAAATAGCCGCGCTCCATCTCTGCGTGTCTCTGAGAAACAAACCTGCTCTCTGTCAAGGTAATCAACTACATTTTGTACTAGGTCTACTACACGTTTGCTCCTTTATCTGTTGCTGGTTTGAGAGGCACACGCACATTTGTTTAGTGAAGTTAAAAAGAGAGTCTCTTATGGTAAAGAGAATGTTTTTAATTCATTCAGCGCCTTGAATTCATTCAGTCGTGAACGACAATCACTAAATCACTAAACGTTTGCCATGAAATCACTCTGCTTGTACGATCTTTTATTATTATTATTATTATTATTATTAATATTTTTATTATTATTATTATTATTATTTTAATTATTAGCTAATTTTATATTTAGAAAACTGAATAGGGGAAATAGTCTTGAAACAAATATTTTTCCATTTCTTTTCCAGACCTGGAAATTACATAAATCAAATTTCATACATTTCCAAACTGCATAGGAACCGGTGACCATGCAGGGAAAGCACGATATTATACACAAACCTCTAAAATCACTACGCAATGAGTGTGTGAAGTGAATGAGTGTAAATTCTATGAATGAACTGAACGCAAATCAAGTAGCCGCGTTCCTGTTGCCTTTTCCATACTTTCCAGGCCTGAAAATTACTTAAATCAATTTCCATACATTTCCGAACTGCGTAGGAACTTCCTGGTAAAGCCCTGCCCACTTCCGATTGTATCCGAATACAGATACGAATAATTTTGAGATTGTTACAAATACAGATACAGATACAAATAGTGGCTCCGCTGCACACCCCTACTAAACCGCAATGGAAAAGCAAACTGAACGTAAGCGAGCCATGCCGAACCAAACTGAGCCGAGCCAAGTCGTTCCACGCAGTGGAAATGCGCTATTATTCAGGGTAGGGGCCTACTGTAATCCTGTAGCCCAAGGGCTTCTGCGATTGTGACTTCCAAAACTGGAAAAGTCATGTTAATATGCTTAACATGCTTCTATCTGCAGGATCTAATGGGGCAATGCTAACCAACAAAACCTTGACTCCTTGGTCTCATTGGAGACATTTTGTAAACTAATAAGTATGATCATTTAATTTTATTGTTAATTCAAAAGACTAGTTGGAACTTGGATTGGAACTTCACACAGAAATTTATGTTAAATGATTTCTACAAGCCCTCATCTATTTTCCATGGTTAGGTCATGGAAATTTGTTGAAGGTCACAGAAAAACCCTGCAATAAAAACACCACTGCTTTGGTCGTATACTGATGAGCATAGTTGCCTTCCAGGCAGTTGACCTGGGTTTGATTTCTTTTTTGGGTCAAGCAGCTTTCGGGATAATCTTCTTGTACCTCACTTCGAAAAGCTTTCCTGGAGAATTTACACAACTGTTCAAAAGTTTGGAGTTGGAAATATATTTAATGGTAGTCTCTTATGCTCACCAAGGCTGCATTTATTTGGTCAAAATACAGAAAAAACAGTACTATAGTGAAATGTTATTACAGTTGAAAGGAAATGTGTTCTATTTTAAATATATTTTATAATTTATTCCTGTGATGGCAAAGATAAACTTTCAGCAGCCATTTCTCCAGTCTTCAAGGTCACATGATCCTTCAGAAATCATTCTAATAAGCTGATTTTTCTTATCAATGTCAAAAACAGTTGTGCTACTTGTGGAGACAGTAGCACAACTGATTTAGGTTTCTTTAAGTAGAAAGTGTGGAACAAATTTGGAGATCTAACAGTACTGGGTGTTCACATAGTACATCTCTTTTAAGATCAATGAAAATTAGGTGTTTGCATTAAATGGCCCTGTTTTAAGTTTTTTAGGTAAAACATTTGAATGTTAAAGAGGATAAATTTGAGTTAAGAGACAGTCATGTTTATATTCTTCCTTGTTTACAATGATTTGAAACACGTATCTAACATCACCCTGGCAAGCATTATGCTCAACTAACCTTCAAATATGCCAAAATACTCCACATTGCTTTAGAAGGAAAGAGTGGCTCATGAGAGGAAACTGTGGCTCTCTGGATATGCATGACTTTCTAGTTTTGTTCTGCCAGCTCTCCCCTGCAGTATTTGTCCATTGATGTCTTCAGCATAGGGGAGAATTATTAAGGATCACACACTGATTTGAAGCCATTGTAACCGCTTGAATCATACTTTCTTCCTTGTTAAACGGTGTCTTACCCTTCCAATGATTTTTCCATTTTCTTCACTTTCCTATTTTTGACTTTCTCTGCATAGACAGAACAAACCCTATCACTCCTGCCAAAGAACAAGTTCCAAGTGTTTCATTAAATTTTGGCTGCAGGTTTCCATCAAAGGAAGACGAGCCGTGCCTGATGAATGCACAGAACAGGGGGTGCAAAAGAGGTTTCTGCACAATCTCTTTAATCACAGTGAAGCGTACTCTCTTGCGCATGCACATACACACGCTCATCTGTCATTTGAAACCCTCCTGATATTATTATGCTCGTTGAGACCAGATCACTTACTCATAATACATGTTTGCTGTGTCTCAGGCACAGATTGCTCTAACTTAAAATTTTGCACATTTGTATTCAGCTTATCACTCCACAGTTTCACAGGGAATCTGATGCGTCTCCATAGCGATTCAGATGCTATTACTCATTCAACAGTAGTGAATACTACAATGCTGTGCAGCTGTATAATGCAGAGGTCTATCTCACTGTGGGGTTACTAGGGATGAGTGCTTGGAAGTGACAACAATGACTGCAACTTTTTCAGCAACATAATTGGTTATGATGGCAGTACTTTGTGGTCAAATCGGCTGTTGCTATATCTGGTTGTGACTATAAAAACAGATTGACTTTACTTGAAGATTGCTTGACTGACCAGTAACATGTTCCAAGTTTGTCCTCCGCGTGCTGCCAAAACAGCACCGACTCACCGAGGCATGGACTCTACAAGAGCCCTGAAGGTGTGCTGTGGTATCTGGTACCAAGACATTAGCAGCAGATCCTTCAAGTCCTGTAGGTTGTGAGGTGGAGCCGCCGTGGATCGGACTTGTTGGTCCAGCACATCCCACAGATGCTCAATTGGATTGAGATCTGGGGAATTTGGAGGTCAGGGCAATACCTCGAACTAGAGGTCTGCATTCTCCCGACATCCTTTGACAACAACGTATCTGCGCTTGAACTTGTAGTGAACAAAACTTTCTGCAGTGGTGGCATTCAGTTTCCTGCCCTGAGCAACCTGGCAAGATCGAGTGCATCCTCAGAGAAAACATTCAGCCTTTGTGGTCAGATTTTGGAGGAGAGACGTTCGCTACAGGACCTGTTGTCAGACATTCTGTTCTTGCATGGATGTTAAAAAAAAAAAAAAAAAAAAAAATTCATTTTGCAGTATAGCTAGCCAACAGTTTGTTTATTCATATTTTTGGCTTATAATTTTGAGTGACAGGTGTCTAATTTAATTCAGTATCATGATAAGACAAATAACAAATACAGTTCTTGTATAGCCAATATTTTATATTTGTTATCCCCAATAATTCTCTCACTCTTTCTTTAGGGGAAATTTAAATGTGAGATTCTGGAAACGAGATCTAAATTTAGAGGGATCAGTCAGGTCGGGAAGAAAATCATTCTAAGCAGATAGTGGGTGAACACAGAGTGAATTTTAAGTGGGGGCGAATGGGTACGGAATAGAACCTAGCGGGAGCGGGATGAAAAAAAACAGTCCCCCGCAGACCTCTACCTTGAAGTCTTCATCATTTTCCTCAAACAATTCCTGAACAATGTGGCAATGTGAACAGTATGGCAGGGTGCATTATCCTGCTAAAAGAGGCAGCTTCCTCCGGGGAACACCATTGTCGTGTTTAGGTAGGTGGCACATGTCAAATTTACGTCCTCATGAATGGCCGTACCCAGGGTTTCCCAGCAGTATGGTGCACACGTACGCAGCCATCCACTTGATGTAAAAGAAAATGGGACTCATCAGACCAAGCGACCTTCTTCCACTGCAGGTCCAGTTTGACGTTTGTGTGCCCATTGTAGGTGCTTTCGACGGTGGACAGGGGTCATCATAGGTACTCTGATTCAGCCGATCTGCAGTTGCGCAGCCCCATACGCAGTAGAGTGTACTGTGTGTTGTGACGCATTCCTCCCATAACCATCATTAAAATTTTGTGTGACTTGTACCACAGTAGACCTTCTGTTGGCTTGGACCAGACAGGGTAGCCTTCCTTGCCCTCGTGCACAATGAGCCTTGGGCGCCCAACACCCTGTCGCCGGTTTGTGGTTTGTCCCTCCTTGGACCACTGGTGGTAAATTCTCACCGCTGCTGATCGGGAACAACTCACAAGCCTTGCTGTTTCAGAGATTCACTGACCCTGTCGCTCAAAGTTGCTCAGATCTTTATTCCCACCTGTTTCTCCTGCATCCAACACATTGATTGCGAGAACTAAACAATATTGCAACAATGCTTTGGTAGGTGGTACGTGTCAAAGTAACATCTACATGGATGGCAGGACCCAAGGTTTCCCAGCAGAACATTGCCCAAAGCATCACACTGCCTCCGCCGACTTGCCTTGCCTAGTGCATCCTGGTGCCATGTGTTCCCCAGGTAAGCGACACACACGCACCCGGCCATCTACATGATGTAAAAGAAAACGTGATTCATCAGACCAGGCCACCTTCTTCCATTGCTCTGTGGTTCAGTTCTGATGCTCACGTGCCCACTGTTGGCGCTTTCGGCGGTAGACGGGGTCAGCATGGGCACCCTGACTGGTCTGCGGCTATGCAGCCCCGTACACAACAAACTGTGATGCACTGTGTATTCTGACACCTTTCTATCAGAACCAGCATTAACTTCTTGACCAATTTGAGCTACAGTAACTCGTCTGTTGGGTCGGACCACACGGGCCAGCCTTCACTCCCCACGTGCATCAATGAGCCTTGGCCGCCCATGCACATTTTCTACCCTCTCTATGAAACTTTTTTGGGTTCACACTTCGCTATTTTTCAAAATGAGCCTATTTGCAAAGCCTATTTTACATTTTACAAGCCTACTTACATTTCAGTTATGATTCACTATGATTACCTATTGGGTGGTACCTTGCAGTTATAGCAGTTATATGGTTAGAGCTGGAACAGCAGCTGTACATGAACTAACTTGTGTTCAATACATAGAATGTGTTTTTGCTTTCAATAATACCTACAACAGCTGCTAATGGAATGGAACAGAATGGGTATGGGCCATTGGTCCTGAAACTTTTTGTTTTTGAACTTGAATGTTTGAAATGTTAGCATTTATTAGTGTTTGTTGAAGCAGTGTGAATTAGCTTTTAAATGCTGCATTTATTAGATGCCTATACCCATCATTCCACCCTGAGCATTCTGCTGAATTTAACTGTCAGACTTAACAAAATGTGCATCCCTAGTGGCTACCCTGAAGTCATTTACCCTTCTGCTGTATGAAATTATAAGATGAAAAAGTCTGACTCATCACTTTTAACAATCCACAGACAGAAAAGCCCATGTTACAGCATGACTCTAAAATCAGATGATCGTGTTCATGCCCCTGTCTAGATTGCATCTGGTGGTTTTGAACTATGATGTGGCCGAATGCTTTTTTCCTTGTTATACATCTGACCCCTTTCGATGGCACTGGTGTGACCTGCAAAACGCAATCAAACCTGCCTAGCATCCGTTTTTTTTTTTTTTTGCTGTGGGCATCTGAATGATATGAAGTCTGGGGGGATAAGAGAGGCCAGAGGCCAGTCAGTGAATATGACTTTTTTTTTTTTTTGTATTGCGGTGTTGTAACACTATCAGGGAGGGAATGAAAAGAATGTTGGGGAGGGATAAAAATAGAGTGCTTTGGCAATCCACGGATTTCTTTTCTGGGGAGAGAAATAGGAAATTAGCATCTACTGCTGCATGCATTACTGAGCTAGAGATGTGCGTAGGCTCACATGCCACCTCCTTTTCTCTTTATTTCCTTCTGTCTCACTATCTCTCTTTCTCTCTCGTTCTACACACACTCTGACTCACAGCCGTTCTCAGCCCACACTTCATATCTCAGTACATGGGTCGCCTGGCAGATACACTGTGTATTATTGCACAACCCGTGGATTGAAACCAAGCCAGCATTCCTACAAAAATGACATACCCCAAAGTTGCTGTATTTTTTTTTTTTTTTTTTTTTTTTGCAGACTTGACTTGTTCTTTGTTTACTCACCTTCATGTCAATCTAAACTTGTATGCTGTTTTTCTTCTGCACAACACAAAAAGAGTCATCGCTCTTTTGCATGTAAGGGTCAAATCACAGTGACCACGTCTGCTCCAAAAAGGAGAAAAAATAAAATGCAAACAATTATATTGTATTATATTATATTATATTATATTATATTATATTATATTATATTATTCAGAACTTTGGGGTCAGTAAGATTTTTTTTTTAAATAATACTTTTATTCAACAAGGATGCATTTAAAGACATTTACAATGTTGCAAAATAATTCTATTTAAAATCAATATGCAATTACTTAGTTAATTTTTTTTATCAATTGACAGCACTAAAAAATTGGAATAAATCAGAATAACATGCATTTTAAAATATAAAAAATAGAAGAGTTATTTTAAATGACTATTTTCACTTTCACTGTAATATTTATTTTTGAGCAAATAAATGCATCCTTGGTGAGCATAAGAGACTTTTTTTTTTTTTTTTTGAAACATTAAAAAAAATAGTTTATTATAGTATAGTATATTCTATTCCAGATTTTCTTAAGACATTTGATAGCTTAGAAAAAAAACAAGTTTCTATTCACCAATATTCTTCCCCTTACCTGGAGCAATATTTTTATATGTATATTAATAATGTTTTATACATATTATTTCTTTTTTTTTCTGTAGATGCAAAAATCACATTTTGAAACAGCGCACCAAACACAATGCACTAGTTTGACAGAGAATGACATTCGAGAGCTGCATCGAAGTGTTAATCGCTCAAACGTATCGTATCAATTCAACAGATTTGGAATACAGCAAGTTATATGGAGTACATTAATGGTTCTTTTTGTTTGTGTATGTACATTATTCCATATTTCTCATTTTGTATACCACAGAAAAAAAATGGGTTTGCATATGGGTTGGTAGCAGCAAGAGGGTGAGTAAATAATTTTCATTTTTACGTTAACTTTCCTAAATTAGACATTTTTTGCACATCGAAGGTTTACAACACATGATTAATCCCACCTCTCACTGAATGTACCACAGCATTCATACAGCAGTGTTATTCTGATGCCCTCTTGGTAAATTCAACACTATGTCCTTGCTTTGATCTATTCTTATTTACAGCTTAAAATGCATTACTCTTGAATTAGTCTTTTTGGTTGACATGAGTATGTGACACTGTAGTGAACCAAGGCCCCAGCTGAGGAGAGGAGATAGGAGACAACAGAATACAGCACATATCTCTTCATGCAAATGATGCTTTCATGCAACATTTATTGAGATACAGGTGCTGAGCCACAAGATCACACCCTGCCTCTTGTTCAGCTGAGCAGGCACAAACCTTTTGTGTTTACACAGCAGCATGCTTTTAAATAGTTGTACAGCAAGAACAGGACGGGCCGGCGATAACACCCCTTACCTGAGGGCAGACGGGTATGAATGATGAGAGAGCGTACAGCAAGTCACTAAGCAGTCAGAACAGCTACATGAGTCATGCCGTGATGATGAAAGACATAAGAAGAGACACATGAGTTTTGTTTCAGTATGTTTTGATTGCCATTACTTGTCATTTCAAAGGCTCCCATTACATCTACTGACATATAGGCTCCATCTGAAAGTTTAAAAATTCTGCCTTCGGAGGATGCGTTTCAAGGTACAGTAGGAAGGCATCAAGACACGTCTGAATCCAATGCTAGCTTCACTTCTTGTCTCCTAAGATACCTTCATGTCTCCTAAGATACCTAAGATGTCTTTGATATCCCACAATCCTGTGCGTCCCATTCTGTGACAGTTGAACTAAAAAATAAAGATGGCGTCTGAAGGTTGCAGTTGGTGGTCAATTTGTGTGTAAATGTATGTTTTTGACCAACGTTTTCTACTTTTGATGCTATTTCTAGTGAGAAATTACTAGTGTAGTAATTAAATACTCGCTTAGTTATCACCAAAGCGCACTCTATTTTGTACAGTACTCCAAGTACTTTTACAGATTTGCGCAAAACTTTTGCGATATTTTCTAAATGTTGATAAAACATTATTGAAATGAGGGCTTTTCCATTAACCGATGTTATGCAACTAAAATGTAATTTTTTCATCTCGTCATTTAAAAAATCATGGTGATGGATGTTGGTAGGTTTCCGTATATCGCAGCCACTGCGCTAGCCATTATTTTTAATCGAAAGAGACATAGGTGTGTTAGCCTTATAGCCTTATACTTTGGCCAGGTGTTTCTGGGAGGTTATAGTACGTGATTTCGCAGAGGAACTGTGGATTCAGAATTTCCGGATGAACAGATTTTTTGATTTGTGCAATGCAATAGGGCCTCTTGAAGCGCCTGCTGCATCATGCCCAAGGGTCTACAAATAAACGCATAGCCATAGAATGATCATGTGACTTTTACTTATGCCAGGTGACCTGTAAATGCGAGGAAAAAAAAAAGTCTCGGGTCATTAATGTAACCATGGTTCCCTGATAAAGGGAATGAGACACTGCATCTTAGGACACTAATGGGGAATGCCTCTGGCATGCCGGTGTCTGAAGCACTTGTCAAAACACGACAATGATATTGGCTGGCGACAGCCCATGACGTCACTAAGGACAGCTACCAAGGAGGCTAAGAGAAGCCACTCGATACTGCCATCCAAGCGGAGCCTTTGGGGCGGGGGCTTCAACAGGAAGACTCTCTAAGCGAGAGGAAACCCAACAATGCCAGCTTGAGGACAGTTAACCAGAGAGGCTCCAAAACAGAGCCTACCACCAAATCTATAGCCCTCATGGAGCCCACAGAGTGGAGGCTTCAGCATAACGACCCTCTATAGGGAGGGGAAACCTAACTACGCTCTATGCTAAGAGACCACCTCACCAAGGAGGCTCACAGAGAGCCATACTACTTAAACCAGTTATCTAAAGTGGAGCTCGGGGAGAAGAGGTCTCAGCACTCTCTAAATCGAGAGGAAACCTAACTACGCTTCCCTAGGTGTGGCTAGACCAGGAAGGCTCATAGCCACCCCAGCTGAGCTCAAGGAATGGAAGCCTCAGCAAAAACTCTAAACTCTCTAAAGCGATAGGAGACCTAGCTACATTCTATGCTAAGGACTGCTTACCAAGGTGGCCCAAAGAAGCCTAACACTCGATACGGCTATCCAAGCGGAGCTCTGGGGCGGAGACTTCTGCAGAAAAACTCTCTACCACCATGAAAACAGTAAACCAGGGAGGCTCCAAAAGAGAGCCAACCACCCAGTCTACTGCCCTCACAGAGCTCTCAGAGCAGAGGCTTCAGCATAACAACCCTCTATAGCAAGAGGAAACTACGCTCTATGCTAAAAAGACCACCTCACCAAGGGAGCTCAGAAAGAGCCACACAACTCTGATGGGTTATCTAGTGCAGAGCTCTGAGGAGCGGAGGTTTCAGCATGACAACTCTAAATGAAGAGAGAACCTAGCAACGATCCCTCCAAAAAAGGGTGGTTGCAAGGAGGCTCAAAGAGAGTCATACAACCTGGTGTAACCACAGCAGCTTGGCTCTAATAACAGAGGTCTGAGAATAACATTTCTAAACGAGAAACCTAGCAACCTAAAACACCAAGACTGCTTACCAAAGAGGCTCAAAAGAGGGCCTAACAATTTGATACTGCTATCGAGGCAGAGCCCTAGGGAGCAGAGGCCTCAGCAGGCGACTCTCTAAAACAAGAGGAGACCTAACAACGCTTCACTGGAATAACTCCAAGGAGGCTCATACACAAAAACTAAATTTTTGAGCCATACACAAAGGAGGCCCTGCCCAGGCTGAGCTCTGAAAGAGGGAGGCCTCACAAAATAACACTAGCCTCAACCAGCTCTAAGGAGCCTCAAGAGAGCCAACGACTCAACAGCTCCAACCTGGATGGAGTCGAAAAGCGGAGGCCCCACCAAACCACTCTGAATGAGAGGTGGCCTGACTATGCAAAATTAAAACACCCCGAAACCCAACAACACACCCACAATCAGTATCCTGTGCTGAACCATCAAGAGGGCAGGAATATAGCATCCTAGGACGCAGTGCAAGTTATGGGAGTTTTTGCGAAATTGGCGCATTTCCATTGAGTGTATTTTCAATTCTTAAAGGGGTGGTTCATTGCGATTTCACTTTTTTAACTTTAGTTAGTGTGTAATGTTGCTGCTTGAGCATAAACAGTATCTGCAAAGTTACAGCGCTGAAAGTTCAATGCAAACGGAGTTATTGTCTTTTAAAGTTATGGCAGTTTAATGCCTACAAACACGACCGGTTTGGACTACAACAAGCTTCTTCCCGGATTGGTGACATCATAAACCCTGCAAAACACTGCCCCCGGGAACACGCAACAAAGTGGGCGAGGCCATGTCACGCGGCATATGGAAGCGGAAGAGTTGTCTACACTGGACACGAGCGGCGCGATACGACGCATCAAAAGATAATAGAACCCATAATAATATTCAGTGATAATTGTCTACACTGGATGCGGCGCGGAAGACAGCTTCCAGAATCTACACGAGTTCAATGCTGGATTTGCACCAAGGCTATTACTGAAAGATGAAGCAGTTCCCACTTTAAAAGCAGAAACTGCTGTTTATGGGCCCCTAACTGTAAGTACGTTTTATTGTTTGTACATGTTTTTTAAATGTATAGTTCTGTTGCTATTTTTTGGTTGCATCAAGGACGTAAACAAAGACCAACGCGCTTTTGCTTCGCTAGCCAGTTAGCTCTATTGCAAGTTGCAGTAAGTTCTATTGCATACTTCTCCAACAAACGCCAACAAACACCAACAAACTTCTATGTTCATAGACAAACAGTTGTTCATGCTATAAATTAAACGCTACCTTTACAAAAATGCTACTACTCAGTCATGTATTCAGCTACAGTAAAGCTTTAATCAGGATAAAACCGTATATTTAAAGCTAACAAACAGCAGTAACATTTACAAGTGACAGCATCTAAACACTTTGACACAGATACAAACGGAAATAAACCGTGCTTGCAGAGGTTCTGCTTGACCCTTTTCATCATTACTGCTATCTGGGTCTGATTCGGGCTCAATTTGATAATATAGACGCCATTATTTACATTTCCACTGAAGCACATATATCAACTAATGGTAAGGGGCATGGCGTTTCCGGACGCTTCAGCGAATCACAATACACTGGGCCAGCTAACCAATCTGAGCACATTGTGTATTTCGGAGGGAGTGGTATCATAGAAGCAGGAAGTCAATCCGGCCATTCAAATGACAATGGAAACAGCGGTGTAAAATAAAGGTAAAATATATGAAAAATACAGAGTTTTTTAAAAAACTAAGCATTAAGACACGTTAAACTGCGCCCCATAAACACAATCAAGCCTAGAAAAAAAACAGTGAACCACCCCTTTAATTTCAATTTGCGCTATTTGAATGGTAATGGAAATGCAGCTATTGTTAAAAATACAGTTAATCGCTGTATGTGATGTTTGATGTCACAGAAAATTCAAATGATGCAAAGGGAATCACACTGTAATGTCTAACAGTGTACACTGGTCTGCCACATTAATGGTTGCTTCTCTGTGCATCAGTACAATTTGCAGCTGGTGGTTCAGCTTTTTGGGCAAAATCTCTGAGGAATCCCATGCACAGAACAAAAGCTTTTCATTTTCTGAGGTGTTTCTTGCTTCCCTTTTTCATTCCCTCTTTTCATTTCTTCCCTCCCTACACAGCTTTTTTGCACTTCTGTCTGTGTTAGATTGAGATTGTATCCCATTCCAACCATTCAGTAAACGGCCTCCCTCTGCATTTGGCCTTATCTTCTCTGCTGCATGATTGTATCTCTGCTCCTATATTGCAATGCATTGCAAAAAGTATGTGCGGCTGTACATGTGTGGTTGCAAGTACATCCTTTTGTTATTTTTTCCATTGTTTGACAAGGTAATTTCAATAGAAAATGGTCCCTGTTATCAATGCGAATGTGGTGAAGTGAAATTCTGAGAAGAATAAAATAGAAGTTATGACTTAATACTTCATAATTGGATGGCAGCAACGGATTGATCAGTTATCCTGTACAACCTCAGACACTCAAAGGGACTGTGCAAGTAGTGCATCGCAGGAAATGTGAGTAACAGACAGTCTATATACCAAACAATGACATTCAGTAAAGAAATGACTATGCTGAAGTCATTTAGGATGGTTTCATCTACTGACCTTGATGCGACGATGTCAGCATCTGCCTTTCACGAGGGTGTTACATTAAAGCCATGTGAAATGATAGCTTTACACTTAATATACATTAGAATAGCTGAAAGCTGTGGTTTCTAAAGAATCCGCAGCCCGGGCAAGTGAATATCTGCAAGAAAAGGTTATTTGTAAGAAGGAATTTACCTAATAGTTTTCTTCCCACTGCAGTTAGTCTTAAGAAGAGCTTTATCCTGCTGTACATATGGCTGCTATGAATCATGTATGTTAAGTAAGCATACTATATGTAGGACACCAGTGCAAAAGGTGTAGGACTTTGGCATCCATTATTGAGAAAGCTAGACCTGAGAAATGGCACTGAGGCCACGTACACACTGTAAAGTTTTAGGAGTGACAACCGCATTTAAAGGAACACTCCACTTTTTTTGAAAATAGGCTCATTTTCCAACTCCCCTAGAGTTAAACAGTTGAGTTTTACCGTTTTCGAATCCATTCAGCCGATCTCCGGGTCTGGCGGTACCACTTTTAGCATAGCTTAGCATAGTTCATTGAATCCGATTAGACCGTTAGCATCTCACTTAAAACTGACCAAAGAGTTTCAATATTTTTCCTATTTAAAACTTGACTCTTCTGTAGTTACATCGTGTACTAAGACCGACGCAAAATGAAAAGTTGCGATTTTCTAGGCTGATATGGCTAGGAACTATACTCTCATTCCGGCGTAATAATCAAGGAACTTTGCTGCCGTACCATGGGTGCAGCAGGTGCAATGATATTACGCAGCGCCTCTCACAAATGTCTCCATGGTTGCAAGGCACGCTCCCTGTGCAAGCAGGGGGTCACAGTTGCTGCGTAATATCATTGCGTCTGCTGCACCCATGGTACGGCAGCAAAGTTCCTTGATTATTACGCCAGAATGAGAGTATAGTTCCTAGCCATATCGGCCTAGAAAATCGCAACTTTTCATTTTCCGTCGGTCTTAGTACACGATGTAACTACAGAAGAGTCAAGTTTTAAATAGGAAAAATATTGAAACTCTTTGGTCATTTTTAAGAGAGATGCTAACGGCCTAATCGGATTCAATGAACTATGCTAAGCTATGCTAAAAGTGGTACTGCCAGACCCGGAGATCGGCTGAATGGATTCGAAAACGGTAAAACTCAACAGTTTAACTCTAGGGGAGTTGGAAAATGAGCCTATTTTCAAAAAAAGTGGAGTGTTCCTTTAAATGCTGGAGTGAGTCTTGTAAATTATCGTTCCATGTGTATACAGAACACGATTCACTCCCGAAACTGCAATGTTTGACACCGTGGTAACCATAACAACGTTCTGGCATCTCACGTGTTTAGTATCTGCTATTCTGACCAAAAAATATATTACAGTGACAAAAGACTCATTATGTTCAGCAATTTGCTCGCAAAAATCTGCACGCATGTGAAGCGCAGTTGACGGAGGCAAAGTGTTTTGCTTATGCTCGGAACGGCTGCTTCACAGAGCGCACTCTTGTAGTGTTGTCATGTCTACTTAATATAAGTGTTTTTGGGCTTGTTGTTTAAGCTTGGCTCATAAAGCGATCGAGATAACGGAGTTATTAAAGTGTGCAGGTGCGGGTCGTGATGTTTTGGTTTTATTTTCAGCTTAAAGCATTTGGATTTATTTTGGTTTATTGTGGGCTTGTTCTTCACGGTTTTTCTAGCAAGATCTGGCAACACGAATGAGTAAAGACTCGTACCGCTTTCCCTGTGATTTCTCGCACTGTATAACTGTAAACGACCGTATCAATTCCAGCGAGAGTCCCCATCCTTTCGCAGTGCATGCAAAGTGGATTTGCATTCGCAGGGGGATGGGGGGTGATGTGCCATCTCCCGGAAATTAGTTTTTGCATGGTGGGATATCTGCCTTTAAAATGACTTTAAATACATACAGTATATAATAAAAAGCAGCAATAATAATAATAATTGAATCACATGGTGGGATATCTGCCTTTAAAATGACTTTAAATACATACAGTATATAATAAAAAGCAGCAATAATAATTGGTTTAAATAAAAAAACAAAAGTAAGTAATTATATGGGTTTTATTGAATAACATTTAAAATACACAATATAAAATAAATAATATAAACAACATATGTACATTATGTATTATAAGAAATGCCTGCAGAGGCCGCTAACGGCCTGGTTATTGTTGTTGTTGCACTTTAAGGCAAATCCTTGTTTAATATTGTCCAAACAACATTTAATTCAAATGTCCATTTAATCTTCAATATTTGTCCACTTCTGCATGATTGCAATGCAACAGCCACTGTAATTTCTTGAACAAGTGATGTGAGGGTTTAAACTTTTATTTTGAAATTGTGATGAACAACAATTTGCATATTTAGGTTTGAACTTTTATTCTGAAATCGTGATGAACAACAATTTGCATAGAAACATATTTATGTATTCTCCTGTGTTGGCATAGATTTACAAATGACAAATGTAAATGATAACAGTGCAACTATGAATCACAAAGCGTTCCCAAATGTGCGTTATTGGAAACCCAAACAAACAGCATATGCAGAGAATGAGCTTGTATGGAGCAGCATTTACTGTGAACGGAGCCACTCTGAGGTACTGAAACACGTAGGCTGCGTCCGAAAACTGGAAAATGCTGCCTTCGGAGGACACATTTCAAGGTAGGAAGGCAGCAAGGCACGTCCAAATCCATTGTTAGCTTCACTTCCTGTTTAGTGAGATACCTTCCTCTGATCGATTTTTGAAAGCAGCATAGATGTGTCCTTTGCTGCCTTTGATATCTCACAATCCTGTGCTTTCCATTCTGTGACAGTTGAGCTAGAAAAATAAAGATGGTGTCCAAAAGTTGCATTTGCTGGTCAGTTTGTGTGTAAATTTACTTTTTTGATCAACATTTTCCACGTTTGATGTAATTTCTAGCGAGAAATTACTACTGTAGTAATTAAATATTTGTTAAGTTCTCACCAAAGTGGGCTCTATTTTGCGGTATATCATTCAACTGTTACGCTGCCTCAGAAGTCTGTCCAAAATCAGTTTCATGAGGTGCCTTCATGCACAAATTCTGCCTTACAAGTCATTGCCTGATAGGGCAGCGAGGCAACAAGTCAGCTACCTAGGTTTTCGGATGCAGTCCCAATCTGCACGCATGTAAATAATTAAAGAGTCACACTTCTCTGTGAAACCCGCAGCGCATGAATTTGTTTAATTGAATCGCAGCCTTTGTGATTTTACAATAGCACTATGCTCTATTATGATTTTATATGGTTTTAAAATATTGCACAGCCTTAGAAAATGGTCTAATAATTCTCGTCTGTGGAATGCACCACTTCCGTTTTTTTGCCGGTTACTCGACACCGGTAAATTGCAGTCGAGGATTTTTTTAAATCAAGTACTCGACTTTAATAAAGGAATCATGACAGTCCTAAACTTTGTCATGCACTTTGATTTTATTACATACTATATTACACACTGCCTGAAAGGCAATATTTGAAAAAGCATAATAGGGGTGGGGTGATAGTAGTATCATAGTAGTAGCTTAAGGTACTACACCTTTTGCTTTTAGGAATAGATAAGGTACAGAGTTGTACCTTTAAGGGTACTGCAAGTTGTTTTTGCAAATTTTTTTAGTCATTTTATTTTAAAGTGCATTTAAATTAGAGTTGAGTTTTCGGTGTGATTCGATGTTCAGCGTTATTTGTGTGACATAGGGAGTTATTAACTATGAAGAACGTTCTAAATCTGAAGTTCCATTTCAGTTCCTATGCTGCCTTAGAAGTTCAAAAGGTTTTGGAACAGAACTATTGCACTAGTCTAGTCTCATACACAATTAATGATAGTTCGAAATAATAGGCAAAAGAAAAAAATATATATAATGTCTCCTTACAAAGAACTTTCTCACTTGTCAACACTTTCCCAGGTCAGGAAGAGCGTACTTCAAACCTGTGAACAATGCAAAAGGTTAAATTGAGTTTCTTTGAGTCAAACCCATTTATCCTTTAATTAGATTCAGATAAATAAATTGTTTGTGTGTTTTTCATCACAATTAGCCTTTGAGCTGGAGTCTCTCTCTCTTAGTGCATCCTGCTTTGTGTATGTTCACCAGTTATTATAAATATTTAGCTTTGGCCCTATTTTGCTCATGTCTTTCAGATTGATGATCATGGGCCAAGGCTAATTACCAGTATGCTGTTGCTTTAAGACTGCATTCATAAATCTTAGTTATTTATAAAGATTGTTAATAATAGGAATGACTATAGTTCACCTTGATAAATTCATCAAGCTTGTTAATGACTCTGGTTTAAAGCTTAACGAATTACCTTGTTTGTGCATGGTGAACTCACATTGACCAACAATTCTTGGTCATGTTAAGCTATTAACTTATTTATTTATGTATTTATTTATATAAATATTGTATATTAAATAAAAAGTTGCAAATCCAGATATGACAATGTGGGACATACTGTTACAGACTCTGTCACGTTCTGTTTGTTTTCATATGTCACATGATCTCCTTTGTTCTGTTTTCCCGCCATCATCAGTCACCATGGACACTAACTTGATTGTCACAGCTGTTTGTCATTTTGGTTAGTTGCTCCATGTATTTAAGTTCCTGTTTCTCCTGTGTTCATTGTCCGGTCTCGTTTTTCATGAGTTGTGTTGCGTGCCTTCCTGTACCTGTTGGATTTCTCAAGTAAAAGACTTATCTTATCTCCTATCTCCTTCGTCGTGTGTTTCCTGCGCAAGCAACCTGTAACAGAAGACCGGACCAAACTAAAGTGATTGTAAGCGTCTCGCTTATAGAAGTTTTTTTTTCCCAGTTTCGTGTTCAGTGTTTTGTTTTCCGTTTTGTTTTCACCCTGTTGGCACTATGGACATTGCACCAGTTTTACTAATGTGCCTTGAACAGGGAACTCGCTCCCTCGAGGAACATTTAAGGGATTATTTGTTCCTAGCCCCTCTCACCACCTTCCCGGATGACATCCTGTGTTCGTTTCTGGTCGCCAGACTCAACAGCTCCACAAGAGCACAGTTATCCGGGAGGGGTCCTCGGGGGAGCTTCCAGGAATTCGTGGAGTGGGTGCTGGCGTCTTGTGGATCGCCTCTCACCGTCGGACCTGTCGACGATGACGCCAGCCTCACTCACGACCCAGTGCACAACCAAGACCACCCTGACGGCGAGGATTTACAGCTTGAGCCCACCGCAGGCCACGTGAGGGACTCCACCGCGACGTTTGAGCCAGCGCCTGTTGGAGCGACCGAGTCTGACCAGGTGTGCGAGCCGACTGTTACATCCACCGCCGAGGGAGTTCTAGTGGACATTGAGGGCATGGAAGTGAGCCCTACCCACCCTCCCGCCACTGAGAGTGAGTTTTTGGATGCTGCATGGGACCCATGTCATTTTGGAGATATTAAACCCTTTGATCTATTATCGGAATCTGTTTATCATGTCCCCAGTTCTCTGTCCCCACCCATCCTCCCTCTCCCACCACCACTCCAAAATGACTTTGAGACCGTTTCTTTTCATGAGGATATCTTTTCTAACCTTCAAGACACCCTACAGTCCCCAACCAGTTCTGCTACCCTGTCTTCGCTGTCTCCCATCAGCCCCTCTGTTCCACCTCTGCCTCCTCTCAGTGGCGCGGTTACAACGTTGGACTGCTGGGAGTCATCTCCTCCAGGGCTTCGGGAGTCCGTGGCTCCGCCTCCAACCTCCGCATGCTCCACTCCACTTCGACCCGACGTCCTGACTCCCACGCCTGCGCTCCTTCCACCCTCGGTGTCAGCAGTGACCGTCGGACCTTCGGCTTCGCTGGACTCCCTCGGTACGTCGGCTCCGCTTCGGTCAGACTCCACTCAACCTACGCCACGGACTTACGGGCCGTTCGCTGCCCTCCGGCCCTCCACCCCTTCGGCTGCGGCTAGCTCCGCCCTCCCTCAGGCTCCACCTCCGCCCTCGGTCGCTCCAGCTCAACCTCAGCCCTCCGGATCCCTGCTTCCACCTCGGGGGTCGTCGCTGCGGCTCCGTCGCAGTCGTCGAGGTCATCAGTGTCCTGTCGCAGCATCGGCTCTCTGGCTACGCGGTGGGCTCCACATCCCACGTCGACATCGCCTCCTGCCATCACCATGACGTCATCCAGCTGTCTTCCACCATGGCTCCTCCCTCCAGCGATGCCGCCGTGGAGCGCAGCCCTGGTTGTGCACTGGGGTACCATCAACCCATCCCTGTTCAAGGCCATCCACCAGACTTCACCTCCTCCTGCACCACCCTGGACACCTTTATTCTGCCTCCTCCCGGTGAGCCGTCCGCCTCCTGAACCACCTCCTACATCGTCATCTGCATCCCTTCTTCATCTTCCCCTCGCTCTACGGCGCGAGGACGCGCCTTTCCGGGAGGGGGAGTAATGTTACAGACTCTGTCACGTTCTGTTTGTTTTCATATGTCACATGATCTCCTTTGTTCTGTTTTCCCGCCATCATCAGTCACCATGGACACTAACTTGATTGTCACAGCTGTTTGTCATTTTGGTTAGTTGCTCCATGTATTTAAGTTCCTGTTTCTCCTGTGTTCATTGTCCGGTCTCGTTTTTCATGAGTTGTGTTGCGTGCCTTCCTGTACCTGTTGGATTTCTCAAGTAAAAGACTTATCTTATCTCCTATCTCCTTCGTCGTGTGTTTCCTGCGCAAGCAACCTGTAACACATACATTGTCATATCTGGATTTGCAACTTATATGTAATATTTATATAAATAAATACATTAATTAATTAATAGCTTAACATGACCAAGAATTGTTGGTCAATGTGAGTTCACCATGCACAAACAAGCTAATTCTTTATATTTAATTTATCTCTATGATTGTATATGCATCTACACGTATGCAGATTTGTCTTAGTCTTACTTGTTTCTCAATGTCTCAATACTAACGGTGAACTTCAAACACCAAGACACATGGCTGTGTTGATATGGTTAAATTTCAAACTAGTCTCATATTTACTTTGGAAGGATGAGTTGTCCCAGGGATTACCTGCACAGCTTTGTGGGGCGTATAGAGGATGCTGGGAAAGAATGATGGAACATTTGTGTAAGCCACAGGTATCTTGCTCTCTGTTTTGACAGTGAAGAAACTCCAGTCTCACTGTGTGTTCTTGCTGCAGATGCATTAATGTTGACACTCTAAATTGTCCCTAGAGACATCAGGTAAGGCTGTGATTGACAGTTCATCATGGGCCAGTGCCAGCTGTATATAATCCAGCAGATATTGTACAGTGCATCCATAGTGGCAGAGACCCAATACTCGATTTTGTTTGCTACAATCTAATGGAAGGATGATGTCTGGAATGAAATTGGGGGTTGATGCCAGTTTGAATCAGCCAACTTTGGAAATCATTGAGAAAAGTTGTACACTTCCAGTCAGAAATTCTGTATTGATGAGTTTACAAAACATTCTGTTCCCCACATTTTTAGCAAATATTCACTGTCAAAAGTCTTGAAAAATGTATCACTGGGTAATGATATTCTGTTTAGTCACACTTGACCTTAACAAACCATTCAGTGGATGCCTCTAACACTTGAGGGAATAATTTATGGCATGCATAAATGCAGATAGAGCTTATACTCATTTGGCTTTCAATTGTTGCTGTTATGAGTCATTTCTAATGTGTGAAACCAGTCTGTAGTTTGAAACGCTTCAGAGAAGATAGTGTACAGTAGATGTTCTGCTGCATGTGTTAGAAAAATAAAGTGTGCTTGCTGGAACTGTAAATATATTCAGTGGTGACTCAAGCTTATTACGTTTCTGAAAACATGAGCAATGCTGGAGGTTTCTTTTTTGTCTTTCCAATGTTGAGTAACATCTGCTCTCAACACTAAACCAATTAGACAATGAGCTCACAAGAATGCTAAAAGCAAGAAGGTCTGTGAAAGATGAAATTAAATGTAATAATTATAAACGTATATGAATGTCTTAAAATTAGTTGTTGTTGTTTTTTTTTTTCTTTTTTTTTTTGTTTTTTTTTTAGGCAACATTTGCCATTTTTAATTTGCAACTCATTCAAACTTAATTCTGAGTGAAACCAAATATTTAGTGTGAAAAAAATTCAGGGATGTAATTGATTTTATCTGTTGGGATTTGGTAAGATGTGAAAAGTGGGTTATATTACCAGTCTAGCTAAGACAATGGAAAAATATACTAGCAACCGTTTTAATGTGTGTGTGTGTGTGTGTGTGTGTGTGTATACACTGTTAAAAAAAATGAAAGGAACACTTTTTAATCAGAGAATAGCATCAAGTCAGTTAAACTCCTGGGATATTGATCTGGTCAGTTAAGTAGCAGAGGGGGTTGTTAATCGGTTTCAGCTGCTTTGGTGTTAATGAAATTAACAACAGGTGCACTAGATGGGCAACAATGAGACCACCCCCAAAACAGGAATGGTTTTACAGGTGGAGGCCACTGAAATTTTTTTCCCTACTCATCTTTTCTGACTGTTTTTCACTAGTTTTGCATTTGGCTAGGGTCAGTGTGACTACTGGTGGCATGAGGTGAAACCTGAACCCTACAGAGGTTGCACAGGCAGTCCAACTCCTCCAGGATGGCACATCAATATGTGCCATTGCCAGAAGGTTTGCTGTGTGTCTCCCAGCACAGTCTCAAGAGCATGGAGGAGATTCCAGGAGACAGGCAGTTACTCTAGGAGAGCTGGACAGGGCCGTAGAAGGTCCTTAACCCATCAGCAGGACCGGTACCTGCTCCTTTGTGCAAGGAGGAACAGGATGAGCACTGCCAGAGCCCTACAAAATGACTTCCAGCAGGCCACTGGTGTGAATGTCTCTGACCAAACAATCAGAAACAGACTTCATGAGGGTGGCCTGAGGGCCCGACGTCCTCTAGTGGGCCCTGTGCTCACTGCCCGGCACTGTGGAGCTCAATTGGCATTTGCCATTGAACACCAGAATTGGCAGGTCCGCCACTGGCGCCCTGTGCTTTTCAGATGAGAGCAGGTTCACCCTGAGCACATGTGACAGACGTGAAAGGGTCTGGAGAAGCCAAGGAGAATGTTATGCTGCCTGTAACATCGTTCAGCATGAACGGTTTGGTGGTGGGTCAGTGACGGTCTGGGGACATTATGTTTCGGTCCATCCGACGCCACCAGGTTGCACCTCAGACTGTCCAAGAGCTCAGTGATGCCCTGGTCCAGATCTGGGAGGAAATAACCCAAGACACCATCAGTCGTCTCATTAGGAACATGCCCCTACATTGTCAGGCATGCATACAAGCACGTGGGGGCCATACAAACTACTGAGTACCATTTTGAGTTGCTGCAATGAAATTTCAGCAAAATGGACTAGCCTGCTGCATCATTTTTTCACTTTGATTTTCGGGGTGTCTTTGAATTCAGTCCTCTATAGGTTGGTAATTTTCATTTCCATCAAACGATGTGGCATCCTTTCGTTCCTACCACATTACCCAGTCCATATCAGTATAGAAATCCAGCATGATATTTTTCCCCATTGAGATCTGATGTTTTCAAAGTGTTCCTTTAATTTTTTTGAGCAGTGTATATTAAAATAGAAAACGGCTATTCTAAATGGTACAAATATTTCACAATATTACTGTTTTTACTGTATTTTTGATCAAATAAATGGAGACTTTGTGAGTATAAGGTGAGTATTTATTAAAAAAAAAATAAATAAAAATCTTTCTTACCTCAAACTTCTGAACGTTACATTATCCAATAGCCAAAAATTCTTTCAGAGGATAAAGCAAGTTATTAAATTTTGATTTTAAGGTTACAGTATAAAGATTTTTTTTCTTCAAAATATCATGCACAGATTAATCTTTCACAGACTAGGAATGCGTATTAAAATAAAAAGGTCCATTTTGATTTCTTGCTGACTTTAAAGCATTATTTTCAGGCACAACGGGTCTTGCTGAGCAGAGGATGAGCTTACAGCGACAGCGTGCAGACAAAAAGCTGAATATTCACGTCTCCCAGGACCTTTTCCCCAACAAGAGCCCTGAGCTGATTACACTCCCTCCTCCCCTTCATCCCCGTAATGAACATGAGGAAAGAGGCCCCTGAACTTCACCTCTTCCGTCTCCCTCCCAACTTAACGAGATCCTCTCCACACTTCCACCATGAGACCTCAGCCTAATCTGTGGAGGCACTGAGGTATTATTAGAGCTGTAAGAGTCCTTGGAGGAGACGCTAGGAGCGCGAGGCCTGGCAGATGAGATGGGCTATTGGGAGGTGCACGGTTCCATTAAGATGGCACCAAGGGCCTTTGTTATCATTGATCCTAACGCTTTCAGGGAGCAGTGAGACTTACTGATCCATGACCATCTCATCTGTCTTGCAGGGTTTGAGGGAACTCGCTGTGAAATTGATAGCGATGACTGTGTCTCAAGACCTTGCCAGAACCAAGGCCGTTGTGTGGATGGGGTCAACAGTTACAGGTCTTTTTGACTTTTATTTCTAATTTTAGTTCTCTATTGTGTTTGTTTGTCTTTTAGCAGTTATGTTGCCCTCGGGCACCATTTTGTGTTAAAGGGACGTTTCACGCAAAAAAATGAAAATTCTGTCATTATTTATTCACCTCCATGCAGTTTCAAACTCACTATTTTTTCCCTTTTTGGAACACAAAACTTTATGTATGTCACACATAGGCCATATGTCAAGTTCTAAATATAACAGACAACAAAAAATCCAACAGAATGTGCAAACAGTCTATAAAGCATGGCAGAATTGTTATTCTTGGGTAAACTATCCCTTTAAGACCTCATAGGACAATATCAACATACAGTGAGAAACATTTGTTGAAATATATCTCTGAAAGAATTGCTCATAAAATATGATCTTGCTCAAATCTGTTCTTTAAATTAGAAACGTATTATTAGAATACAAATTTTAAATTAAACAAAAAAACAAAACAAAAAACAAATGTCACATTGCCACATTTTTATTGATATCATTAATACTGTATTATTAAAAATATTATTAATAATAATTTAATACCAAATAAAAACAACCCAGGTTATTTAAAAGAATAACTGTTCCATATATATTTTAAAGACTGTTTTTTGTGCTTGTGCTGGAATGGCCCATTTCAGATCCGGGCTTCACATTTCAATTGGATTGAGGTCAAAACTCTGACTTGACTTCTGCTTTTGCAGCTCAGTTGTTGTTCTGCCCAAAGCAGCCTATTTACTTCCTCCACAGCCTCTTTCAAGGTTTGCTGTTTTCCAGACATAATATGGTGTATATTTATCAGAAAGGTCCACTTTTGGCTTGTATGTCCACATGCCTTTTTTTCCCTTTGTAGTACTTTGGACTACACTAGGTGTTTTAGCACAATAGAGATGGCAGCCATTTATTTATTTACTGGAAAACAGTCAGTGGTTTTTCTCTGTGGTACCTTCACATCTTGTTGGGTCACTCTTAATGTGCAGTACATTCTAATGCACTCATCTTATAAAAACCATGGCACTACCATTCAAAAATCTGGGGTCAGTAAGATTTTTTTTTTTTTTTTTTTTTTTTTAAAGGGGACATCGGATGCCAATTTTCCACAAGTTAGTATGATTCTTTAGGGTCTTCATGAAAAGTCTATAACATACTTTGATTAAAATTTCTTAATGGTTGTGTAAAAAAAACACCCTTTTTACCTTGTCAAAAACAACTCTGTTCACAGCGAGCCGTTTCGGTGCATGTCCCTTTAAATGATAATGAGCTACTGTTCACCCCACCCCTATCTTCCGTGGGCGGGCTGTAAACACTATTTGGCAGGTATTGCATTGAACTCACAATTCTTATTTATTCAGTTATAAATGCTCAAAAACAATTAAAATACATTTGAAAATTACTTGTTAGTCATTAACTAACACCTTTATAAACCTTATTGTAGTGTTACCATGTTATCTTTACATAAAATGTACACAGTTTGTAATAAGACAATTACCTTAATGCATTGTTCATTATAAACATGCAGTTATGAATTACAGTGAGAAGGTTCTAAATAGAAATGACGACATATATGTTTGTTCGACTGTATTATTTTGATAATGAACAAGCTGCGATGTCACGTTTGCAGTGCTTTGTTGTGTGTGCGTGAGGCGCCGGCGCGATCAAACAGCCATCTTTGCAAGGGACTTGCCTCATCGTCATGGCAACGGTTCGTGGCCAGGTCAGATTACATCAGAGTTTGTTGTCGTTTGTTGGTAAATCATACCACACTGCTCAGACATTCCCCGACCCAACAAACGCGGATTAAACATGTTCAGTCAGGTGAAAACAAACTCGGACCAATGGCAACAGACGCCGACAGGGCTATCACACTAGCTGCATCTCATTTCGGAGGCTGCGTCCTGATCCAACAAACTCCAACTGACGTGTTTGTTGGCGTTTATCTATGAAGTGTGAACTGGCCTTTAACTTTAGCCGCATTCATTGTGGAACTTGCTAACTAGCACATTATTAGGAAAGGCGATTTGCAAAGATTCATAATAAAACCTATAACGTTACTCATGTCTTCTGGAGGTCAAGCTGGATGACGAATAAGTTAGTTGGTACTGATCCATCCTTCAGGAACTTTTTAGGAAAACGTAAACTTTTTAGTGCAGACATAAACGCATATATTCGGGAGCGCATTCCCTTCAAAAACAAAATTAATCCACTGCGTCTTCAGCGGCTCAGATGTCGAGAGTAAAGGACGACTGCTATGTTCATTCTTATATCCAATAACAAAACGCCTCAGTTGCTTTGGAGACATTCTTGTCTACACCTGCGCGGCATCGAAACAATGGCGGACTGTTTACAGCTCACTCAGGGCGGGTCTATGCTAAAACGGCAGTGTCCGTCAAGAGTCGTGGGAGGGGCAAATTTGCAAATTTACGTCACTTTGCCAAGAATCTGTGAACGGGTTGATCTGACAAAGTGCTTATGATTTGTGAGGATTGAAAAAAAAAAAAAGCACTGGGTGGATTTTTATCATTATAGGGTGGTTGTGTAGACACACTGCCAACACACATTTATGTCCAAACACCATGTATAAGTGAAGTTTGCATCCGATGCCCCCTTTAAGAAATTAATACTTTTGTTCAACAAGTACATATTTACACATTAAAATGAATACATTTGTAATGTTACAAAATATTTCTATCAAATAAATGCTGTTCTTTTGAACTTTCTATTCATTAAAGAATCCTACAAAAAAAAAAGTTGTCATAGTTTTCAAAAAAATATATTAAGCAGCACATCTGTTCAGCATTGATAATACTAAGAAATGTTTCTTTAGCACCAAAACAGCATATTAGAATGTTTTCTGAAGGATCATGTGACACTGAAGACTGGAGTAATGATGCTGAAAACTCACAAGAATAAATTAAAAGAAAAACGTTATTTTATATTGTAATAATATTTCACAATATTACTGTTTTTACTGTATTTTGGATAAACCGATTAATGAATGCAGCCTTGGTGAGCAGAAGAGACTTTTTTTAACTTATAAAATCTTTCCAACCTCAGAATTTTGAATGGTAGTGTATGTCTTAATACGTATATTGAATAAAATTTTTCAAAACTGAAAATCATGAGTTTTCTTTCATTGCAATTAAGTGAATATATGGTTGAATTTCACATAAACTTTGGTTTATTATTAGTAGTAGTATTAACCACCATTTAAATAATGTTTTTTTTTTTTTTTTTTTATGACAATTTTTTTTTTTTAATGACAATTATTTACTGTCATGTAGCTCTTGCAAAGATATGACAATGTAAAATCACATTTCAATTCCAGATCTCCAGATAAACAATGGAGTTTTTTCACAACTGTAAAACGATCCTCTTTTTGTCACTCCTATGCAGCTGTTTCTGTAAACCAGGTTTCTCGGGCCAACACTGTGAGGAAGACATCAATGAGTGCGCATCCAACCCCTGTCAGAACAGAGGTGTCTGCCAGGACCTTGTGAACGGGTAAGTACCATGGCAACACAGAATTGCACGTTTTCCACTCTATACCGCAACCCCCATAAATTGATTATGATGTAGGATCCCAAGTATCCTCTCTGAACTGTTTGTTTTTACTAGACGGTCTAGAAATGAGACGCGTTTGAGAAATGCTGGCATTATTGTCTAAAGTGCTGTGGCTTATAATAAAGGTCTTTTTTCATCCTTGACATATATAAGCTGCTGGTCTAAACTCAAGTGAGAATAGTTCAGCAGGTTCGCATCACGCCTCTATATTGGCTTTTCTCTACTAGATCTTCTCCTCGTTGTGCTTTAATGGGCGCCTCAGGGCCGCTCTTGGTTCAGTCCGACATATGGGCAGAGGAATCCCGAGGCCAATTTGAGTCCTAAATGGTTTGTCTCTACTTTGTCTCCTATCATGTACGGGCTCCCCTGTGATCATCTGCTCCCAGCGTTCCTCTGGAATTGCTTCCATCTGAGGGATTTCACTTCAGGTGTTTCCGTTTGCTTACAACTTATTCTCTTCCACACAAGTGCTCTTTTGACACGGCAGGGCTTGTTTTAAAGGAGATCGTTCTCAGCGGAGCTGTTTGACCTGGCCTGTCAGAAGTTGGTCTGTTTGTATGCAGTTTACAGTTTACAGATGTTTGCTTTGATAACCTTTGTATGTTACAGCAGACAGAATGTTGTTCGGGGCCAAGGAGGTCAGGCTTTAGCTAGTTAGCATTTGCCTCTGTTGGTAGATATCGTAACTACACCATCTGGCTGCAAAAAACAAAACAAAACAAAAAAAAACATTAATGGACATAAAAAAAATGTAATAATAATAGCCGCTTTTACACCGTCGGGCTGAACGGTTCTAAGAATGGTAAGGAACGGTTACACATGAGCCTGGTACGACACGGCACAAAAACACGATTACCGTTCTCGTTCTCTAGATGGCCCAACCTTGTTGGTAGAATCCGTGTAGTGATGTTGCCATTTAGGATTGGCTGGGCCAGATCGGCACGGAATGGAATGGTTAAGCAATGAGAACAGTTTAGCCCAATGGTGGAAAAGCTGCTAATGTGTATGCAACATATTAATCTCTAATATTTCATTATGTTATAATAAATGTTTCACATAAGCCAGATAGGTCCTTAATCTGCTTGTAATCACATCTCTCTTTATAAGGCATAGCTGATTGGTTCCTGCTGTATCAGTAGCCAATGGGCTTGCTGCTCAACTTTCAAATATTTGGTCAGCATTTGCTGTAGCAGTTGCAGTGCGCTTTCAGAAACCCTCCATCTCCCCAAGCTCCACCTGTATAGATCTGCTACGGGTAATTCATGTATGCTATTGTACAACGGCAGCATGTCTTACTTGCTCACAGCAGCGTGTCGTGTATGTATTGGCAGTAGCAAGACCAAACATATTAACATTGTCATATCCATTACCATGCCAAACACTCAGAGAGTTGTCATGACAGAAATGCATTTCATTAGCATACTTTTTTGTGTATTGTTTAATTTTTTCGCTTCTGCCAAAAACAGTATTTGTTTTTCATTACCATTTCACACTCTTTCTGACACTTTGTATCAAACTAAATGTTTAATCTGACATGGCTCCTAAAAAAACACTGTTATCATTTCACAAAATGTGAAAGAATTTTAAGCATGCTACATGGCCACAGATCCATCTAGCGCATGTTGTTATAGACCAGGGCTGCATTCCAGTTTTTTTATATATATATATATATATATATGCCCTTCCCTCGCTAACTTCACCCAGTCTCGTTGACTCGGATGTACGTCATTGCTTACGTTGCATGAGTGCCCACTACTGGTGGAACCTTTGCAATGGGCTGAACTGGAACGTCCTAAGCCCTTGATCACTTGGAATCCGCTATGGAGTTGATTATTTATTTTTTTTCCCTTACGAAATTGTTAAATGCAGCATTCTATATGTATAAATGTGCGTTTTAAATATATAAAAAAACAAATTATATATCATAGAGTTGTGTGTGGTGGGGTAAATTAAATGCGATATGCAGTGATTGTGGTATATGGAGTTGCCTGAAGTGTACATACGAAGTAGACTCCATATAAACTTTCCTCGTCCACTTCATGAAGTGGAACGCACTTCAAAATGGCGGCAGAGATTCCCCCGAGGGGAAGTGCTTAGGGAAGTTCACCAGTGCTTGTCTAAAACTCGAGTGGGATGCAGCCCAGGTTTCCCAAAATGGGGTTCACGAACCCCTGGGGGTTTTTGTGGGAACTGCAGGGTGTCCATGCAGTTGATGAAAAGCTAATAAATAAAAACGTAAAATTAAAATAAATAAATAAATAATTTTTAAAATAAAAGCAATCAAACTAAAACACTTACTAAAAAGATAAAATGTTTTGTTACCTGCATGTCATGTGCAGGTATTCAGAGAACTGTGAACATGTAAATGTGGTGTTAAATTATTTAAGAAAATATTCTTCTCAGTGGGTACTTCAAGTAAATATTTTAGGTCAAATGTGGTCGGTTGACCAAGCTTTGGAATCCATGATAGAGACCAACACAGAACGTATTCTGTGTAAACAGGCACTGACAGTGTTTTGCTAAGCTTGCTTGGGTTGTAGTTTGCTGTCAGATTTGATGTAGATGATACTGCCCTATCTTTTGGGGGAAAAAAAACAAAAAAAAACACACAAAGGCACTTTGTGACATTTATTTGTATCATTACAAAAAAAATTGTCATTATTTACAGAGGTAAATTCAAACTATTTTATGTTTCAGTAGACTGAAAGACTGAAAAGGAAGATATCTTAAAATTACATCATGTTTTTATAGTACATCAAACACTTTTATTTCAAAAGATCATGAGAAAATCAATTTGTCATGATATAACCTCTTTAAAGACATACTGTACCAATCCCATCAGAACATCCTGTACAGAATTAAGAGAAAAAAGAACACTGAAGTGAAGAGAACAATCCAGAAAAAAAATCAGACTGAGAAACAAAATGTCTTATTAAAGTGTGAATATATTCTACGAGAGACCCCTTCCATCACAGAACCACTGAACTGGCCAAGTCCTCACCGATTAGACAGGTGACAGGATATTTGAAACCGAATCAGCTTGTCAGTCATTCTGTCCAATGATAACAGCAGCCAAAGTCATGATTTACACACTCTTCAGATTTTTTTGCTGTCAGTCAAACTTTCTCCTGTCAGTCAGTTTTCTTAAAAACTCTCCATGCATGCAGATGTGGCACAGTTTTGTTTGGCAGACATCTGTGTCACAACGATTTAAATTGTGCAGTCAGAAAGAAGATTTGGCTAAGAATGTTCTTTTTTTGCATTTCCAGTTTCCAGTGCAACTGTGTCCCCGGATATTTCGGAATGCTTTGCAACCTGGACATAAACGAATGTGACGCTTCCCCTTGCCTCCATGACTCTGTGTGCATCAACAAACCTGGGGGATTCATATGTGTCTGCCGTGCTGGCTTCTCAGGTACGTCCCCCTCGGCCAGAGCCTGAGACACAAAATCAATGAGAGAAACCAGGGCTTATCGTGTCTACAAGGGCTACGTTCCCCCAGCCTGACAGATTCTTAGTGGAAAGAACACACAAATAGCTCATCAGCACATTTACCACTTTAATTAGATCTCACACTCCCACCTATATCTGCGCACACACACACACACACACACTCACATACACAGATTCACCTTGAGTTAACTAAACACCTCCTCTTCATCCTCTGCATTTTAATCAAGTACTTCCTTGTTTCCTCCTCAGTTCTTTTTTTTCTTTCACTATTTTCCTATTTCCCCAGGGTGGTCTCATCCTTATTCATTGGGTATTTATTCATTTTTGTATGTTTGGATAGGCACTGAATTGTACAATATCAACATATTGACAGTATCTAATATGCAAACACTTTACAGACGTACAAATCTTTACGAATCTTCTGAAAGCTTTTAGAACTGAACTTACAGGTGAGTAAGTGTAGTACTCAGAATCAAGCCTATATCCAGGCTCTGCTTTCTTAGTAAATGATGGGGCATTAAAAACGATAAAACATTTTTAAATGCCAAGTTTACTTATAAATGAAATCCAGATGGGATGTTTTTTGCACGCCCTGTATACTGTAAAAAGTTCCCTTGAGGAGATATTTCTACCTGATCTAAACCTTAAAGGAATAGTTCACCCAAAAATGAAAATTCTCTCATCATTTACTCACCCTCAAGTTGTTCCTGTATTAATTTCTTCACAAAAGAGATACACAAAAGAGATATTTTGAAGAATATGGGTAACCAAACAATATGGCCCATCAACTGTTTAGTTACTGACATTCTTCAAAATATCTTCTTTTGTGTTCAGCAGAAGAAAGAAATTCATACAGGTTTGGGACAACTTAAGGTTGATTAAAATGATGACAGAATTTTCGGTAACACTTTATTTTAGGGTCTTTTAATGAGTTGCTTATTAGCATGCATATTACTAGAATATTAACTATTTATTAGTAATTATTAAGCACATATTAATGCCTTATTCTGCATGGCCTTATTCTGCATGACCTTATTCTACATTCTTAATCCTACCCAATACCTAAACTTAACAACTACCTTACTAACTATTAATAAGCAGTAAATTAGGAGTTTTATTGAGGGAAAAGTCGTAATTAATAGTTTATATGTGTTCCCTATACTAAAGTGTTACTGAATTTTCATTTTTGGGTGAGCAACTATCCCCCTGTGAGCAACTATCCCTTTAAGTTTAGCTTCGTTGGTGCAGCCTAATGAGTTTGGGTTGGTTCAGTGATTTTAAATATTATTTTGACTGATTATTTTCTTGAGTAAAATCATTTAGTAGATGGTAGCCCATAAAGGACTTTTTTCCCTGTTTTTTTTAAGGTAATTTATTTATTTTTTTAGAGAAAAAAGTTGCATTTTTAAATAAAAAATAATAATAATATTTCATAATATTTCTGTTTTTACTGTATTTTTGATCAAATAAATTCAGCCTTTGTGAGCACAAGAGACTTCTTTCGTTTAAACTTTTGAACAGTAGTGTTAAAGCTGAACAGGTATAAAAATATAAGTGTAACAGCATCGATAATTACATTTAATATGTGATTTCTGAGTTTTTGTGTTGTCACAATTGTCCCAACAATCTTTAAACATATTTAATCATTTTCTTTTATTAAAAATACAATAAGTAAGGACTAATTGACGATGGGCCATTGAATTCTTAGAAAATAATGCACACCTGAGGTGGTAATGTTACACCTCGGGTGTGCATTATTTTCTAAGAATTCAATGGCCCAGAGTCAATTATTCTGCTTATACTACGGTTACCACACCTCAAGACACTGTTTCGATGGTGTATTTCAAGAAATTTGTGAGGTTTTTGTCCTTAAAACACTCTTGTGTGTGGGACAAATTTCTTACGCATCTCATCCCAAGCCTCCGTTGCTAATTCCAAAACGTCATTTCAGAACTAGTAACGGAGGCTTGAGCCTTGATAGCAGAATAATACCCTTGATACAGTTATTAACGTACTTGAGAGAGAGAGAGAGAGAGAGAGAGAGAGAGAGAGCATATGTGAATTAGCCTACCTGAGTGTCTGTGCTTCTCTCACGGCAGCAGTGTCTCTACGAATAGCGAAACGAAACTAATACGTTTTTCTACCTCAAGAATCGCAGTTATTACCTCGCTGGTGAGTCATTTTACTGATTAATTCGTCAGAGCAGCGCTGAAAACACGTTTCTGTGCGAGTGTGTGTCCGTACTAACGTTATACAGTACATGTGTACGTTTGAGAGAGAGAGAGAGAGAGAGAGAGAGAGAGCGCGAGAGAGTATGCGCTTTCAGGACACAATAAAACGTATTTTGTGGCAAAAACCATGACAATTTTTCCTCTTTCTTCCTATTGTTTACTTTATTTATTTGCTTGGTCGGTGTCATTATGGGTTTTGTTTCTTTTGCGGTTGTAGGCTGTAAGGACCTATTGAGATAACTGAAAACATTTGGCGCAGTGATATGGAACTGTAATGCGGTCAAGACCTGCCTAGAACTACTTTAGCCGTGCGTTTCCCTGAAAATAATTGCACACCTTAGAACGTTGATCAACTAATCAGATTCAAGCATTCAATAGCCCTGTAGTATAAAATCAAACTATTCACAAAGATTTGTAAACATTTGCACCTCTCTGAAGTTGTATGTACAAAACCTTACGCTTCAGATACCATCAATACATGGATGTTGTATGTTTCAGGACCTATTTAAACATGTGCTAACCTCAATTTGCATACATACACCTAAGAATACTAAGGACATTACGCTGCTAGCCCACTTATCAATGCTGTTTTAGAAAAAGAAAAAAAAACGTAATCTCAATCGCCATCAGCCGGCTTGAAGATTAATTTCATTTGTCTTTTGTACTGTATCATCAATTTATCCTCATCCTGCCGAGGGGAAAGAGGGAAATCTCAGAGGCACATAAACTCCTGGGAGAGCTCAGCCTGACACACAGGCCCTAATTCCCACAGAAACCTCTTTTATTATCAGGCCCCACTCTGCCTTGCACCAGTCATTACTTTCCTCTCAGCTCTGAGCTCATCTGAGGAATCGGACGCATCCCCTGAGAGCTCAGGCTGGAGGATATATTCTGGATTGGTTCAACCAACTGGGGCTCAGAGGAAATATTTGCCCTAATAAGACATGTAACGGCATCGCAACTTCTCGAGAAGGCGGAATCAAAGATACAAAAGGCAATATGCGGCAGCCTGCCATCCGACGTGTCTCTACAGCTGATCTGCAGTGAAATGATTTTTAAATTGAAATGGTGTTGCTCAGGCACGCCATATAATGTGCCTCGTTCAGTCAAGTTACGTTATTTGTTATATTGCTTTGATCTAGCAAGTGTCTCCTTTATTGTGATCGGCAGCTTTACATGAGAAAATGCAAATAAAGTTGATACAATATCTGTCTGTTATATTATTATTTGATTATGTAGCATCTTTCTCTCTTATTTCATCTTCTCCGTGGTGTTTATTTCTCTTTTTCATTCGTTTTCCTTCTCTGGCTTTCTTTGCTTTCCTTTAGTTCTTCCCTTTTTTTGGTCTCTTGGATAGAAAATCTGATAACTCACTGTGGGTTTGAGAAGTTCCTGCAGAGAGGAGTAATTGAGGAGTGGAGGAGAAGATTATATGGGCTTTTCTCTCCTCTCAGATGAGTACAGTGAGCACCCTTAAGAAAGCCAACATTAGGATTAACCCAACAGCTTTATAATCTCTCCCCTGCTTGGCTTCTCATATTCTACAAATTCTGATAGGACGGCGCATTATTTGTCAAATCAGACAAGGAAATGCCGATTAAGAGGGTTTTGTATAATCTCATTAGGAGCGCTGACAGTGTAAATGTATTGTCTATGATGTGAGGCTGGTGTGCACTTCCTTACAATTTACAGTCTTAATAGTGGCGTACGAAGCAGTGAGATACAAATTACTTGATTGATGGCTGACTATAAACAGCATGTCTTGACTGAATATCAAAAACCACGGTTCGTGTTTTGGGGTTAATAAGATTTTTACAGTTAATTCATACCCAGTCAATACACTGACACTTTGTTGTGTTTGCGGATGACTATCCGGAGGGAAATAAATTCATTACGGCTTAACCAGGAGGTCAATATGAAGGGAATTAACAACGGTCTGTGAATGAGCAATTGGGAAAAACACTTTAATTAGAAGATGTTAATGATCTGCCTCATTGTTATGTTTGAGTTCCTTTATTTATCCACGTTGCCTTCGAGACACACCAAAACACTTCAGCTTGAAGAACAGCACTAAGAAAGGTGGAAAACTTCTTTAGTGAGAAACACCACGGCTAGATGTTTTTCTCGCTGGCTGCGTTTTGGGCAGTAATTGAAATAAAGCTTTAATTTATTGTCAGTGCATGTCCTGAACTCCGGCTGATGGTGTCGCTTTCGCCCGAAGTGACTGAATTATTTGTGTAGTCAAGCGTGAATTAAGTTTACATTCCTGTAATATCAGCATATGATTCATAATGTTTAAGAGATCACTTTTGCTCTTTATTTAGATGTCTCGGGGCTTTTGGAAATGGTTCCATTTGTTTGTGTAGTTACAGGGAGGAAGAATAATGGCTGTCTGCTCTTTAGTATCGCAGCTCTTTGGCTCTCGTTTTTATCTCCGTCATTTGTCAACCTGTCCCAGGGTGTCTACAGAGTCTTACTTGCCTCTGGATTTTACTGGCTCTTCTTAACTTATTGAATTTACAGCTTTGTTCCAGGTAAATTATGACCTATTAGGGTGTTTTGTTACTGAACCTTTTTGTAGTGGATTTTACGTCATTCAACTTGGTTGTAAATCTAGGTTAGAGAATAATGCACCCTATGTTACCTGGTCACATAGCAAAATAGAAAATTAGAAATACGCTGCAAATTACAAAAGTACAAATCCCTGCCGTTTCTGGGTTAAATGACCATTAGTGGCTCTAAAACACTCCTCTGAAACAAATCAAAATTAGAGGGAAAATTGTCAGAGAATAACAATTTAATTGTGGTCTGTTTTTCACACAAAACTATTGTGTGACTTGAAAATAGAGCATAAATTGTATGAAAAACACATGCCTTACCATGAGTATATGATCAATTCTTTCACAAGAAATATCCAAATATCTTATAAACACAAATATAAATTGTTGTACACATTTTTAAAGTTTTCCTGGAGCTCGACTAGTGGAACATGGTGCTACCAATGTCAAGGTCATTGAATGTCTCACAAAATGCATACAGAGTTTGGTGTAGGAAATCTACATTCCTGCTCAGTGATTTAAAGGTTACTAGAGCATTCATTGTAAATGTGCTTTTTAACCTTATTAAATATTTCATTAACTGTTTTAAAGCCTTATCTGTATTGCGGCAATAAAACATGCTTTTCACATGGGTTTTTTTAGCAGTTCAGTTTGGGTTTTGCAAAAACATATTATTCAAATACGAGTACCTTTTTTCATGCATTTTTTCACCTTGATTTCCGACATGGCGTTAAATAAATCCATCACATTGATTTCCACGAATTTCTAAAAACTAAACGTGATGTATTTATATGGCTTTGATTTTGTTCTCCCCAAAGGTAAATGGTGCGAGATGAACGTTGATGAGTGCAAATCCAATCCATGCCGAAACAACGGGAGGTGCATCGACGGTCTTAATGGTTACCAGTGTGTGTGCTCCAGAGGTTTCATGGGCTATCACTGTGAGAGAAACATTGATGAGTGCTCATCCAACCCCTGTGTTCATGGGAGGTACATTAACCTTGCTGAGCTGTAACGATGTGTATTTCAAGCTCTGTGATTGAGAGCTTTGTAAATGGCCATCACAGCCATTCTGAAAGAGACAGTACCTGTGAGTCTTTTAAAAAACTAAATGTGCTCACAATCCTTCTTGCCAGCTCACTCTCAATTAACTGTTTGGCAGTCTGGTACTCAGTAAACACAACATAATTAGTCATTACCAGCTGTTTCTTGCATTTTGAGCATCTAACCAAGTTACTATAATAATTTGATTTTACATAAAGTACTAATGCCTTAAATAGTCACAGTTTGGGTAGAACAGATTTTTCCCTTGGGAACCATACCTGGGAAACATCTCAGATTTGTTATTTTAAAGTGTACAGTGTGTAATGTGGAAAGTGCAATTCCATCATGGTAGGGAAAAGGGATATAACAGGACTCAACAATGAGGGTATTTTTTACTGCCTAGATTGGACCAGTAGTTCAGATTTGTACTTGGAAATGATAAAAAATAATTTCTGGAAATTCAGCTATAATATAACTCAACGACAACTATAAGCAATAAAATTAAACACACCTATGCAGAAAAATGCTGACATGATTTGTACATATTTTAACATACTGATGCCTCCAACACTACTATTACAACACTACAAAACACTAATATATATGCATAAAAACACGTATATGTGATCAATAAACATCTGTGCTGGCTTGTCGAAACTCTCTCACACTGGCCCTGGACCATCCTTATTGTTGAGCCCTTTAAAATCTAGAAATAAAAAGGGGACACATTTCATGCAGATAAACATGCATAGGTTTATAAATAGACGCATCTTTAAATTTTATAATGCCATTATACTGATTATGAGTTTTTAGGATGAATAAAAGATACGGGTTGTCACCTGACATTTGCTGTTAAACCGGGAAATGAACTGTTTAATCACAGCCTAGTAAATGTTGCACTTGCACATTAATTAACCATCAATGTGACTTTATCAAGACAGCAGGGGTGTGAGAGTTGCAGTGCCATTTACAACATGACTTTCTAACATTTATAATATGAATTGACCATATATTATTTACAAGACCCTCACTTATGAAAATCATTTATACAAGCTTGTTGTTTTATTAGTCCTGACGTTCTGGTGCGTGTGTGTATATACTGTAAAGCCTCTGTCAGAAATCACTTTGCATCTTTCATAAATTATGAAATTATTATTATCATTTGCACGTCAGAGCACATGAACAATCTCTTATTTCATTGCAGTTGCCAGGATGAAATAGATGCATACAACTGTCAATGTGAGGTCGGATGGACCGGTCACAGATGCGAGATCAACATTAATGTGAGCATGTTGTCTTTGAGCATGTGTATTATTGTTATAAGTGTGTGTGTGTATATATACAGGTGCTGGTCATATAATTAGAATATCATCAAAAAGTTGATTTATTTCACTAATTCCATTCAGAAAGTGAAACTTGTATATTATATTCATTCATTACACACAGACAGATATATTTCAAATGTTTATTTCTTTTAATTTTGATGATTATAACTGACAACTAAGGAAAATCCCAAATTCAGTATCTCAGAAAATTAGAATATTACTTAAGACCAATACAAAGAAAGGATTTTTAGAAATCTTGGCCAACTGAAAAGTATGAACATGAAAAGTATGAGCATGTACAGCACTCAATACTTAGTTGGGGCTCCTTTTGCCTGAATTACTGCAGCAATGCAGCATGGCATGGAGTCGATCAGTCTGTGGCACTGCTCAGGTGTTATAAGAGCCCAGGTTGCTCTGATAGTGGCCTTCAGCTCTTCTGCATTGTTGGGTCTGGCATATCGCATCTTCCTCTTCACAATACCCCATAGATTTTCTATGGGGTTAAGGTCAGGCGAGTTTGCTGGCCAATTAAGAACAGGGATACCATGGTCCTTAAACCAGGTACTGGTAGCTTTGGCACTGTGTGCAGGTGCCAAGTCCTGTTGGAAAATGAAATCTGCATCTCCATAAAGTTGGTCAGCAGCAGGAAGCATGAAGTGCTCTAAAACTTCCTGGTATACGGCTGCGTTGACCTTGGACCTCAGAAAACACAGTGGACCAACACCAGCAGATGACATGGCACCCCAAACCATCACTGACTGTGGAAACTTTACACTGGACATCAAGCAACGTGGATTGTGTGCCTCTCCTCTCTTCCTCCAGACTCTGGGACCCTGATTTCCAAAGGAAATGCAAAATTTACTTTCATCAGAGAACATAACTTTGGACCACTCAGCAGCAGTCCAGTCCTTTTTGTCTTTAGCCCAGGCGAGACGCTTCTGACGCTGTCTGTTGTTCAAGAGTGGCTTGACACAAGGAATGCGACAGCTGAAACCCATGTCTTGCACACGTCTGTGCGTAGTGGTTCTTGAAGCACTGACTCCAGCTGCAGTCCACTCTTTGTGAATCTCCCCCACATTTTTGAATGGGTTTTGTTTCACAATCCTCTCCAGGGTGCGGTTATCCCTATTGCTTGTACACTTTTTTCTACCACATCTTTTCCTTCCCTTCGCCTCTCTATTAATGTGCTTGGACACAGAGCTCTGTGAACAGCCAGCCTCTTTTGCAATGACCTTTTGTGTCTTGCCCTCCTTGTGCAAGGTGTCAATAGTCGTCTTTTGGACAACTGTCAAGTCAGCAGTCTTCCCCATGATTGTGTAGCCTACAGAACTAGACTGAGAGACCATTTAAAGGCCTTTGCAGGTGTTTTGAGTTAATTAGCTGATTAGAGTGTGGCACCAGGTGTCTTCAATATTGAACCTTTTCACAATATTCTAATTTTCTGAGATACTGAATTTGGGATTTTCCTTAGTTGTCAGTTATAATCATCAAAATTAAAAGAAATAAACATTTGAAATATATCAGTCTGTGTGTAATGAATGAATATAATATACAAGTTTCACTTTTTGAATGGAATTAGTGAAATAAATCAACTTTTTGATGATATTCTAATTATATGACCAGCACCTGTGTATATATATGTGTATATATAATATATATATATATATATATATATATATACTAGTATTTTTCAGCCCAAAACAAATAGAAAATATTAATTATTTTACCTATTTAAAATCTAATAATAATCTTTCTTAAATTTGACATCCTTTGAATTCCCATTGGTTGTTTTACATGTATGTGCATAGTAACTTTTGATTGCCCTTTTTTATTGCATTTTCTATTTAACCATATCGCCTTTACACTGCAAAGGCAGTGTTTCGTATGTAGATTCTCATACACAGTGGACAGAAAGTGAGTGTCATAACAATGACAAACCCTAAAAGTTTGCACACTACTCACCCCTTGCCTTGCCAGCACTGGTATTTCCTTCAGAAAATTCAGATTTTTTAAATATCTTCAGCTGAAAGTTATTTAGCATATGAAAACCAATAAACATAATGTAAATATGCAATAATACAAGCTGTTTGGAGACTGTAAAGCATTGTGCATTCATTCACAGAATCATAAATCAAAATGAATACGCACATTATTCCACATTGAGAGGGCCGTGTCTGTCCAAAGAGTCCCTAGGCTGTAATGAAATCAAAGTTCAAAGTTTAACAGTGACAGTGAGTTTCTGAGACGTGGCCGCCACATTTCATTCTGGAGACAGGGAACTGTTAGGACAGACTATAGCATCACACAAGTATGAACTGGAGTCTGTGAACAAGAGCTCTGACACATACTTTTCTGTGGTAAGAGCTGAGTATCACTAGACCCACTATTGACAGGAACTTTTGACGTCAAGCACTGCCACAAGTGGCTGTCTGTGCCTTTTTTCCCAAAAATGGGTTGATTTGTGTTAAACTTTCAGTAGTGTTAACAATCAAATGGAGTGGATAGGTTGTGCTGCCATTTGTGGTGTGTGCCGGCATAATCCCAGCTGGAGGTCCTTGTCAAATCAAGTTGGTTTATTGTCATTTCTCTCCTGTATGTTAGGGGAATAACAAAATACAGCGTCTCTTGAGCCATACTGCAGAACATATTGTAAGTCTACACAAAATCAACTTTTTAACGATAAAAATAGGCAGTTAATAGGCAGAAAAGGGCTGTATACTACTGATGAGTGAGTTACACAAATGCAATATTGCAATAGTTAGGCATTTTGTTGTGAAATGTAGAATGCAGAAATTTATTTTTCGTAGTCCAGTGAATAACCAAAGAAGTGCATTTTTCAATATCTTCTGTAGAGCCATCAATTTAAAGGGGTAATGACATGGATTTTTTTTTTAATTATTTTAATATATTCCTTGAGGTTCACTTATAATATTAATAAAGCTTTTTGCCCAAAAAATATATGCAGAAAAACAATTATTTTCTACCTTCATTCTGACTCTCTGCCTGAAATGACCTGCTTTTAAAGGGGCGGCTTCTTTAAGGCTTGTCAGTAGGCCACTTTTATGATTGGCTAACGTCTTGGGTTACGACTGTAACCCTTGTTCCCTGAGAAGGGAAGAAGATGCTGTGTCACTAACACTTTGGGAATGCCTTTTGCGTGATTGCATCTGAAGCATGTGTGTGAAATCAGTCCAATGTCATGACAGAATGTCACAGGCAGGGTGATATCAGGACCAGTAGGCTTAAAAGCGCATCCGGAATGACCAGCATTAGCTTCAATTAGCTGAAACAAGTCGATCACAGGGATGCAGGAAGTATGGCAGGGCGACACAGTGTCTTGTTCCCTTCTCAGGGAACAAGTTTTACAGTTGTAACCCGAGACATTCCCTTTCAAGGGAGCTTGCATCAATGACACTTTGGGAATGACAATACCCAAACACCATGCTTACAAGTGCCTGTCTGTGTGAATCACACTAAGAAGAAAGCACCTGTGAACCTGGTGTAGAGCCCTTGTCCAAATTGTAAATTGTCCAATTGTAACCTCGGCCATGTCTGTACCATGGCATCCAGCCCCAGTGGATCTGGATGTGTGAGGGAGAACCAAAGTGGACAGTGTGTCGTATCCTGATACGCAAACAGATCTACAAACCCACAGATCCACGCAAACACACTCCCCATATGAGCTCCACCACCTGGGGGGTGAAGTCTCCATTCCCAGGGCCTCAACCCCTGTCTCGAAAGGATGTCTGCTCCCTGGTTTTAGTACCCAGGAATGTAGACTGCTTTCAGGGAGAGCAGCTTTCCTTGGGACCACAGGAGGATCTGGTGTGCCAGTTTATATAGTGGGCGTGACCTCAGACTCCCCTGATGGTTTATGTAAAAGACCACCGATGTGTTGTCTGTCTGAACAAACACACGATGGCCCCTCAGGTCTGGGAGGAAGTGCTTCGATGCTTGAAAGACAATTTATGTGCCTGGAATGATGGCCCCTCCACAGACCCTAAGCTGAGCGACCTTCCATGATCACTCCCCAGCCAGTGAGGAATGCATCCGTTGTAAGCATTACGCAACGACAAGGAGCCCCCAACACAGGACTTTGGAATAAAAACTAGGTCTTTGCCCATATATCTGATGACATATCTGTAGAACATCTCAGGTTACACATGTAACCATGGTTCCCTGAGAACAAGGAACAAGACGCTGCGTCAGAGCGCTAGGGGAACCACCTCCACGGGAACCGGTGTCTGAAACACATCTAATCTTATATTATTATCATATTGACCGGCGACAGCCCATGACATCATAACAATGCGACCCACAGTATATAAGGGGCGCCCAGATAACATGTCATCCGCTTATCGTCTGAAGAGACTGTAAGCAGGCGGGCCCCGAGGCATGGTTAAGAGACGCAGCGTCTCGTTCCCTGTTCTCAGGGAACCATGGTTACATGCGTAACCTGAGACGTTCCCTTTTATTTTACATATGAAGGCCTGCCAAGGCCGCACAAAGGCCTGGAACCAACAACTTCAACAGAAGGAGTCCCTTTTAAGGGAGCGTGGCTAGGGGGCCCGAAAGCACCCCAGCCAGTCACTTCTCAGGGGAACAAAGTCAACCCCGAATGCCACCAGGGAGGCTGACCTGGCTTCTAGCTGAACTAGTAACCTAGTCTGCCTGTACACAACAACCTGTCTGTTTCCTCAGAAACAGAGTCTCTAGACACAGATATCTCACGAAGAGACATCCAGAAAGAGGGACTGCAGAAAGGGCAGTAGACCAACTCAGACCGGATCTTAGAGACGGGCATCCTGGAGAGCAGGACTCAGCGAAGTACTATCGACCCTTGCAAGCGAGGGGAGTTACTCTGCTCGATCCTAGGATCTACAAAGCACCTATGTTTCAAGGCGCTAAGGAGGCCGTGCACTCTAAAAAGGAACCCTCGCGAGGGGAATGCTCACAGCCTAAGAGCTGATCTAACTGGGAGGCTTCGAGGGAAGCCTTCAACCACTGACCAGATTTAGGAAGCCAAGTACTCAAGCCCAACCTCAGGGTGAGGAGAGTACGAGCTCGACCTATCAGATCGACCAGGCTATAGACTAGAAACGAGGTAAATAAGGTTATCCAAGCCAGCAACATGCAGTAGCGTGCGGTCTCAGGGAGGCCGGAAAGGCCAACCACCTGATAACAAGACCTTGCTGACCGATACCCAGCTGCTGGGGACTCGCATCAGGGAGGCCAACAGTGGCCAACCACCTGGCATCGAGTCTTGACTGGCAGAGAAGTAACCATACTGTGGGAAATTCGCCTTCAGAGGGGCCTACTAAGGCCGAACATCTGGATGGCAAATGTTCACTGGCTGACTGTAGCCATTGCTAGCTGCCATGCACCCACTTATTAGGGGCTGGCTCTCAGAGAGGCCTGTTAAGGCCTGCTACCTGATAGCTAGCTGTCTAGGGCCTGCGACACTGGGGCTCACCCACAGGGAGGCCTTCTAATACACAGGAAAGCCTGCTAAGGCCAGCTACCTGATAGCAAGTCTAGCTAGCTGTCCATAGCCTACAACCTTGGGCTCGTCCACAGGGAGGCCTGCTAATTCTCAGAGTGGCCTGCCAAGGCCAACAAACTGAAAACAAGCAATAGCTGGATGCCAGATACCCACACTGCTGGGGACTCGCCCTCAGAGAGGCCTGCTAAGGCCTGCAATCTGAAGCAAACCCAATACTGCCGGGGACTAGCCTCCAGGGCGGCCTGTTAATGCCAGCCGCCTGGTAGCCAGTTCTAGGTGGCTAAACACAGCACCCACAATGTTGGGGCTCGCCTTCCGAGAGACCTGTTAAGGCCATCTACTGATAGCGAGTCTAGCTAGCTTCTGGCTAGCAGTACCCAACCAAAAAGGGGGACTCGCTCACAGGGAGGCCTGCTAAGGCCAACACCAAGAGGCAAGTCTTGCTGTTAAAAAGTACCCGCACTATAGGGGACTCATTCAAAAAGAGGCCTCTTAAGGCCTACTTATCCAAAAGCAAGTCATTGCTAGCTGCTAAAAACCCCAAGCCATAGGGGCTTTGCCCACAGGGAGGCCTGTCAAAGTCTGCTACCTGACAGCAAACTTCCGCTAGCTGTCACCCAAAGTACTGGGAACTCGCTCACAGGGAGGCCTGCTAAGGCCAGCTACCTGGAGCGTGTCTTGTTGCTACAACATCCACACTGATGGGGGCTCACCACAGAGAAGCCTGCTAAGGCCTACTATCTGACAAAATAGCTACCAGAAAACCCATTTACTGGGGCTGTTAACAGGGAGGCCTGTTAAGGCCAGCTACCTGACAGCGCATGTGCTGGCTGCTTGGGGCCCAACATGGTGGGGACTCACTGTGAGGGGAGGCCTGTTAGGGCCTACTACCCTATAGCAAGTCTAGTAGCAGAGGTAGTTTCCTATTCAAACACCTGGGATCTATCACATCGCCAACGAGCGGTGTACTCAGTAAAAGCACTTTTTACCCTTTAAGCAAGGGGGGTACAAACATACGCCAACATGCCCTGGAGGAGGCCCACCTGGGCCTACTACTCCAGATGAACATGGGCATCAGCTCATGGCAATGCTGAGCTACAAGGGAGCGTACTAAATGACCAACCCGCAGTGAAGGTCAAATACCGCTCGACCTGAGCCACAATGGTGCAGGGCAGATAACAACAGAGCTATAAGCGAAGCACTCAGAAAACACCTTGTTTACAAGGGAGTACAATCCGCCTACCCCTGAGAAAACTACAGGGTGGAGGCCAACCACAAAGACTCCATCACGACAGAAATAATATCTGTACTCTTTTTCATAGAAAAACCACCCACACTCAACCCAACGCTTGAACGCTAGTTCAGCGGGCTTAAGAGGAGCCTAGCGAGGGCCTACCTGAGCTCAACTTCCAAAATGCAGGCCGCAGCAAGCATTACTAACACAATAGAAAAGGGAACTGTCTATTCTGCCTCTACACCAATCTGCACCATGCAGAAGAGGGGCGGGCCTTGGCCAAAAGGGAACCTACACTCACTAATGAGGGGTCAGAGGCAGGAATGTTCAACAGACCGCCTTCACTATCCCTAGAACTAGCCTAGGCCAGCTATCAAGGCGGCCCAGGTGAGGGCCAGCCCGTAGCACATAGATCTACCTGGTGCTCCTCAGAGCAGCGGCCTCTATAGAACAACTCTCAGCTGAGAAGAGGCAAAATCACTCAAAATGACACCGCTAAGGTGGCTAAAGAATACCATAAATCCTTAGCTATCCTAAATTAATCTTAGGATGAGTGACGCTAACCAGGTAACAATGTCAGGCTGCCCCGTGGGCCAACACTAGACACTTAATCTATCTGAAGTCAAAGTGCTCGTCTCTTTGCAAAAGCAGCCCTCCAAACCTATAGGAGAGGAGACAGCCACCTCAGGGTAGAGTAGTTTATCAAGGTGGCCTGAAGGGGGCCAACCTGCAACAGAGCAGTGGCCTCAAAACCACTCTCAAGTGGGAGGAAGCCAGCTTACTCGCTAATAAAGAGAGATACAAAAGAGTGTGGTCTCACCAGAGAACATACAATAAGTGAAAACCAGCACACTCACCTAAGAAGACCCAAATGATACTTCTTTCTCTCTAAAAATCGTTCTAGCCAACCTACAGGAAACTTCAGGGCCCTAATTATTATATTTTTACAATAGATAAAAGATAAAAATTCCTTCCTAATTTAGATGGATGCCCATGCATGTCCTACACAGGAAACAGCGGTCTAAAAGAAATACCTCAGTATTTTAAATAGATACAAGACCTGGTAGCAGTTCTACCTGCGGCCACAGGGTGGCGACCTCCACCATGGAAACGTGGTGTCTTCCATCCTACAAGCCTGAAAGGGTCTTCTCACTATCAAAGCCAAAGGCAGACCATCAGAATCATAATACTCATTATCGGCCCAGCCACAGGCCTGATGTAAGAAGCGCCTGGGGTTAAAGAAGAACAGAGCCCAACCTGTCTGGTTGAGGTCTGGTTGAGACCTCAGCGGCATGCACGTCTTGAATGCCGCTGGTCAAAGCCGCTGCCGCGTATGCCCTGCCATTTACAAGAAAAGTGCTAAATAATACTAACATACCCATATTCCTTCCACAAATCCTACACAGGGAACAGTAGTCTACAAAGAAAATACTTTGTACTTAGTATTAAATAGTAACCAGACCTAAAACAGTTCAACCTGCGACCACAGGGTGGCGACCTAACACCATGGAAAACGTGAAGGTCTACCACTCTTTTCCAGCCTAAAAGGGCAGTATATATTTTTCAGAATATGTTTTGGCATTCTTCCATGCCCCTTCAACCTCAGTATGTAGGTCAGGAAGGAATGGAAAGCTCACTTGAGCTGTAGTATTATGGCCAGAGAGAAACCGATCGTCATTCTTTTTGAATGTGCGCGGTCTCTCTCCTAACGCGCTGCCATGGCAACTGTAATCTGCCGGCAGCGAGTTCCATAAACTCCCACAGCTCAGCATATGCGGGACAGGGTGGCTGAGAGGATTAGTCATTTACTCACCTCAGCCATCTCCTGCTCGGCTGGAAGAGAGCCGCTGGACTTGCAGATGCAGATGCAGATGACAATGCGTCCTCTCCCAGCAGCTCACTCTCGCGAGCCGCCGAACTGCGCGAGCGGTCACGCCCCTCTCAGACTGTTCGGCGAGCTCCATCTGAACGCCCCATGATATGAGTCTCCGCTCTGCCTCAGCGCGAGTGGGACCCAAACTACCAGGTCCAAATGCTGAACTCTCTTCCCTTGAAAAGAGAGCCAGACGAGAACGAAGCGTTCTTAACTTAGGAAAATGCTACAGTTTGCACAGGTAACTCCCTCGAGAATTCCCCGTGCATGCTCTTCTCCTAGACAGAGAACGCACAGCTCTTGTGTGTCATCTGGTGTCAGATAACGAGGACACGGATCCACACACTTAGTAAACCTTCTAGTTTCTCTGTGCGTTTCATAATTGCCACGATAGTGTTTCATACAAAAACAGTCCCTGAAGACGAAAAGAGGATAACATGTTATCTGGGCGCCCCTTATATACTGTGGGTCGCATTGTTATGATGTCATGGGCTGTCGCCGGTCAATATGATATTGCCAAGATTGGATATGTGTTTGAGACACCGGTTCCCGCGGAGGCGGTTCCCCTAGCGCTCTGACACAGCTCGAGTTCCCTTTCGAAAGGGAACCCATTATTGGTATGCTTCACCCCCAAAAGCAAACCTCAGGAACTTCCTGTGTTGTAGAAGGATGGATACATGGAAGCATGCATGCTTGGGATCTGTTGTGACAAACCAGTCTTCAGACCTGATTTAAGACATGATCTGTTTCATGTCAGCATCTTGAACTTGAGATATTTTGACAGAACGATTTAGTTAGTCGCAGAACTAATGTTGGACGAAACGCCCCATCCTTCTTTGGAACGATGTAGTACTGGCTGTAGAACCTGGATTCTCTCTTGGCTGGAGGAACACGTTCTATGGCCTCTTTCCCTAAGAGAGTTCTATACTTCTTGTTCCATTACCAGTACCTGCTCAGGGCCAACCACTGTGGGAATGACCCAATGAATCGAGGTGGGTGAGAACCATACTGGTTCTGTAGCCTCTTTCTATGGTATACAGGACTCATTGAAACATATTTGGCAGAAGTTTCCATGCTGGCCTCTGGTGTAGTCTGAGTAGCCAACTCTGCGCCCTGAAGCGGATGACCAACAGGGAACAACCAAGCTGGTTCCTCTGAAGCCCTCCTCGGAGGGAGCGAGCCTCCCAATGCCGTAACTATCCAGGGCGGACAATGGGACATGAAACCGCTGCACCCTGAAGCACCGAGGGTGGCAGCGTTGGTAGAACGGCCTCCTGAGGGCACCAAGGAGGAATGGCCTCTGTATAATGAGACCTTGTATATGTAAAAATATGAAGGCAAATTTGATTTTTCATGTCATGACCCCTTTAATTTAATTATAAAACACTGATCATAAATGATTGTAATTATACTTATATTTTCTACCTTAAAAATCTGAGAATATCGGAATCCACGTTCGTTTGGTCATATCTGATCTGTCACATGGGAGGCAAAATCGGAATTGGGTCACTTGAACCATGTAATGTGAATGTGGCCTAAGTGATGTTTTTTGAAAATGTAAAAAAGTTTTCTGTGATGGGTAGGTTTCGGGTTAGGGGAAAGAATATACAGTTTGTACAGTTTTAAAAAAAAACATAAAACATGAAAACCCAACGTGTGTGTATGTCTATACACGCTCAATCAGTTGACAAGCCTAAATAATATAAAATTCTGTTCATAAATTCACATAACTTTGGTTCTTAATAGAATTTTTTGTTTTTGAGGGGTCTAGTGGTCGTAGTGTCAAGGCTGATAATTGGTTCCGTTTTCAAACTGGTTCAACTGAAAGGTTGCCGGTGTAGTGTGAGGAGCAATCCATAAGCCATCACCATTGTGCCCTTCAGCAAAGCACTTATTCCCAAGTTGTGTTCTAAAGGGACATCTAAAAGTCACAGAAACAAGTTCAACTGGACCTGCGTGTGATAAAGATTCTATTCAATCTTCACTTGTGGTCTACACTTCCCTATAAACAGCAAACAACATAATGTAGAGTAATAATGTTACTATGCAATTCTATCAATGCAATGACAAGTTTGTGTGCTTTTTAAGTATATATTTTATATGTATTTTATGTGTAAAGTTTTTACATTGTCCATATTATGCTGTTCATAATTCTTACAATAGGAATTTAAACACGTTTTTTTAACTAACTTAAACTCTCCAACAGATCTTGGAAATTGTATATGCTTTAGATGGTGGGGATGATTCTTCTGAATAACAACCACAGAATCATCTAAACACAAGTGTCTGATTAAAATGCTTCTATCCCTAATTGATTTAATACCTAGCGTGGCCTTAAATGTACCCCTGAGACAAAACACTTGGCTGCTTGGAGGACTTGTTTGGAATAAATCATTAGCTGCTGTTTGCTCCCGTAATGACTATAGGACGAGATCTGCCATTCTGTTTGTATACTCACTTACTGTATCAACTCCACTAATGCGTCATATATCTTTTTTTATATGAACATCTTTAAATCACAGAAATGTAATTAAATTTAGCCATGCAGTAAAAACTGTATTAGTGCCCTATGAAAATGGTATGATCAAGCAGTAAACTAATGCTTCAGTAAAAATTTATAGTAAACATTTGGCTACTAATCTTTAAAATGTACTATAATATTAACCAATATTTTAATACTATTAAATTATTGGTTTAGTCTAAAGAAGTCATTAGTATACATGAGATTTTGGTTAATTTTGATCCTAAGGGCCAGATTTACTAACAACTTATGCCAGCGCAAACCCTCTTTTGCCGTTAAAATATGCATTTGTAGGAGTTTCCCTTTCAGACGCAAAATTTATAGGAGGCGAGTATTTAAATGAATCATGCACAGTGATTTAATAAGGTTTGCGCTAGTCAATTTACTGGTATTTGTGCCATTATTTACCGCCCAAAAAAAGCATGTCTTAAACCAGATGCTAATTTGTGCTGCTCTTGGTAGATTGCATTGGTCATTATGGAAATGATCTGCTGCATCTGTGTTCTTTAATTTGCACGTTGTCAGTAGATCACAAACTTTCCACTCCTATCTGCGCTTTTTTGGAATTGCGCTCTCTTGCTAATTTGCCCTGTTTAGTAAATCTGACATACATGTATGTTAATTATTCTGAAATCCATTAAGACGGAGAAATATTTGTAATTTTTTGATGTTCGCTCACCCTATATATTGTAATATACACATACATTGTGTGTGTATTATGTGTGTATAAAGCAAAAATAATTACTAATATTATAGTATCACTAACTAGATATTGATATAATACTGTTTTGCAAGGTCCCTAATTTCTATTTTTTTATGTTAGGAGTGTGAGGATCATCCATGTCTTAATGGAGGCTCCTGTGTGGATCTTCTGGACAAATATGCCTGCATATGTGCAGATGGTTTCACTGGGAAGAACTGTGAAGTTGACCAGAATGTATGTCTGCAGATGTCTCTTAATTTCTCCCTGTGTTTCAATGGAGGGACATGTGTGGATGGACCAGGGGCCAACTTCACGTGCAGGTGAAAACAAGACTTTAGACATTATGTAAACCTAGACGAAACTTATGATCTTTTTCTGTATGATTTTTAACAATATTGTTTGAATTGTCATAATATTTTGGACTTTGTGGGCAGTATTTACTACCCAGGGTTATACGTTTCCCAAAACCATAGTGAGGGACCATTGGTTGCAGTCTACTTATGCTTACAATGCTTTTGGGCAATGCATGCAGTCCAGATCAGTGTTGGGGAAGCTACTGTAAAAAACTGTAGCTATCACTAACTATAAACAAAAAGAATTACAAATATCAAACTATTATTTGATAATGCCTCAAATATTGATATAATATTGTTATTCATAATTTAAAGCAATAAATTTCATGGGCTATAGTTACGAATAATAGTGGTAGTGCTTTTGAGTTTTCTCAGTAACTTCAATCTTTTGAGTCCATTCACCTAAAAGATTTGCTCAGATTCATTCACTGATTCTCATTCAGACTCAAACCACTAACTATGAAAAAGAATGAGAATAATTTGATCACAGATTTGTTCAATCCCATTAATTTGATCGCAAACAAAACACCACTAACAAAATGAACAAACTAAACACAAACTTACATTTACATTTTCTTTTTAAATATAAAACTTGTACTTAGTTACTGCCAGACACTGATCCAGATCCATTTCCATGGTTCCTCTTGGTTCTTTCTAAAGGTCTGTAAGGTTGCCAGAGTGGCTGATTATGCAGCAGCTGCTACAACATTATCGCTGAACTGAAGGGCTAAAATTGCGTTGTGGTGCATTACACATTCTGCATAAAAGGGCCCATCCAACACATAACATATCTCATTATCTCTTCCTCCTAAGACAATATTCTAATGTGAATAAGCCCTCTGTCCAGACTCTCTGATTAGCCTGGGCGATAATGCTATTTGCAATTCTCATCATGTCAGGTGGACAGATGCACGGACGGACAGACAGCTGTGGAATGAGAAAGCATTGTCTGTCCAAATGAGGCCTCATTGGATTGATTTTCTCAAATGGAAAACAAACGCCCCCGTCCCACTTTGTGTTTACTCTCATTTGAAATCACTTGCAGACTGATGACTCGCAGGCCGATTGTATTTAAGCCTGTCTCATTTGGCAATGGACAAAAGCACACATTTTAAAGACCAAAAAATTGGAGCTCAATCAATTTTAAATCAGCTTTTTCTCATTTTGCATAATGTTAAAGATTCAGAACAGACTGAGTGCTGATATGTTGAAATGAAAACCATTAGAACTGCCACAGACAGAAAAAAAAATGCCTCTCATTGGACATAAGATAATTGCATAATCTTTTGTGTGTGTGTGTATTAGGGCTGTGAATCTTTGGGTATACAGCGAATCGATTTGATTCACGATTCATGGGTGTTCGATTCGATTCAAGAACGATATTTGCAAATTCAGAACGATTCGATTCGAGATGATTCACATTAAAATTCGATGCGATTCGATTAATTCGATTCGATTCTCCATTTTAATATGCATTCATAGGGTTATTGAAATGCTTCTCCCAATGTGTCTTAGTCAGGATGAGAATTACACAGTGATGCTACATAACTTTATTTTAATAGCCTATAAAAATTGGCATTTGTGGAAATTTACATAAGCCAAAATTTTAAAAGGCTTTAAAAGTGTTGTTAGGCCTAGTTCATGTTAACTATAGTGTAGGATAGTGTTAATGGCTACACAACCTTATTAAAGTGTTCTAGGTACATTAAACATACTACTGTAATGCTTACATGGAGAGACTACCTTAGAATATCATGCACTTTTCCAACTAATCCTAAACTAACTTTTCTTCACGGAATAGTAAGAAAAGCCCTCTTTGTCCTCTTTATACGGAACATTTCCCTTACGATGATTCTGAAAGAAAACGCGTCGGTTGTTTACTGTTGCTGTAGTAACGAACGCAACTTTAACGCGCATCTGACTGATAGATAAACCGCACGCTCTTATTTCAGTGTTGTTAATGTTGTAGTTACTTCAGCAGTTTCCTTCGTACATTCAGTTTAATGACATTAGGTTCATAATTTCATTTATCATTCATTAGAACTGTACGTATGCATTTAGACATATTATGTGTTTGGTCCGTCCATGCAATAAATGCGCGCCCGTGAAAAAACGGGGTATGAGGGGCCGTACAAGCCATAATTCATTCTGGCACTCTCACACACTTACATTCTCCTTTCAGATACATACATTTCTACTCTCACACACATACATTCTCCTTTCACACACATACATTTCTCCTTTCACATACATACATTTCTACTCTCACACACATACATTCTCCTTTCACACACATACATTTCTCCTTTCACATACATACATTTCTACTCTCACACACATACATTCTCCTTTCACACACATACATTCTCCTTTCACACACATACATTTTTACTCTCAGATACATACATTCTTCTTTCACATACATACATTTCTACTCTCACACATACATACATTCTCCTTTCACATACATACATTTTTACTCTCACCTACATATATTCTCCTTTCACATACATACATTTCTACTCTCACACACTTACATTCTCCTTTCACATACATGTGTAAATTTTGGGTTGTTTTTAGCCCAAGGGCTGGGTAAACATAGGACAGAACACAGGTTGGTCTCATTTTACCCAGCATAAAGGGTTGATTTTATTAATTATTTTTTTCTATGATATAGCTTATTTAGTACTTACAGATTAAATTATCTAAACCAGTGGTTCCCATCCTTTTTAGCCTCAAGTACCCCCACAACTCCATCAATAAGGCTCAAGTACCCCTTTATCAACACTAAACAAAAGTAAATGCGGCGTTTATATTTTAATGCAGTTGTAACAATTACCTAATTTACCAATGAACCAGTTTTATTGATTACAATTCAGACTTGAAGATATTGGGAAATTTTAAATAAGAAACACAATGTAATTGTAAATGTAATTGGACATTCCAGCACTTCAAATGTTATTTTGAATATGATGACAAAAAAATGATTTATTCATCCTTCAGAGATTGTCCCCATTTGTAAAACTGAAAGTTTCAAGATGTAGGAAATCCAACATTTGATTGAAAACAAACACTTTTATTTAAATAAAAAAGACAAGAAAAATAGGCTGCCACTATGACCAGTAGATGGCGGTAGATAAACATTATTATTATTATTATTATTGGCTTATAAAGTTCAGCACTTTATGCACTAAAGTAGGAAAAGTCTTTCAAATCTTTAAATTACAATGTGTCTACTATGCTTTTTATGAGAGGATTTGTGAGTGTAGGACTGGCACTAAAAAGAAACTTATTCAATGTTTTGAGGGATATTGAGCCGAGTTTAACAAACAATTCTGATTGGCCATTATTTTCAACAGTAAAGCATGTGCTTGGCTACAATACTCAATGCTGCAAAATCATGTTGTAAATAGACACATTTGCAGCGATTAACGCGCCAGGTTGGGCTGAAGCAGGGGTGACTGAATGCACTCAGCAAGCCTATTACACCTAAGCGACAGGGGACATTAAAACGCTTAATGTACTAAGTGATATTAACAGACCAAACTTAGTAGCTAAACATCATACTAATAAAGTATACTACAGAAAAGCAGTTGATCCCAGAATTTGACTTTTCCTCCCATAAAACATGGCTTAATGTACTAAGACAGTGATATTAAATGACCAAACTCAGTAAACATCATACTAATATACCATACTATGTACAGCAAAGCAGATGAGCCCATAATATAAACGCAATTCGTTTAATTACACGTTGTTTTCCTCCCATAGAAAACCGTTATAAAGAAAAAGCTTAACGTCGCTTAATGTAGCCTACTAAGTGATTAAAGATCAAATTCTGCACAAAACAATTATTCTATATAGTATGCTTTATTAGTATAGTGTTGACTAAGTTTGGTCTTTTAATGTCACTGTCTTACTTACATTAATCCTCGTTAAGCGTTTTCTTTATGGGAGGAAAATGCTTAACATGTAGTTAAACGTGTTGCGTTCATATTCTAGGCTTAACGTGTACAGAAAAGCAGATCTGCTTTTCTGTACACGTTAAGCATTTTAGAATGTCCCAGCGACAGGCCTGAACAAACCAAGCAAAATCTAAATCTTTTGCGTACTCCCTGGAACACGCACATGTACCCCCGTTTGGTTAATCACTGATTTTCCATTTGTAAAATACTCCACATAACCACTGGTTTATGTTAACTTTTTTTTCGATACAGTTCTTATTTTTCAGCAGCTTATTTTATATAGTTTTTAGCATGCCTAAAAAATATATTTAACAAACATTTTATAAGTAAAAATGATACATTTAGGTCTAAAAGTTATTCATGTGTAATCAAAAGTCCCGTCCCGTTTCTACCGTAATGATGCTGATTCTCCTGCCGGAGATGGGCTCGCGTTCGGCGGCGGAACTCATTTCAGACCACCACCCTCCGTCTCACTCGTTGCCGAAAGATGCTTTGGCTGCTTCCATAACCTGCCCATAAACAATCAGTGCACAGTTCTGAGAACATATTTCAATATCCAAAGTATTTATATTCAGTATCTTCAGGAATAAATTAATTTTACGCAAGGCATCAAGTGTTTCCTTCATCCGAAAACAGATGCGACACTCGTTTACTGACATCGCATCCCTGTAGTTTGCTTTGTATTAAATAAAATTATTTACAGCACAGCAACGATTTTATAGATGAAATAAAACATACACAAACCTGTATTTCATAGACAAAATGCATCATGTCGGCGGGGCGGGGCGGCTCTGAGAAGCTGAACGTCACGTGATGATCGTGCCTGACCTGCCTTCCGTTTCCATTATACTCCTTCTGTTTCTACTATACTCTCTCACACACACATACATTCTTCACTTGCATACACATATTTTCTTCAGACATGCATGTGTGAGAGTAGAATATGTATGTATGTGAAAGGAGAATGTATGTGTATGAGAGTAGTATGTATGTATGTGAGAGTAGAATATATATGTATGTGAAAGTAGAATGTATGTGTGTGAGAGTAGAATGTATGTGTGTGAGAGTAGAATATATATGCATGTGAAAGTAGAATGTATGTGTGTGAGAGGAGAATGTATGTATGTGAAAGTAAAATGTATGTGTGTGAGGGTAGAATGTATGTGTATGTGAAAGTAGAATGTATGTGTGTGTGAAAGTAGAATGTATGTGTGTGAGAGTAGAATGTATATGTATGTAAAAGGAGAATGTATGTGTATGAGAGTAGTATGTATGTATGTGAGAGTAGAATATATATGTATGTGAAAGTAGAATGTATGTGTATGAGAGTAGTATGTATGTGTGTGAGAGTAGAATATATATGCATGTGAAAGTAGAATGTATGTGTGTGAGAGTAGAATATATATGCATGTGAAAGTAGAATGTATGTGTGTGAGAGTAGAATATATATGCATGTGAAAGTAGAATGTATGTGTGAAAGGAGAATGTATGTGTGTGAGAGTAGAATATATATGCATGTGAAAGTAGAATGTATGTGTGTGAGAGTAGAATATATATGCATGTGAAAGTAGAATGTATGTGTGTGAAAGGAGAATGTATGTGTGTGAGAGTAGAATATATATGCATGTGAAAGTAGAATGTATGTGTGTGAGACTAGAATATATATGTATGTGGAAGTAGAATGTATGTATGTGAGAGTAGAATATATATGCATGTGAAAGTAGAATGTATGTGTGTGAAAGGAGAATGTATGTGTGTGAGAGTGCCAGAATGAATTTTGGCTTGATTGGCTCTTCATAACGGGGTTTTAACGTTACTTCAACTGCTCAGGTAATGTCAGTGGTATGACCCATTTCCGTAAAACTTGAGTATTTTATCTTATAGAAAATAACGGTGATGTTTCCACTTAATAAAATCGTTTTATTGCAACAATAGTGACTACGCAATGACCTGGCAGCTTTATCAATGGCTTGAGCAGTGTGACTCAGGACTATTGCTATTATAATAGAGAGCTGTCATCTGCTCATGTGAACAACAGTGGCCGTCCTGAGGAGAGCTCAAATTTGGGCTGCTCAAAAATGTGCCAGTGAGAGCTACGGACGGAGCACGAGCACAATCCAGTGAAAGGCGGTAAAGAGTGCAGCGCGTATCTGTGAAGGAGAGCTGTGAGGGCGTGAATGACGGCGCACAACGTCTCCATCAATTCGCGCATGTAGTAATTTAATGTTTATATATTTTAAAGCACTGAATCGCTATAGAATCGCGATTAATCCAATTCTTAACATTTTACATCGATTGTTGACCGAAATTAATGATTCACGATTCAAAAAACATGTTTCAAGATCGATGCATATGCATCGTCAGGATTTGTAATCGATGCATCGAGAAAACGAGTGAATCGTTACACCCCTAGTGTGTATATATGTATGTGTGTATATATATGTATGTGTGTGTATATATATATATATATATATGTGTGTGTGTGTGTGTGTGTGTGTGTGTGTGAACGCCTCTGGACACTTTGGAAGGAGTATCTGTCAGTGTCTTTCATAATTTGACTGTCAGCACTGTAAGAGCTGCATTTCTACTCTTTAAAATGTGCCTTGTAGTGTTTAAGTGTGTACCGCTCAAAGAGATTTAGAATACCAAACAATCTGTTCATAATCATCAGTGTTCATAGTGTAATCACCGACTGTAACTACAAAATGCCCTGAATGCACGTACAATCACCATATGCCAACTGAGTGTCATTTTCCAGAACTTCCTCCTTAAGTTTTAAAGATTCAAATAATTGAACCAATCTTTAAAAAAAATCCAGTAAGTATTTTGAATTTTTTTTATATGCCAACAAACTCTGTTAATGAGACATTTCTCAGTTTGCTCGCCATCTGTGTGGCAGCGCTTTCACAAGCTTAGCTGACCATATGTCTGTCATTAATTATATTTTTCCTTTTGAATATTTGCTTTTTTGATGGGCTCAAGGATGTGGCTCGGAAAGTCGTAGCCTTCTGTTCAACCTTTTAAAGGGACATGTTTTTTAGAGAATAAAAACATCTGATTCTCTGTGCAATGTTTAAAAGAGGAATGCTTTTATTCAGCTGCCTGCCAGGTTTTGTGGGAGATTTCTGTGAGGTAGAGATGAATGAATGCTGTTCTGAGCCGTGCTTTAATGGGGCCATCTGCCAAGACCTTATCAATGGCTACCAATGTCACTGTCGACCAGGTGAGGCTTTCATGTTATAGAAAATATTTAATGTAATATAATATTAATTCATTTATACTGGCATGCAAAAGCGGTTTACCTCTTAGGGGCATTATATGTACTGTATTAGGCTTTCATTTAATTGAATATGGCATTTGTGCTTTATAGACAGGGTTTCACACTGAATAAGTGAATATAATCTTGAAAATGTGTGCATTTTTTCCATGTTGAAATACCTTCCCCTTTCCCAGCTTAAAACTATCTGTTGGAACTATCTGTTTGTCCCGACCATTGGAAAGTGCTTAGAAATCTGTTTGAAAACAATTAATTAAACCAAATATTTGAAATGTATATGTTAAATTATTTGAAATCAAAAAATGTAAACTATCATTCAAAAGTCTGGGGTCTTTAAGACATTACTTTTATTTAGCAAGGGCACATTAAAATGGTCAAAAGTGACAGTAAAGACTTTTTTACATTGTTACCAAAAAAATAAATTTCAAATAAATACAGTTAGTTAACCCAAAAATGAAAATTCTGTCATTAATTACTCACCCTCATGTCGTTCCACACCCGTAAGACCTTCGTTCATCTTCGGAACACAAATTAAGAAATTTTTGATGAAATCTGATGGCTCAGTGAGGCCTCCATTGCCAGCAAGACAATTAACGCTTTCAGATGCCCAGAAAGCTACTAAAGACGTATTTAAAACAGTTCATGTGACTACAGTGGTTCAACCTTAATGTTATGAAGCGACGAGAATACTTTTTGTGCAAAAAAAAAAAAAAAAGACTTTATTCAACAATATCTAGTGATGGGCGATTTCAAATCACTGCTTCATAAAGTTTTGAAGCTTTACGAATCTTTTGTTTCGAATCAGTGGTTCGGAGTGTCTATCAAACTGCCAAAGTCATGTGATTTCAGTAAACGAGGCTTCGTTATGTCATAAGTGTTTCGAAATTTCAATGGTTCACCACTGGGGGGAGTGACTTTGGCAGTTTGATATCAAACATGATATCAAGCATGCCAAAGTCACTCCCCCCAGTGGTGAACCATTGAAAGTTTTTTGGCGCACAAAAGTATTCTTGTCGCTTCATAACGGTTGAACCACTGTAGTCACATGAACTGTTTTAAATACGTCTTTAGTAGCTTTCTGGGCATCTGAAAGTGTTAATTATCTTGCTGGCAATGCAGGCCTCACTGAGCCATCGGATTTTATCAAAAATCTCTTCATTTGTGTTCCGAAGATGAACAAAGGTCTTACGGGTGTGAAACAACATGAGGGTGAGTAATTAATGACAGAATTTCCATTTTTGGTGAACTAACCCTTGTGTTTTTGTTGTATTTTTGATCAAATAAATGCAGCCTTGGTGAGCACAAAAATAAATTTTTGAATGGAAAAAAAAATCTTTAACAAACATTTTCATCTGTAATTTTGTTTCAACACTAATCCTTATCAAGTTATCACAAACAATTGGAAAAAGTCACAAAAATGTCATTGAGGTTCAGTTGTGGGATCCCTGCATAGGAAATGCCGTGCATGTTTATGAATATCTTCTGTCAGTGTTTTTTTCCTTCCTGACAATCTTATGTCTGAAGAACACAAGAGAGATAAAGATTTATGAAAAATCTTGGCTTCGTGCATCTTGATTCCACCATCCAGAAATCACTTACGTTCCTCTGGGGAGTAATTTGCTTTTGCAGGCTACTGAAACAGACACAAGCCTCATAGAGCATTAAAATGTATTCAGCTCTTGTATGTGTGCGCATGTGGATTCTATCCAGAACGGGAAAATGAAGCAGGAATTGAGATGGTGTAGAAAACGTATGAGAAGCAGGAGGTGGGCGGGGTGGGGTTGTTGGTTGTGGGGTGGGCTCACTGTGGCACTCTGGGTTTTTGTTCCTGGCAGGTTGGACAGGCCGTCACTGTGAAGATGACATTAATGAGTGCTTGCTGCAACCATGCAACCAGGGAATGTGCATCCAGAATGAGCCTGGCCATGGCTACACCTGCTTCTGTCGGCCCGGATTTGTGGTAAGTCTTGCTGAGTCCCCCGCTCCCCCCTTCCTCCTCCTCCCTGAGCTCTTCATCTTCCCCTGAGGTGATTTTGAGAGAGACGCAATCCTGTTTGTCTTTCTCCTGTCAAGTATTCGCCATCCGTTTGTTTCCATTCCAATATTGCGATGGCCTTTAAATATCCTTGACGTCCTCAGGACAGGGAGAAAGCAGCGGGGTTCTTTAGTATTCAGCGTGCCAGTGGTGCTTTTCAAGTGCAGGGAAGCACAGATGTCACTTATCAATGACAGAATGTTCACACTGTTTACCTATTTTTGTATTTTAATGTCTGCAGTGTTGCTTGTCGACGCAACTCTAAACAAAAAGATAACCAATAAGATGATTATAAATGCTAATCTAACTACTCGAATCTAAAATTGACTAACAGGTACACTTAGTCAATTTTCCTCATTAAAAACTTTTACATTCAATGAAAAGAATAATATGATACAACGAGGCTAAAGGCACACCTTAAGAAAAATTTGCTTTTCACTACTCCCATAGTGTGTGATTGCAAAAATATATATATTTATGTTTTTATTGAACATTGATGGAGCAACAGATTTTGTGTGAAAATAAATCATAAAAGTGGTTTGTTTTGTTTAAAAATAAATGTATGAGGTGGCGAGGGGGGCCTTTTACCCCACACACAGGGTAAAATGCTCACCAGCATGGGGCAAAAGGCACAAGCATTGATACAAATACTTTAGCTAAAATAATATGTTTTTAGTAATGTCTAGGTTAATACTTGGTCAAAAGAATCACTTTAGCAAAGTTTGTACTATTTTCAGTTTATTTTGATAAATAAAATAATTCATTTTTGTTCAAAAAATATATTGTTAATATAAAAAATATATTTTAAAAATACAAAAACAATTATTTTAAAAAGTAAAGATTCTGAAAGCATTGAATGAGATCCCATAATAATTTAATAAAGATTTACAGTAGGAACAATAAATATATTTTATTATATGATATGATTAATAATATATTTTCAAATATAATGGTTTCATTATAAATATGGTGATTTAACTCTAAGGTGGACACCCAACTTAATATATAATATTTACCATCTGAATCTAACCATGTCATGTCAAAAAATGGAAAAGTCATCCAGCTATTTATTATCATGTTAATTATTCTGCATTTAGCCCCAACAGTAGGGGCACATTTGACCCCAAATACCATACTTTTACATATTCTTTTGTTATTGAAAAACTGTTGCTTTAACAAAACTGAAAATCACTAACAAGACCTCTGTCTCAAAATATATTCAATAATTTAGAGATTCTCATTTGCTACTTAAATCTACAACATTTTTAAAAACATTAAATATTAGCTCAAATTAGCACAAAATCAACTTTTTTCGCATCAAGGATCAGCCAAATTTCCATGTGCACCTTCAAAAGCGGATGTTTTGGAAAGTGCTGCGGCAAGTTTTAGTGCCATCTAGAGGAAAATAAAATCAAATGCACCCTTATCCTCATCCTTTTAAAAAAATAAATTTCATGCAAAAGCATTTTTTCAGCATCTACCCTGGAATCCCACCCTATCTATTTTCTAAATGCAGTCCGTAACTTTTATTGGTTAAAAATTGTTCAAAATCAATTTTTGAGCAAGTACATAACAAGCCAGTGTTCATAATCTCCTTACCTTAGCCCAATTCACAAAAGTAAGCTTGTAATAATGTTTTATAATTCGGATGGTACTGGTGGGTTTCCGCGGGAAATTCGAGCATGCAGTCATTCGTCTTTGCATTATTACGTCACACCTGTTTACATAAAGAAGGAGTCCCAGCTAGTAGGCTATATGGCATGTGAGGATGCTGCAGGGTAGATTCACCCGTAGTCAAAAGCAAAAGACTTCGGACTGCGAAGTGGCTACAGAAATTGAAATCTCCAGGTAACGCTAATACACACTAAATACACATAGTCACGCAATGCTGATGTTGTTAACAATAACAATTTGAGAACAAAGTATAACAATAATAATAATTTGCACGGTTTGACATGATCTAAGCGATCGTTAGATTTAATCACCATTGGCAGTGCGATTTATTGCTTTTTTTTTCTCAGTTGGTCAGAACAAAAGTGGCAGACATGTTTCTTACTTGTTCAGTTGACATTTTCCCGTGAAAATTCTTATTTCGGTCATACTTCCAAGACGTAGAATCTGTGATTCCAAAGTACAGTATCCACACCGGTGTGGTGACTGACAGCAAACATTAGATTCATCCACACTGAGGAGCCGTGCCGATACACAACCCACGTAAAGATGATAATTCCGCAAATAACTGCAATTGCAGGTTTCAAACAGAGATGGCGACAAAGAGGCAAAACCTACGGACTGCAGTTTTAACTAAAAATTAAACTGGAATGACGGTGAATATTGCATTTCTACAGTGACATCAGAAATTTAAAATTTTGCATGATTCTTTTGCATAATGCTGCATCCAGTCACCGTGATTTTACCAAGACATGCTCCTGGATCAACATATTTTGTTAATTCTGGGACAACATTTGTGTCCAAAAATTTATTCCTAATTTTATCCCTACATCTAAACCTAACCCTACCCATAACTTGTCCCTAAAAATCAGAGGGAAATCATAGCACCTAACTCAGGTTGTAAGTCTAAACTTGACATGAACTGTAAACTTGTCCCTCAAATCTGATTGGTTAATTGGAATATTGTTCCAGGATTAACAAAGATGTTGATCCAGGAACATGTTGTACTTGATGAAATTGAGTTCATCTGCTGCATTCACATGTCAAGGTGTCAGAATAAGATATCCAAGATGAGTGTCGTATGAATCAAACAGAAAGGCTTTTTTTCTGATCAACATTGTTAAAGGGATAGTTCACCCAAAAATGAAAATTCTATCATCATTTTCTCAGCCTGAAGTTGTTCCAAATCTGTATAATTTTCTTTGTTCTGTTGAACACAAAGGAAGATATTTTGAAGAAAGTTTGTAACCAGGCCACTTTGGGGCACCATTGACTGCATAGTAGGAAAAAAACTACTATGGAAGTCAATGGTGCCCCAAAACTGTTCAGTTTAACACATTCTTCAAAATATCATCCTTTGTGTTCAGCAGAACAAAGAAAATTATACAGGTTTGGAACAACTTGAGGGTGAGAAAATGATGATATAATTTTCATTTTTGGGGTGAACTATCCCTTTAAATCAGTGCTGCAGGTATGTGTCATAGACTTCCATCGAGTCAAAGTGTATTTTTTCTACTCTGCTGTTAATTTTAGGTAATACTTTATTTTGATAGTCCACTTTAGACATTCTTCTATCTATAACAAACTTTGCGTAATACAGATTATCTTCACATAGGAAATATGCCACTAGTACATACACTGTATATGTACCGGTACAGCAGAAAGCATAATTGCTCCTGCTGCTCGGCTTAAGCTACTCTAATTTACATTCTTATTCATCAGGATTTGAGTTTTGCACCACACTTGAATTCTTATGCCCCCAGCCTAGTTGTGTACACTGCATTTATTTCAGCATATTGCATCAAACTTTGCACTTTCCTCACCGTAATGTCACATACTTGTGCAATTATTTCAGAAACCTGCCTTATTATTGTACTGACAACATTGTTGAACATGGCATCAAACAATATCCCAGCAGGCATTTCAAAAACACTTAGAGAAAAAAAATTGTTGTGAGAAAAGTCTTTATTTTGTGTTTCAGGGGGAAAACTGTGAATATAATTATGATGACTGCTTGATCCAATCATGCCCTGATGGATTTTCATGTAAGGATGGCATCAACAATGTTAGCTGTGTCCCTGTGAAGACAGACATGTCCTTTGTTCCTCCCATCTTGGTCGTCTCATGGAGTACCATCCACCCCAGCTTAGAGTTACAACCCACTATAGTACCTGTGGAGAACTTGCAAAGCACTGAGCAGCCGACAGGTTGGTAGACCGCATATGCAATATTTTGTACATTTATAGTACTTCTCTGTATTTTTAGCAGCCTCATAAAAACTTAAAGGCCATATTATGCCCTTTTACAGGGGGTCTACTAGAATAGGATTGCATGCTTGAATGTTATACATTATTTTTCACATATTTTATATATTTTTTCGCACCTCACTTCCCAGTCTTTCAGTGACGCTCTGTTTAGTTCCTGTCTTTATGAAGCCCCTCCTATCGAAAAACACATTGTGCCCTGATTGGTCGGCTGGACCAGAGTGTTGTGATTGGTCAACAGCTTCAAGCCTGTTTCGGAAATATCACGCCCCTTACCATAACCGTGAGAGTAAACAGGCTACTAACGCAACTTAACCAGGCCTCGCCCACTTTTGTCATATGCCTTGGGCGGGAATTATTTAAAGGTACACTATGTAACGTTTGGGCCTCTAGCGGAAAAAACAAAACAAAAAAAACACGCATTTTGCAGAAGAACATTGTTTTGGTTGTGCTTCAGCTCTGTGTGACTGTTCGGCTGCATATGGTTCTTTCTCATTATTAAAAAAAGAGAGAGATTATCTTATAGATATAACCAGTTTAGATGGAAAGGATCTCAAGCTGACTAGCAGAAGACGTTACTGTTACTATTAGACATTACTATTGAAAATAAATTCCAGCGCTGCGCTACAACAACCCATAATGAAATGACCCTTCACAATAGATGCTTTGCAATGAACTCTACATATGGCAATTTATCTGTTCAATAAAATACCTTACTCGCCTATCGAGTAATAAAAACGCCATCTCTGCATCACTTTTATAACATTTCAAATCCCTCAGTTCTCGCCATCTCCGAAAAGCCAAGCCAGTGTTGATTCTTGTTTTATTACGAGCTCTGTCATGATCTCTTTTTGCCAACAGACTCTCCTTTGTTCTGCGTTTTCTTTTTTCTTTTTCTTTTTTCCCTTAAACGGGTGATTCTCCGGAGGTTGGAGATTTAGCATGCTCCATATCCACCTTTCTCTGTCATTGTGAGAACTAACCTATACCACTCCCACACCATACATCCGAAGCAACTTTTCTCTGTTTACAGATATGACGAGACACACATGGGCAAGTGACGCAAGTACGCAATTTCCCATGAAAACCATCCTGGCCGGTCTAAAATATAAACCCTTATAATACAGTAGGCTTACCAAAGTGAATCAGGGTAAGACAAAATTTTATATTATAATATTTAAATTTTGTTAATTTTGAACAAAAAAAGAAGTTACATAGTGCACCTTTAAATGAGGAATATTGTGACGTATACATTACCACAAGAAAACTAAAGACTACAGTTGCGGCACTTCAGGGAGTTCAGAAACATTGCTTACTGATATAGAGAATTTTGCAGACCTTTTTAATTCTCAAACAGCAACATTACACACTAAAGAAAGTTGAAAATGTAAAAAAGTATTATAGGTCCTCTTTAAGTCTTACAGGAATAAAAATGTCTCTGAGTCACAGTCAGTTCCTCATTAAGAGCATGTGAACTGTCTGCATCCATACCACACAGCATGGAAGGAAAATGTTTTTGCTTTTTAACATTATGAGGTTGACTTCCACTGTACTGGCTGTTAATATTATTGGCCCAAGGGATTGGTTAAATGAAAGACAACATTAACAATTGAATCCAATCAATCAACTTGTGTGGTTTGTTTTGACTGATCAGCTTCATTATGTGCTTGTCTTTGGAAACATAGGAGACTATTTGACACCGCTTAAGAGACATATCATAAATTATTTATGAACCACATATCATTCTTTCAGTAAATTACAGTATATTATTTATGTAGAAAAGTGTATTGCATATTGAAGCAAACACACAGGAACAGTTTACCTAAAAATGAATTTTCTGTCATTATTTACTCATCCTCTTGTTTTTCCAAAAACAAGACTTTCTTCTGTAGAACACAAAAGAAGATATTTTGATGAATTTTAGGAACCAAACCATTGATTTTTCCATTGTATTTCTCAAAATATCTTCTATGTTCAAAAGTATTAAAAAATAAAAAGTGCGTCATTTACCCACGTTAGTTGGGGGAAAGTAGTTGGGGTAACATTTTAAATATAAAATATTTGTATTTTTAAATTCATAATATTACTACATATAAAATGAGAGCCCACATGATCACATGAAAGTAATTATTTAATTTCTTTAATGCATAAAGTAATATTACTGAATAGTTTTCACCTTTATATGGTACAGATTATTTTAGCAGTCAGGAATAATTTGTGTTTAAAGAAAAAGTGAAACCTACATTGTAATAATCTTTAATTAGATGGTTTGATGAAATAATGTTCATTAGGTGTTTGCAACATTTATTTTTATTTCAGTTTTTATGGAAAATTTATCATAAAATGAGATGATCACACTGCTTTTTCTCAGTCAGAGAGAGAGCTCTACTGAGCATGTGCTGAGTTATTGTCATCACTTTTATTTGTAGTTTACAACTGCCTTCACACAGTCTATATGATATCAATGACTACAATAACATACAGATACATTACCACAGGCAACATCATGCCAGACAAAACGTCCTTGAAATGTCTATTCCGAAAACATTTCCCGAATAACCTACATTTTGCTTTGCTCTGTTCCAAAATGAGCTGGGAGCCCCTAAAGGTTAGTAAGATAAACACTCACCATCTGTGGTATGTCTGATAATAAGAGCTTTTTCCACATTTGTTCCACTAATGTTCTCCGAAGAGGCAATAGTTTGAACAAACTCAATTAGTTTTTGCTGGAAAAATTACAGCTAATTAGGGACTATGTGCTATGGTTTATGATGTTTATTGAGTATGACACAAAACGCCTATTGGTAACAATGAATAAATTGTATAAAGAGCCAAAATGTCAGTGTGGTACATGAGGACTAAATTTCCACATCACTTAGGAAATTGAACCATCCTTGCACAATTTCCTGACAATGGACTAATAAATGGATTCTGGAGGCTAAATTTGTCAAATCACTGAAGGTAATTTAGTGAAGCAAAGTCTAAGCAAGTTATTTTAGAAGAAGAAAACCCATGAATGCGCTTACATTTCCCTAAAGCATGACTTTTCGCTTTCTTTCTGAATTGATTTAAAATGAACTGCTGGCCTGTAGCCGTTTTCAAAGTTTTTTTTTCTAAATACCGCATTTCACAGCGTTAAAGAGTGAAAATGAGATGTCATTCTCTCAGTTACAGGTGGGTTTCTGTCGTACAGTTGATCTTTTAAATGCTGCACCGCTAGAAGAGTACATAAGATTGACGCTGTTCAAAGCGAACTGCAAAAAATCAATAGGCCAGTTACAGGGCGAAAATAAAGGTAAATGTGTTTCTGGCAAATGTTGAGAGTGATTTTGACATTTAAGCTAGACTTTATGGTAGTCCTGGGGGGCACAACACAATGGAATTAAACCTCTCCGCAGAATGAAAAATGTAGTAAACAGAGAAACTGCATTTGGATCTCTTGAGGGCGCAGAAATGCGTATGGATATGACTGCGTGAATATTTGCTCTAAGATACCATCAGCACTAATTTCTTCAGCCACTACTGAGAAAGACAAAGTGTGTGTAAGTCAGTGCCCTTGGGGAATAGTGCAGTTAATTTTCTAAACATGCACTTTACAGAAATCAATGAATTTACAATGCGGAAGGCAAATGCTACAGACAGCTTTAAAGGTTTGCCTGGACATCCATGGGAATTTTCTTCAAGTGCCTGAGAGGTACACTAGCTGAGTAATCGCTCTCCGATTGTCCAGACAGGGTGGAATTGAGGCCATTTTTTATGGAAGATAAAACTCAAGGAAGCTGCTATAGTCCTAACTCAAAAATGGCGGGATAAATCTATCATCTCAAGTTGGACTCAGAAATCCATTTAGTCTTTGAAATCCACACACTCTTTTGATGGACAACTGGCTGGGATCGTTTTCACAGAATGACAGATTGGACTGATATGAGGTAGCCAAATTCTAGATAAAAGGAATGCACATTTGTTTCAGTCTTCATGGTTAGACTTTATATTATGTTGTTTTGTGTATGTGTGGTTTGTTTTTGTTTTTGAACCTGCTTCTTTCCTTCTCATTTTCATCTGTACTTGTCTTGTTTATCTGTCAGGTGTAGAAAAAAATTCAGAATTTAAGAAATGGCTCTTTTTTATTTCATGAGTGTGAACTTTACTTAAAAATTAAAATTATCCCATAATTTACTCACCCTCAAGCAATCCTAGGTGTATATGACTTTCTTCTTTCAGCCAAACACAATCGGGAGTTATATTAAAAAATATCCTGGCTCTTCCAAGCTTTATAATGGGAGTGAATGGATTTTGAAGCCCAAAAAAAACACATCCATCCATCATAAAAGTAATCCACACGGCTCCAGGGGGTTAATAAAGGCCTTCTGAAGTGAAGCAATGCACTTTTGTAAGAAAAATATCCATATTTATAACTTTATAAACTATAATCACTGGCGTCTGGTAACGGCCGTACACGAGTCTAGTTCCGGCGGAAGAGTGACCTCTGACCAAACGCGTGATGTATTGACGAACGCGGAAACACAGAGGATAGAGTAAAACAAAACACCGGTCACGAATTAGAAGTCTAAAATGAGAATTTTTAAAGGGAAATGTCGGAGGATTTCTCTCACCTAAGCTTACGCTACTCCTACTGTACATCCTACGTCATACGTCGGGTCAGAGGTCACTCTTTTGCCGGAACTCGACTTGCTTACGGCCGTTACCGGAAGCCGGTGATTATAGTTTATAAAGTTATAAATATGGATATTTTTCTTAAAAAAATTCATCGCTTTGCTTCAAAAGGCCTTTATTAACCTCCTGGAGCCGTGTGGATTACTTTTATGATGGATGGATGCGCTTTTTTGGTGCTTCAACATCTAGGGTACCATTCACTCCCATTATAAAGCTTGGAAGAGCCAGGATATTTTTAATATAACTCCAATTGTGTTCGGCTGAAAGAAGGAGGTTATATACACCAAGGATGGCTTGAGGGTGAGTAAATTATGGGATAATTTTCATTTTTGGGTGAACTAACACTTTAAATTGACAGTGTCCTTCAGGAAGTAAAATTAGAGTGACAAGACATTTACTGAATTCAATTTTGAAGATATTCTGGGACCACCAAAGTTTATTAAATATGATGAAATATCTATCACTGTCTGTAATATCTATTTCAAGCAAACATTCATATTTTACCTTGACAGTATTTGCTTTTCTAGTTAGAAATTAAATTAATTAATATGAATTTCAATTATTTTGAATTCAATATGCATTCAAATTCCATTTGCAATTCTGCATGTTTGCTACCACAATTTGAAATCAATTTCAATTCTGGAATTGTATTTGAATTTAAAAGGCTTTCTTTATTCAATTCTAAATGATGCACAACCATTGTTTTTATCCTCTCGCTTTCTGCAGAACCAGACTTCACCAAGTACAACATGTTCCAGGATCAGCATCTTTGTTGATCCTGGAAAAACATTCCAATCAACCAATCAGATTTGAGGGATGAGTTTACAGTTTATGTCAAGTTTAGGCTTACAACCAGGGTTAGGTGCTTCTACATCAGTGTTATTCACCTATAATTTCCCTCTGATTTTAGGGATAACTTAAGGGGTTAGGTTTAGGTGTATATGGTTTAGGATTAAATGTTTGGACAGGAATGTTGTTCCAGGATCAACAAAATATGTTGACCTAGGAACGATTCGAACTTGGCAAAATCAGGACATGCTCCTTTCCGATGCACATTGAGGTCTCCTACACTCGGCTTATTCAAATGACTGAGTAAAAATGGGAGCAGGATATTAGACCATAATTAATGAGCAAAGTTTTTAATCCTAGTCCAGTTGTTATTTTGTTGTTTTATACATTTCATTGCCTCATAGTCAAACATTGGTCTCACACTATAATAAATTAGAAATAATTTGTCAACACAATCTTTTTATTTTAATTATTATTTAACAAGGAACATATACTGTAACTTTCAGATAGGCCAACAAACTCTCATCGATATGTCTATCTAGGTCGCTCTCTAAAAACGTCTTTTGCCCTAGGTGCAGCTATAAATAGATTAGCCAGGAACTTGCATGATACCTCTGCTCTCTCTTTCTGCTGTCCTCTCCTCCTCCTATTCCCAGCTTACTGGGTATAGAATCTATTTCAGATAGAAACAAAAGACAGAGAGAGTTTGAAATTTCTCTTTGATATTTTGATATCAGTCGTTGGCAGTCGGGTCATGCTGGTTTGGATGTAAAACTTTACATGCAACGATTGGACAAATGGTTGATGCAACACTTTGGTAATGCAAAGAAACTGTGACACAGTTGAACTCCCAACTGTGCCCCCATCATATTCGGAGGAGGAAAAAATATCTTTCTGATTTTGTGACAAAACTCATGACTTTAGTATGAGCTAAAAAGAATTAAAAAAACATTATAAATTGGCGCAGTGTTACTTTTCACTGCAAATGTGGTGTTCAAGAGGAATACTGTTTTTTTTTGTTTTGTTTTTTTTTTTGTTTTTAGTCGAGCTCCTATATCAAATGAACTTAAAGGGTTAGTTCACCCAAAAATGAAAATTCTGTCATTAATTACTCACCCTCATGTCGTTCCACAGCCGTAAGATCTTATATTTTAGATGAAATCCGATGGCTCAGTGAGGCCTCCATTGCCAGCAATGTCACCGAACCTCTCAAGATCCAGAAAGCTACTAAAAACATATTTAAAACAGTTCATGTGACTACAGTGGTTCAACCTTAATATTATAAAGCGACGAGAATACTTTTTGTGCGCCAAAAAAACAAAATAACGACTTTTCAACAATATCAAGTCATGGCCATTTTCAAAACACTGCTTCGAAGCTTTACGAATCTTTTGTTTCGAATCAATGATTCGGATCGCGTATCAAACTGCCAAACTGCTGAAATCACGTGACTTTGTCTTGAACGACATGAGGGTGAGTAATAAATGACATAATTTTCATTTTTGGGTGAACTAACCCTTTAAGATGCTCGCTTTACATGATCTGTCATTGCATGTTGATGTCAGGTTGAATTCTCGCACATGTATATGTATGGGGCGATGAGTAACGTGGTATGCAGACAGGGCATAAATCAGATGACAATAAAGGAAAATGATCATTAATTTATTTGCATAACTAGCATTGAATTATTCATCATGGTTTCAATCTGCTCAATCTGTATCTCATTAACATGACTTATGAGGCTTATAAATCTGAGAGTTTTATGTAATGTCTGTCTTATTTTCTTTTGGGCATTTGGCAAATTTGTGTGTGTATTTTAGTGCTATAATTAGAGAGCTTACTAAATATCTTGATATTTGATTAGATATGTGAATGGCAGGGAAATTGTGACTGATAAATCTGATTGTAAAATCCTTTAAGTATTTTAATTATATGAGTGACTTAGAACAATTAGAAGTAACACTTCTACACATTAGTCCTTTTTTACACATTTTATAGTCCGTCAGGTAACAATGCCGATCGCATAGGAAAAAAGCACACCTCATAATTTGAGGTATCATTTCTGCCTGTAGTACAAATGGTGGAGTTATGTGCCAAGATGTACGGTAGATCTCTAATAATGTTTGTTACTAATGAAAGTTATTTAAGTGTAAAAGAAGCTGTTGATTTTGTTGGAAATGGTGCATAAGTGCAAAGTTAGTTTTGCATTTGTATGTATTTCATGAGTACTTTCCTCTATAGTTTTAATGGATGCGCTTTCCATTCATACATTAAACAGCAGTATTTTTGAATGGCCGTGAGGGAAAACGCTGATCTTTTTCGCACACACTCTCTCTCTCTCTTGTTCTTCCCTTTACAGAGATCTATATTTATACATCCCATAATAGTGTTCATCAGCACAGCTGGCAGCGATCCAGCAGAGTCAGCATTTTGCAAACATGAGCAATAACTACCCTCAAAGTGTTTGTGGACTTGTTTTATCCAGTGAGTTTTGTGTTAGATATTTCCTGTAGTGTGTCTTTCATAGCTCTCTCTGTCGATAATAACCTCTGAATGAGCTCGGAATCACCTGTCCCTATTGACCGTTTTGAACGATTTGAATGTTTAAGAACCAGCGAGAGCAGACTGTGCCAACCACGTAGAGAAGTTAGTGGCTGAAATGCAGATTTCAAAAAGGGATCTGGAGTTAACTGCTAATGAGGTGAGAGTTTGCCTCCCAGCAGCAATCACGGACTGCGTGAAAGCCTTATATCAGTCCAAACAAGCATCTCAAATTAATGAATGGCTCAGTCTCAGAGGGGTAATTTTCCATCATCAGCGCTGGTAAACCTGTCTGGAACGCCAGGGGAGGGAGAAGGTAGACGCTCCGTAGTCGCCCTGCATTCATTCTCATTAATCGGAGATCACAGCCTCTCGTTTCCCGATAAGTCTCCATTCTTCCAGTCACAGGCCTCACTCTGAGGTATTTGTCCTATTATGGAGTGCAGGACTTAGCAGACACAAGGGGATTTTTCTACAAGCTACTTAATCGCCAAAGTGCCCCAGAGACCTTCAGCGGCAGATCAAAAGATTTCTGCATTAAAAAGATTTAAAGTCAAGCAAATATTGATAAAGGCTTCATCTGCTGTAGGTCCATTAATCGTGACAGCAATCGCCAAATGCATGCTCTGTTTTGTAGCCTAGCATCGGTCAATCACATGGAGGGAGTAATACCCCAGGCAGGTCCACATTATTGAGCGATTCATTGCAAAATACCCCGAGGCGAGACCTTTCGTTGGAACTATTTGAGATTGAAGGGCATTAACTCCAGACCAACGCTAATGCTCAGGCCAAATTGCTCAAGTCAGAGCCGGTCTTTTAAGTTTGTCCGCATCAGTACCCTAAATGATCTCAAAGAGGGTGGAAGTCTCTGAAAATGTCCCATAATTGCCAACTGATACGGATGACAGAGAGCAGGATATCATGGCTTAAAATGAGGCATGTAATAAGCTGGTATAATTTCTCTCAGACAGTCACTCACTCTCTTTGCGAGGGGAATTTATGTGTCTTTTGTGGCAAACCATGTGCTACTGCAAGTATCATGTGGGTTACTGTTCATTCCTGCTAAAACCCCTCATGGTACAGGGCTGAGGTTCCTCAAGCTGACAGAAAGAGGTTTACGCAATAAAGAGTTACTCTCATTTACGATGCACTCGCTGGAGGAAAAAAAAACCCTTTTTTTAGCTTTATCAGCTCTTGGGATACAAAATATGATCAATGGTAACTGGCATGTTCCTGTGCTTTTTAGCCAGCATGTAGCGTTTGAATGACTGCATGCTTTGAAATGTTAAACACATAATGCTTTTAGGTTTCATTAAGGATGAGAGATTTGTTATTTTCTGCCATGTCTAAACATGATAGATGCACTACAGTGGTAAGGACATTTCGAGGTGAACATCAGTGGCTTCAGAGGATCCACTGACAGCGGTAAAACATTAGACGAGCGGCCCTTTCGTACCACTAATTGGAATAGACTTTCTCTGGAGAGATATTCTTCAGTCCCCCCCAATTAAAGCCGATCTAAAAACTGCCTTTTTAAATGTGCTAAGTCATGGCAGGTAATGGGTCACTCTTAGCTTTGATCACACTCCTGCGAGAGAAAGGAGCTACTGTACCAGGCGCAATTATCATAAAAGACCTTTAAAATGAAAGACAGGGATCTTACAGCCACCTGTTTTACAGGCCTTCAGATTTTTCTGAGTCAAATGAAAGCAGAGTTTATAGCGCTAATTCAAAAAAAAAATGTGGAAGATGTGGAAAATCTTTCTCTGAGATCGTTTGAACTTTTGTAGTCTGTAAAAAATGTATTTAAAACATCTTCATCCATATAACATATACTCATAATAATTTCTGTTTGCCAAAGTTTCAGCAAGATTTTCTGTGAATGTAAATTTAAAGTGGTCAAAAAAGTGCAATGAACTTATTACTGCAAATTGCATTGGTGGCACCACTTTGAATTGACTTTAAACTGAAATGGCAATTAAATTTAATATTTTAGTTTAGGTTCTATTTATTTATGTATTTATTTTATTACTTTTTGTGTTATTTCTCCTTTGATTTTTTTTTTTTTTTTTTTTTTTAATGGTTATGGTGGTGTGTGTGTTATTTTGCACGTTCCAGAATCTGTTTGTACTGATTATATAGGATACAAATTTGACGATATGCGACATTATTTGGAATTTTATTTTTACTGCTTATATGAATGTATTGCAGTATGACTACAAAAAAAAAAAAAAAAAAATCACATTGGAAATGGAAGGTCAGGTAAGGGAGCATTGCATTGTGGGAAACCATAAAAATAACAACATATATCTTTTCAGTGTTGCCAGATTGGAAATGTCCAAGTATCATACCAGAAGCTCAAAATTATCGTATTTGGAAGAAAATTATCATACACGAGTTTTTAGTATAGATAAATGAACTAAATTAATAACTAATGATTTTTACAATGGAATTAATCAGTACTGAACTTACTTAAGCTGGACAATCACACTATTGTACTGTACTGCTGTACAGCCAAAATTATGTTCCCTCTATCTCTGTAAAGCTATACACAATCTGCATTGTAAAAAGCGCTATATAAATAAAGGTGACTTGATGAGTCAAATGTACAGAATACAGCTATTTATTCTAGACCAACAACTTTTTGACATGACCTGCAAATTACCACAATAGATAAAAAACTAAGCGTACCTTAGTGGGAAACAACTGACCTAAAAGCGCTGTGGCAGGAACATTAACTTGTGCTCGTGAGAAAGAGTCATTCTCCACGATGACTGGCTGAGATGACGTAACATGAGATGAGATGGAAGACATGCCTAACAACGTTCACATTCTCCTTACAATCATGACGTAGAGGATCCACAGCTAGATCAATGAGTATAACCGATTACAATGACCATCATTTGAAGTGTCACAAAATTCTGAAATTATTGTACATTATGGGATTTTTTTTCATTATTGATCGTACAAATACGATAATTATCGTACGTCGGGCAGCGCTGATTCTGTTCTGTACTGCATGCTGCAAAAATAATATGAGAGGTAATAGTTTTATGTTAACTTTAAGTCCCTGTTAAATAATACTTATTGCTTATTCTTTCTGCTCAGAGCTAACCATTATCATAATTAGTATTACATATTCATAGTTTTAAGAGCACTGTGATCCTTTGTAACCCTACAATATTAAAAACTGGTAGAACAATATAGGCTTAATTGAGAAATATTGGCTCATTGTGGGGAATTTCATGTGGAGAGTATCAATTCTTTAGTTTCTAGTGTTCATAATGTGTTACTCTTATGCTTTCTTCAGTTTTGTATAAAAGGGGATAGTGGTAGAATGAAATATGGATGGTAAAATGTTAAAATATTTAAATAATTATTATAAATAACTGTCACAAAAGTTTCTCTTCCATGTGAGACTTAATTCATATTCCTGTTTTTCCAGTTTATTCAGATTTTATTCATTATTTTTATTCAGATTCTCCATTCTTATTGACTCATGTTCAGTTTCTTATTTCACAATACAGTACTGAATATTAATAAGGTTGTGTTGGAGTAACATGATAACAGAGGTTCTGTGATGTTCATTCTCATATGATTCACTGTTGGGTAAGGCTACATTTTCTTGTACCCAGGATTGTATTAAATATATAAACATAAATATATATGTTTATATATTTATATATTTCAACATAAATATTTAATGCAACTGTATATATAATTATGAAAAAAAATGTTGTTTTTGTTTACTAACACCCATAATGAAATAAATCCTTCGATATCTATGCAGATTTCGGCTCTGTACAGCCAACACACATTCACACAAGTGTCGACTTTTACTTTACACTATTCAAGTTGAGCGAAGCTACGCTAACACTGTTTAACTGCTACGTTTCCCTCCTGCAGATATTAGTTTTGGGAGATATTCTGGGAAATCCTTTTTGGAGTTTGAGGGCATTGAAGTTGGAGCTACGCTCAGTGTCACAGTGAGATTCCAGACTGAATCCAGGTACGGAACGCTGCTGTATTCGACCAGTGCCAAAAAAGGGGTCTTCTTCATCAAACTCTACATTTCCAATGGAACGCTTCAGGTAAAACTGCATATGCATATACATTTGTGTTTTTTTATGGTTATGTTATTACCCTTACACATAATAGATCAAAGAATAGGAACTAACCCACATTACCCACACACTCCAGTATGACTTTTCTTGCAACCAAAATGAGGGAGTTCAGCGGCTCAATACAGCACAGCAGGTTGCTGATGGAGATGAGCATGTGGTGCTTTTGAGGTAAGAGAATTTCTCCTCCAGTATGCAAGTAGTTTTGAGATCATAGAGGTTAAAAATGAATCAGACATTTGTAATGGGCATGGAAAAAGTTAATTAACTGGAAACAGATGGTGAAACTGGTTGTTAATGTAAAGGTAACCTTTTGTAGCTTATAAATAAGTTGGAATAGACCATAGAAAATAATTAGATTTAAAGTATAGAAAGGCTCTATTCATAGTCAGTCGATCAACAGCCAGTCAAATGGCATTTAGATCCTTACAGGTAAAATACACATTATATTATTCATTTACATGATGGGGAATGTTTCTTTCCACTTCTTATACTCACATTTGTTCAACCCTGTAATGGGGTCAATCTAACCCCAGATTTGTTAGTTCTGGGTATTTTGACTGAGAGCTGAAAGATTGCTAAAAGGTCTTTGATGTTCAAAAGCACAATTCATACAGGTCCATTAGGTTTGTTTCTTTTCATCCGCTTCAGCAGAAAGTGAAATGCACGGTCACACAGTCATTGAAAGATTTCATCAGATTTTGAGTCTCTGAGAGACAGCACAGCCTCTTCACATCCTGACGCTTTAGCCATCTTGAGTGTGTCAGCCTGTTTATGTCTGTTTTTCATAGAGATTCTGAAAAGCTTCCAAGATACACCAGCTGCACAAATCAGTCATTACTTTTGTGCCAACTAGCAAAAGACTTGCTGAAAGAGTGGTGTCAAAAGAAAAAAAATCAGGATTGAGACCATCTCTTAAAAGGGGGCATATTTTTAAAATCAAAATTTTCTTCATCTTTTGAAAGAGTTTGTTGTACTAGTTAAGATGTGTATTCACTAAACAATTGTGTTATGTCATTGGTCTTATTCACTAACCAGGTTAAATGTAGGAGCTGTTAGAATTTAAAGTAATATTCCAGATTTATTACAAATTAAGCTCAATCAATGTTGATTACCACAAAAATGATTTTTATCAGGGGTGCACACAACTTTTTTGGTCTGGTTCTCAAGGGAGCACCTGGAGATGTTGCTTGGTACTCACACTTTATGCGACACACTTATCCTAAAAGCTGTCCTGATCACTTTCCTCCTGACTGCTCTCCTCACTATCTTCTTTTCTATCGAACATGATAGATGATGATAATTATTTTTTTTTTTTATTTTATTTTACTAACATTAATGACAGACAACAGCAAGAATATTAGGCTGCTGTCACTTTAAGAAGGAAAGCACGGACCGAATAACTGACACACATCCGGTTTCTTTCTCAACTGATCACTTATGACAAATCCAAGAGAATACTTGCTGAGACAGGTATTTTGACATAATTTTGTGTGTATGTGTCCGTTCAAGCGCAAGTAAATGCGAAAGAGGAATTAATTCGGTGTTCGAGCTCTGTCTGTCTCTCTCTCTCTCTCTCTGCGTGCGCGCGATTCAGGGCTGTGGCTGTGCGCACAGATAACAGCTTGCGAGTCCCGATTTTCACCTCTTCTTCCGCTTTTAAAATCATTTGAATGTGTTAATTGGCGAGTCAAAACGCGTCCAAATGATAAACTTTCACTCTATGATGGTTAAATGTAGCAGTTAATCCGCGAATCGCATGCGTGCCGAACCGCTGGACCTTATCCGTACGGATCACGGATTAACTGCGATCCGTTGCACACCTAATAATTAAATAACACACTTATCATCATGATTGCTATCTTACCAGAGATAGAGAAAAATCCAACTCCAGTAAGTAAACGTGTCCCTGTGAATCGGTCCTCAAAAATGTTGGTACTCAAAAACGCTTCCCTCCATGTTTTCTGGTGAGCATCGTTTATTTTTTACCACGCATGCGCACCTGCACACCACTTATGTGCACCCCTGATTTTTATCCTTTTCTTTAAAAAAAAAAAAAAAAAAAAAAAGGTTATGGAGGCACAATGTAATTATAGGGCCAATTTTGGAGGATTTGAAATCAGAAGCTTTTAGGCATTGCATTGTCATGGCAACAAAATTGCCTATAGACTGTATTTTTTTATATATATTTGTGTTTTGTCTTTGCGCACAAAAAGTATTCTCGTCGCTTCATAACATTAAGTTTGAACCAATCACGTTGACTATTTTAATGATGTTTTTACTACCTTTCTGGACCTCAAAAGGTGCAATGTTGTTGCTGCCTATGTGTGGTTCAGATACCGTTAGATTTCACAAAAAATATCTTAATTTGTGTTCCAAAGATTAACAAAGGTCTTATGGGTTTGGGACGACATGAGGGTGAGTAATTAATGACAGAAATTTCACTTTTGGGTGAACTAACCCTTTAACGATAGAAAGAACTACTGGGTAATTCCGCTGTTAAACACGATTATTTTAAAAATAATGAAATAATGCGGCCTGACGTCTTCAGCAGAAGCAAATACCATGGATTAACAACCTCAGCTCACAATAGGTATGTCTTTAAAGGTTTATAAGTTACCGTTACAAAATCAAATGCACCTGACTGTTGCACTATAACTTTACACAGAAAAGGCTAGTAAGTGATTTTTGTCACACATGCATGATTATGAGTTTTTTTGGTTTTATTTTTTAAATAACAGGAGTGACAAATGGAAATTGATGTCTGTGTTAATTAATTGTTAAAAGACAATTATATTCTACATATCAGGGAATAAATAGACTTATTCATTAGTTTTAGTCAAGTTTTTTAACAAAAATTGTTGCACTAATTTGATGTCTCTGTTGTGGCATTGTGTTGAATTTCTTTGAATTGCAGTTCAGTGCATTCCTCTTTCTTCCATTCCAACTCATATTCTAATTGTGGGTCATGATGAATTACATTCAAACTGAAGCTCATGAACTGAAAAGAATTCTGAATTTTGCACAACCGTGGTAAAGAGGGCATTTAGAATTCTGGGTTACACTTTATTTTGATGGTCCTCTTTAGACATTCTGTTGACTATAAGTAATGTTGTGTAATGTAATACTCAACTAATAGAGTATTAGTTGAGTATTAGTAGATGGTCAAGGGTAGGGTTGGTAGAGTAAGTTGACCTGTACTTGCAAAGTAACTTATAGTCTGTTGGGGGAGCATCAATATAAAGTGTTAGCAGATATTAAGTAGACAGTCTACTAATATTCTATACTCTAATGAGAGTTAGTTGACATGTAGGTGCAACATTACTTATACTCAACACAATGTCTATAAAGTGGACTATCAAAATAGTGTTATCGAATTCTTAAAGGCTCAAAAAACAGACTGAGGGTCACAGAGAGGGTGGAAAATGGTCATGTAAAATTCAGTAACAATTGTTTTTTGTGCACAAAACAATATAAGTGGACCACAGGGAAAAATATAAAATTATATTTTTTTCAAAAAAAGGTGCAGTGCTTTAAGTTTCACTCCCTTATTCATGTCTCACATGACCAAGTGAAAGTGTGAAACAGTTTAAAGGACCGTGCTGTGCTTTATTGTTGCATTTAAAGCATTTCTAAGTGAAAGGAGCATTCTCTGTGTGTCCTGCTGAGGAACTGTCTTCTCAAAGACTCGATGGGACCAGTGGCTCTCTGGCGAGATGCCAGGCTGCTCTGGCGGAGCTCTTCTAAATTAACAGTCTCTCCGGCTGCTCCAGAGGGAGGACGTCCAGGGCCTGGTGGTCTGTCCTCCTGAGGTGTGGAGCAATGCTAGAGGAAAAACTCCACGGCTTGTGAATTACAGGCTTAACAAATCAGTCAAGATTGGCTTCTCTGAACCTCGGGGAAGGGGGAGACGGATATCAAGGCTGGGGGGGGGGGGTACTGCCATTATGAGCTGAGCATCTGTAGGCCAATCCTCCAGCTGCACATAGTTATCCCAGAATCCACACTGAGGTAATTATCTTTCCTCCCCTGTTGTTTGGAAGGGCAGAATAAGCTTTGGAAAACTCCCAAGGCTTGGGTACATCTCCGGAACAGTCTGTCCGAGACACATAAGATGTCTTTAAAAGGAAGAGAGGAAACAATTAGCTGCAGGTGAAAGATGCCCTTGAGCATAGCAAATCATTTGTTTTGTTTAGTGGATTTTTTTTCTGTCATGATTTACAGTGTTACAGCAGTAGCCTGCCGTTTTAATTAGCATTTAACTGGCAATAAAACCATTTACAGTTGTTGTAATTGCAACCATGTTTTTTAAGCTGTATCACATACATTATGTTATGATATGCTGATATTTGAAATGAGATTAAACCATTTACATACATAGCATGGCCTTAAATCACACAGAGACAGTTAGTTCCAGTTGAAAACCACGATAACCATGATATTTTAAACGCTGTAGTGGCTAATGAATTCACTGTGGACCTTTTTTCTTTCTCAGTGCCTTCCTGTATCTCAAGTATCCATGGAAACAACACATTCATTAGGAGTCATTCAGCATAACCTGTTTTTGGTCTGAATATTAAAAAAGCAGAAAATAATAACAGATAAAGCAGGCATTAGCAGTGCTTAGCTTTTAAAGTAATTGTGTTCTCCTTTAGGCATAGCAAATGTATCTTATTAACATAAACTGAATTGCCTTAAAAGACATCTGTGGTATTAATACTAAAGATCATTAATTGAGTGCACTTACAGCCATTAGGTGAAGAGATACAGGAAACGGGAGCCTGAAATGATGGTTTCTAACAAGACAGAGAACATTTTGTCCATATGCATATCTAACTGTTCCTTTAGTTTGTTTTTATCTTTTTAATTTCACAGACAATATTTTCCTCAGTGTGCAGCTGAAGTCACTATTTCTGGCTTTAAGACTGTCAGAAGTGTTCCAAGAAATGACACATCAGCCATGAGTTTACAGAGAACTGACCATCTCTTCGTAGGAGGTCTTCCTCTCCTGCATTCACCCTATAAAGTAAGAACTGATTCTGTGTGAGGTTATTTTTAGAGTTATATCCTGAGAAAAAGGCCATGTAGTGTACACTACCACTGAAAAGTTTGGGGTTAGTAATATATATGTGTGTGTATATACAATGTATTGCTATTGTTATATATATATATATCAGTGGAGTGCAGTGGTGTTCTGAAATGAGGAGGCAAATTTTTTATTTATTTATGAATCAATGTAAATTCATTTGCGTTACTGTTAACGCTGACACATCTTCCTTGTTAAATGAACATTACATTACATCAAAAAAGAAACCAAATACAATTCTATTTTATAATTTTACATTAACAATGTATTGTAATTGTAAATGTTCTATTTATCAAAACCAAGTCAATCTCATCAAGTTAGTGTTTTAAGCATTTCTACATTCATTCCAAAATAACTAAAGGCAATAATAATTTAAACAGTATATTTTATTTGTGTATTGATGTTTTTCTTTTTAATAGTCAACTTAGGCTATTTTGGATCATCAGTCATGCTCGGTAAACACCGTTTGTCACAGACACGAATTGAATTTTTAATTTCACCAAGCTGATTGCACTAAAAACCCCCGCAGTCATCGTGTTTTCAGTCCATTTCAAGTTTGATTTTGACGTGACATAAATCGGAGATATCTAACTGGGTGATCTGTTTACTTACTTTTCAATTAGTCATCCCATTGACGCCATCATTTGTTCAGTCAAACTGACGCGCGGAACGCGCACGTCAACAAGAGGCGGGATTTATCGCACAAACCAATCATAACCAGTCATAACCAATTACATCCAATCATAGCGCGATGGAGACATTGCCTCCTCTCACGTGACTTTCCCCCATTCATTCTCAATTACCCCCCACAAAACCCACCGCACGCCGGGGGTCTGATGGTTTTCTATGGTTTTCTATGTGAGCAAAGGGAGGCATGACTCCTGCTGTAACTTTACCTGCAGGTGTCGCTGTTGGGCAGTGTTCCTTAAGAAGTACGAGTGACTTGCGCTCTTTTTAATGTCATAATTTGTAATATTTGTGTTGTTTTATATGTAATATGGATTATTTTCTCATCCTATTTTTTTTGAGTAGGCACTGCCTCCCTTGCCTCCTCGGAGGAAACGCCCCTGATATATATATATATATATATATATCAAGGTTTGTGTTCAAGGAAGAAGGAGGTGAATGTTCAACATAACTTTAATCCAAAAATAAACAAACAATAAAACGAAAGTAAAGCATGGGACTCATTAGCACTCGCACCACCGGCCTCGCTCCGTTCCCAAGGTTTTATTAGTTAACATAGTTAACAACTTTAGTTAACATGAAGTAAGAATGAACAATACTTTTACAGCATTCATTAATCTTAGTTAATGTTCATTTCACCATTTACTAATATGTGATTAAAACCTGAAGTTGTATTTGTTAACATTAGTTAATGCACTGTACTAACATGAACAAGCAATCAAAGACTGTATTTATATTAACTACTCTGTAAACTCTAATGCTCAAAATAATTAATTGGTTTGAGTAGGGCAAACTGAAATTAAACAAGTTAGTTCAATCAAATGAACTTTTATGAGTATTTAGAACTTTCTTTTTCTTTTGAGTTCACAAAACTGACACATTTTAAGTTATCTGAATTGTTTCATTGTTTTGAGTTTTATGAACTTGTTTCTTTTAATTAAGACAAACTTAAATGTACCTGAAACTGGGTTGGGATTTCTATTTCCCAGCATGCTTTGCCATGACACTCAAAAAGGAGAATAAATACTAAAATTAAGTGTTAATACTCAAAATACTCAGAAATTTCAAGTTAGGAGTAATTAAAATGTATGAGTACCAAATTAAAATCTGGTAGTTCTGCTTACTTAAACTTTGAATTTCTTAACTTAAAAAAAAAATGATGTAACTGATTACCTCAATTTTTTGAGTTTTGCCAACTTATTTGGGTTTACAGTGTAACATTAACAAAGATTAATAAATACTGTAACAAATGTATTGCTTATAATGTTAACAATTGAGACCTTATTGTAAAGTGTTACCAGTTATTTTAAATTGTATTAATATTTCACAATATTTCAGTTTTGACTGTATTTTTGGTCAAATAAATGCAGCCTTTGTTAGCATAAAATAAATTCTTTTTGATCCCAAACATTTGAACAGTAGTCTATCACTGAAAAAAAAAATGTTGTTTCAACATAGTGTTCATGCTTTCTTAAAATGTATAGTTTACACTTCACACTTTACACTTCAGCTTGAAATGTAAAGTTTTCTTAATTAGCAATTTAATATTAAGTATATCCAATATCAATGAAGTATATCCAAATACAATCTTTTTACTATGCAATTTCAACTTGAGAGAGTTAAAGTCATCGAAAAGTCATGTTTATAGTTAATATTGCTCGCAAGCCTTAAAGTGCCCCGTCATGCTTTTTCAAATATTACCTTTCATTCCATTACATTTCAGTCTCACTTCCTGTTACAAACCTACATAACAATGTAATAAATTTGCATAATGCCAGCCTATGGTTTTTACTGGCTGCCCGCGAACAATGTCTACAAACACTGTAGTTGTAGTTGAGACGTGGAAGAGTTTTATGTTGTTGACATGTCGAGAAAACGCTGTTTTCAGCACTGCGAATCCACTTTGCATGTTCTGCCAAAGGATGAGGACTCACACTGTAAATGATATGAGGAAAAAAATGACTCTATCGTTACTGTTTGTATCACTGTGTATAAAAGTGCTGAGCAAGCCTACAGAGCTGAAATTCAGAAATGATAATAGGTGTGTAGTTGCTGACACGCACTGTAAGCATTCGACCAATCACAACAGACTGGGCCATCTGACCAATCAGAGCAGAATAGGCTCTCGGAAAGGAGGGGTTTAGAGAGACTGAATCTTCGAACGAACCGTTTTCAGAATCTTTGAGAAATGGGGTGATATTAAATGTATATTATGAGAAAATTAAAGTGTTTTAGATATATATAAACCTGTTGTAGGAGACCTCCAAAACAAAATTAGGAAGCTTTAAATTAGCATAATTTAAAAATGTTTGATTTGGTAGCGAATCACACTTTTGTGGAGATTCTTTTGAATCAAACAGATTCACAAATTGGTCTGAATGATTCATTAACGAATCTAAAAATCCTTATCCTGTATTCGCAAATGACTAGAAAGGATGTGGAAAAGTCATCTGAGAAACTGGAAACTATGAAAGACTGATGGTTTGCGTCATGTTACACTATGACCTGATCACTTATTGCAGCGTTACCAACAACTTAATTTGAATTAAAATGGACATGAATTTTTCAGTAATTTTCAGGTTACTAAAATCTGGTTCAGAGGGCTTCAAAGAACTGTCAAGGTCTACATATTGACAGTGATAAAGCTCTGAGAAACTAGCAGGCACACTTTTCATTTTCCTTCAGGCAGCTAGAAGCAGGTCACGGGCACTTGAGATACTGTTAAGAGAAGAAAAAAGGAGAGGGTGAGATGTATTCGTCTAGACAACAAAGATTGAATCCACGTACTTTTTTCACTTTTCACTTTTCACAGCACTGCTAATGAAATTGAGGTTATATTTTTATTTTTTTTTATTTTATTTTTTTGCCATCAATGCAGTTTCTCCTTCTGGTAATGTTGCATGAGCCATTTCTGTCTCATCTGAAGAATCTTTATTGCCTATGAAAAACATTCAGTTGGATTCGTAGCATTTATAAATTTATGTTTATACAGTGAAAAGTGTCATTGTATTAATACATATAATTATTTCTTGTGGGTCACCAAAGAAAATAAAGTTCTTTCAGTATTGACTCACTCATGTCGTTCCAGACTTATATGCTGTTAAATTTCAGTATATTCATCACATAAAGCATCGCATTGTGTTAACACTTGTAATATAGTGCACAAGTCATGTGAACTACTTTTCTTGTTGTGTTTTGTCCTTGTAAGTCCTTGGTCACTATGAACTGTTGAATGGAAAGTAAAAAATGTTCCAAGAAAAAACAACAGCATACAGGTTTGGAACAACATGAGAGTAAGTAAATAATGAATTTTCATTTTGGGTGAACTGTGCCTTAAAATGCAGCCTCTTTGTTGTATGGCACTTTCTTCTCCCAGAATAGCTGCTTTCTAGCCGTTTTTCATTTTCACCCTTAGGTCTGAGATGTTTTTCTGTTTTCCTCTGAAGAAACTGCTTGAGACTTTGTTGTTTTCCGTGTTCCCTCAGGAAGCTGAGCCTTTCCACAACTACACCGGCTGCATTGAAATAATCGAAATTAATAAGCTCAGAAGATTCCGTGTAGACCATTCCATTGCCAGGAACAATGTTGACAACTGCAGGTAATTGAACCTGATTCTCCATTAGAAATCAATACAGTTCTGTGCAGTGTTGGGGAGTCTAAATTCATTTTAAATGATTCATATTATTGAATCTGTTCAAAAAGAAACGATTCATTTATTTCGTGTCACTGTAGAAATTCTAGCACAGCATTTTGTACCTTTTTTTTTTATAGAGAAATACTGAACTTTGCAGTTCATCACTGTTTTCAACTTTGTTGCATTTTTTGGAACTATTTAAAAAAAAAAAAAAAGTAAATTTGTCTGATTAATGCTGATTAATGTGACTGATTAATCACAAGATTCATTCATTCAATAAACCTCAATGTTATTAAGCCAGATAAATGCTACTCTGAATAAATGACAAATTTTATAAACTGAAAATTCTTAATCTGAAGGTATATATTTTAAAATATTTTTCCCTTTGAAGAGGCTCCTACATATATCCATAATAGCCTTCAATGTACAGTAGCTAAATACTGCTTTTAAAAATTATCATGAATTAATTTAAACAATGAGTAGTTTGGAAAGCTACAGTTTGGAATTAGCTTTCCCAACACTGATTTCAGGGCATCGATATAAAGTTCACTCCACTTTGTTGATTCCATTTAAAAAAAAAAAAAAATTGTATTTTTCCTTTTGTCTCATGGTTCTTGAAATGTGCTATTTGTCATCCTTGTCAGCCATCTCTCAAACACACAATCTATAATTTACCACGTCACTTGAGTGCACAGGTACTGTACGTTCATGCTGTGTACAAATTGCTCAACAAGAGTGAGATTCTGGTGATATTTAAGTGTGTGGCTTCACACATTGTGTATTAGTGTTCCAAAGAAAATGCAAGCACTCATTTTGACTTTGGGTTTTTCTGTAGAAAGCCCTTTTCCAAGCAGTAGGAAATGAGTCTTGAACCAAGCAAGAGATTGGTGACCACACAGACTTGTTAATATTTAAATGAGGTAGATTTGCGGCCTCTCTTTATTATCATATATTATTTATTCTGTTCTGTCGTCTGTCTGGAATTGCAGTGAAATGGGGAGATGGGGTTTCCAAAAAGAACAGCAATTTGTGGCATCTTATATGGTGCTCACTTACAATTTAAAGGAAACATCAGTCAGGGCCTTTAGTATGATATATCATGGTTGTTCTGTGAGTTCTGATTTAGTGTTCACTAATTGCAGAGGTGATTGAAATGTAGGCATAACTGTGTTTTGAGAGTTTCTTACTATATAACCCCTCTATTTGTTTAGTTATAATAATTAGTGTTGTTTAACATGGTAAAATGCATTATATTGCTTGTCCGATATAATGCCCTTAAGCTGAGTTTGAGAAATAATATATTTTTCAGGACATTGTGATGAATGTTAACATAAATTTCACATCGTCATCATTTACTCACCATCATGAACCTATATGCCCTTCTTTCTTCCGTCTAACATAAACCGAGGTGTTTAACAAAATGTTGGATCTGCTCTTTCCCATAAAATGACAGCGTATCGTTATATGTCTCGGGTGTCTGAAATGATTTCCAGGATGCTTCCTAGCTGTATTTAGATTTAAATGTCAGTACTGATGTGCATCCATTTTGAGTTGAACAGCATAATTAATATAGATTTTTAATATGCATGTGAGTATGGTTTTAATTTTACAAATGGGGCTTGTCTGTGTTGTGTGTAATTATAAGATTAAGGAATGTAGAGGAGGTTGCTCCATATCCTTTGCCCCTCTGATTAAAACTCTAGGGGGGAATTCACTAAGAATGAATGTCACCCACTGATAGCGCTGCATATTTGCATGCGCAGTCTGCATTGTTTTAGTGCCCAATTCACTAAAGGAATTATGCAAATCAGGTAAATGTCCACAAAATTCTGTCAATCTGCACTGTGTAATTCTTGATCTTTTGGGTCATTTCTGAGTGCTAGGTTGTGTAGGAAGCACACAAAAACACACATTTCTGTCTGTCTGACTGTCTGTCCGTCCATCCGTCTGTCTGTCTGTCTGTGTATCTGTTTATTTTCTGTGTATTTTCTATCTATTCTCTGTGTATCTGACTGTCTATCTGTCCGTCTGTCTATCTATCTATCTATCTATCTATCTGTGCATCTGTTTATTTTCTGTGTATTTTCTATCTATTTTCTGTGTATCTGACTGTCTATCTGTCCGTCTGTCTATCTGTCTGTCTATCTATCTATCTATCTATCTATCTATCTATCTATCTATCTATCTATCTATCTATCTGTCTGTCTGTCTGTCTATCTGTCTATCTGTTTATTTTCTGTGTATTTTCTATCTATTTTCTGTGTATCTGACTGTCTATCTATCTATCTATCTATCTATTTGTCTATCTGTCTGTCTGTCTGTCTATCTATTTATCTGTCTATCTATTTGTCTGTCTGTCTGTCTGTCTATTTATCTATCTGTTTGTCTGTCTGTCTGTTTATCTGTCTGTCTCTGTCTGCATGTATCTGTCTGTCTGTCTAGTTTTCTAGTTAAAAATTACAGTTATGTGAATTTCTTTGAATTTTAAATTTGTTTAATTCTGCGTCCTTACATTCAAATTTCATTTGCTATTCTGGATCCTGTTTGGTACCTCAAATTAAATTCAGGAATTGAATTGGACTTTAAACAGCATCCTCAATTAAATTATGAATGCCACACAACCCTGCCACAAACATCTCTTTTAAATGACATTTCATTTATCGCTTGCTTTTTTACTGTAAATGGATGTGATTAGGTTCAGATATCAGAGTTTCATGAATAAGGGAGCAATTGTGAATAATTTGCCTGTATAAACTGGATTGCAAGTGGTTAGTGAATTAAATGTATGTTTTTTTGCTCTGAAATAATTGTAAGTGATTACTGATTAGTAAATTTGCCCCATGGTAATGTATTTCAGTATGGAGGACCAAATTACTCAAAATGAAATAATTAAATAAATAATGAATTCAATAAAACAACAATTAAATGTACCAGTTTATTCTGAAATAATTAAATAATTAATTTATTTAATTATTAATTCAATTAAATAAATCAATAAATAAATGTATCTATTTATTTTGTAAAATTTCATGAAAACACATTTATTGTTTAATATATTTCACAATATCCTCTTTCACACACTATTATTGTTTAAATATCTATTTTTTCATAATTAAATGTGCTTTTTCAAAAAGCCGTTTTTCATAATAATATGCTGCATTTTACGAATGAAGCCTATTTGACGAATCATGTATTTCCAAAGCACCATTTTTCCCAAAGACATTTCACAAATACCAATCAACAGACAGTGGGCGGTGCTTGGCGCTAATTGGTTGAAAGTTGAAGAGCGGACAGACATGACAAATCGATCTTTGTGTGGTTGGTGACATTAGTCACGGAACGCCATGTTCCAATCTCATAAAGTTTTTTTTCTCATTAAAATCAAAGATGTTCAGCAATGATTGTATATCAAGAGCAGGGACACGTTTGTGTGCATTTTGTTTTGTGATTTTACCGGAAAGAATAGACCCTCCCTCCGCAACAGCATTTAGTGATAGATTGACGCGCGTGCTCATCTGTGTGAAGAAGACTGTGCATGAACCAAAATGGAACGTTCTGCCACGAATAACAGCGGTAACGCGCACTCAGCGTGATTTCAAAAACAACACATTCCTGCTCCAGATCGCCTCTTTTTAACACAAATTAATGTCAACTGGATATGTTTCGTTTGCATTAGGTATATATACGTACAGCGAGATTTAAAAAAAAAAAAAAAAATGGTAGGGACAATATCGACCCTGGCAAAATGTGGTGGGGACATCACATGTCCTAACCGCAAATTACACCTGTCACATAACTACTCATCTACAAGAACTCTGCTTTCAGTCGCTTGTAAAGTGTTCCATATGTAGTCATCAATTTTCTAGATCCTCTGACGCACTTATTGCCACTAGCAGATCCCTTATGTCATCTAATCCAGATAACAGAGCATCACCAAACAAAACATTTCCTCCTACTTCATCTGCAAATGAAAGCAGTGCATTTTTAACTTGATCAAGTTCTACAGCCATATTCGTTTCCAAGGCTTGTTCGAGATGCATCGGCGCTGTACAGGCCGATCGCCGTATGACATCAAAGTACCGCGAGAGCGTTTGGAGAGCATACGACTAGTTATGCTTTTGAATCGCTCTCGCGGTACGTTGATGTCATACGCCGATCGGCCTGTACAGCGCCGATGCACCTCGAACGTTCAGTTCACCTCGCCAGACCTAAGTAATTCATCCGAAAGGATTAGCCAATTAGCGCCAAGCACCGCCCACTACCTGTTGATCAGCATTTGTGAAATGTCCTCTATTATTATGAAAAGAATCTTTGGGAAAATCGTGCTTTGGAAATACATGATTCGTCAAATAGGCGTCATTCGTAAAATGCAGCATATTATTATGAAAAACAGCTTTTTGAAAAATCATGTTTAATTATGAAAAAATAATTTAAACACAATAATATTGTGTGAAAGAGGATATTGTGAAATATATTAAACAATAAATGTTGTGTTTTCATGACATTTTACAAAATAAGTAGATACATTTATTTATTGATTTATTTAATTAATAATTAAATTAATTATTTAACAATTATTGAATTATTTCAGAATAAACTGGTACATTTAATTGTTGTTTTATTGAATTCACTATTTATTTCATTCTGAGTAATTTGGTCCTCCATATTTCAGTGGATCCATTTTTAATCCTTGTCTTTTCATTTGCTCATATATTATTTACTGTAGGTCTCAATGGCATCATGACCCACCAGCAAACTCCACAGATTCCCCTCCTCAGCTCATCACATTGGAAACCCCTCCTGGTGGGCGTATCAGAATATTCCCACCCACCCAGCCTTCACCTGTCTGCCCGCAGGGGCTCTGTCTCAACGGCGGAGTGTGTCGGCCCGTCTCTCTGCCCAGCGGAGCCTCATCTTTTTTCTGTGATTGTCCTCTGCACTTCACGGGACGCTTGTGTGAACAAGGTGATACCTCTGGTTCTTTTCCCCCTCCACATCACAGCAAAAATTTTCTCTTGTCATGTGACTATAACTACTAACCTTAACCTAACTCTGATGAGTGGTCAAATTTGGTGTGGTGCTTTAAAAAAAGACAATTTGATTGATATCATAAAACATGGTATCTCACCTGCAAAAGCGGGAACTGATCTACCACCAAACATTTTTAATAATAAAAAATACAGAAGCGGTGTTGGAGGCAGATGTGTGGTACATTTTCGTAAAAGGTAAAATGAAAACCTTGCCCTGTTGTTGGACCAGGGATGACTTTAAATAATTCATGCTGTGATTAACGTAAGATCCATATAAGCAAGTTGTAATGTCAGAAACCCTTCTATCTGCTCACCTCTGAGTTCTACTACAAATGAGATAGTGACCCTGTCACCCGTGTTCTCCAGATTCATTTTACCTCCTCTGCCTCATGCCAGAATAAGACATGAATGATATTAAATTCTGGTGTAGTGATAAAGTCTCTTACACAGTGAACCCAATTGATATTGACTGACACTCAACTAACTGTACTGAGCTGTCATGGAAGAATATTTCACACTTTAACAATTTGCTAAACTCTAAACTGACAACAGACTTTTTCTTTTATCAAAATCACCACCTGAGGAAAACTGAAAAAACTGAAATTTTATGCACTCCCAGCAGTTGGGTATTCATTGTAATGTGCTCCTTCATAGTGCTAATTGCTTTTTTATTGTATTTTGCTCCAGCTCCTGCTGACTCACTATGTTTTGCCCTGTATCAATAAGCCAATGCTCAGGTAAAGAGCTAATTTGCTGAGCTACAAGTTCATCTGTCTCTATTGATGTAACATTGAGATTCTCTGGCGGTGAGACGCCGGTCTTCAAATTAACTAAAGATCATTCATTCTTCTTTCAGGTTTTCTATTTTTGTGCAGTGCCAGGCATTGATTGATGTGTTTGTGAACAGACCTTTTCAGATGAAGCTGTCAGTATTTTCATATTTGTTTACTGCTAATTATGGAAAAAATACTTGGTATTTTCCATGTATATGGTACAAAAGAACTTAAAAAAAAAAAAAAAGGCATTAGGGGCACAAATTTTTTTTGTTTTGAGAACTATTATCTAACATAAAAGTATGCAGCATGAAAAGTAGCTACAACCCGAATTCCGGAAATGTTGAGACGTTTTTTTAAATTTGAATAAAATGAAAACTAAAAGACTTTCAAATCACATGAGCCAATATTTTATTCACAATAGAACATAGATAACATAACAAATGTTTAAACGGAGAAATTTTACACTTTTCCACTAAATGAGCTCATTTCAAATTTGATGCCTGCTACAGGTCTCAAAAAAGTTGGCACGGGGGCAACAAATGGCTGAAAAAGCAAGACATTTTGAAAAGATTCAGCTGGGAGAACATCTAGCAACTAATTAAGTTAATTGATATCAGGTCTGTAACATGATTAGCTATAAAAGGGATGTCTTAGAGTGGCAGAGTCTCTCAGAAGTAAAGAAGGGCAGAGCTATGAAAGAGTGTAAAAAGATTGTGGAATACTTTAAAAAAAATGTTCATCAACGTCAAATTGCAAAGGCTTTGCACATCTCATCATCTACAGTGCATAACATCATCAAAAGATTCAGAGAAACTGGAGAAATCTCTGTGCGTAAGGGACAAGGCCGAAGACCTTTATTGGACGCCCATGGTCTTCGGGCCCTCAGAGGACACTGCATCACTCATCGGCATGATTGTGTCAATGACATTACTAAATGGGCCCAGGAATACTTCCAGAAACCACTGTAGTAAACACAATCCGCCGTGCCATCTGCAGATGCCAACTAAAGCTAAAGCATGCAAAAAGGAAGCCACATGTGATCATGGTCCAGAAGCGCCGTCGTGTCCTGTGGGCCAAGGTTCATTTAAAATGGACTCTTTCAAAGTGGAAAAGTGTTCTATGGTCAGACGAGTCCAAATTTGACATTCTTTTTGGAAATTACGGACGCCATGTCCTCCGGGCTAAAGAGGAGGGAGACCTTCCAGCGTGTTATCAGCGTTTAGTTCAAAAACCAGCATCTCTGATGGAATGGGGGTGCATAAGTGCATACGGTATGGGCAGCTTGCATGTTTTGGAAGGCACTGGCCCTCATTTATCAAACAATCGTACACCAGAAAACTGTGCGTACGCTTGTTTCCACGCAAAATTTGGCATTTATCAATATGAGCGTGAGCGGTGGCTACGATCAAATCTCACGTCAGGTCTCAGCTCGTGTACGAAAGTTTTTGAGTCAGCGGAAATTTGCTTGCAGCATACTGTAGTAAATCTGCTGGAGAACTGTTATGAGAACACAGATTATTTTCCTGACCGACAATCACTCACTAAACGATCATTAACCATTAAACGACACGATTAAAATGTCACATTAAAATTAAATTAGAATAGGCCTAGATGTGTGTCTTAAAATACCGCAAATGGCAGCATCAACAGAACATTAGGATTCACACACCATGCACCTGCAACGCAGAGAAAAACAGAATAATATAGCCTACAAGGAATAAAAAAATAGGATTACACGAAATATATTTCACTGAAATAATTAACAGATTAACAAAACAAAAGAGAAAAACTGTGCATCAAGTAGGGCTAGTACAGGCTACGCTCGCGTTGTATTCGTTTATTTTATTAAAATATTTATCTTTATTTTATTAAATCCAGTTGATCGCACGGGCGCCTCGCTCACACACGCAGACCCAACATATCAGTTCTAGCGTTGCTAACTTTACGTTTCAGCCATTTATCAGCAAACTAAAATGTAGACAAAGTTAACACTGCTCAGTTTAAATGGTCCGCTATCCATCTGTACCAGTCTTTGCACGCAACGCCCAACCAAACACATTTTTGCGCATGTGAAGGATGATGTTTTACGTGGATATTGAAACAAGAGTGAAATACAAAGCCTTGTTTACATAAGGAAGAGTAGTTCAGCAAGCAATAAATGTTACATCGCGAATATTAAACGTTTGGATTTTTCCAGAATGAGAGAGGTAGGCTACGTATGTGAGCCCTATTCAGTTTTGCTTTAAATAAATTCATTTCTGCTTTATAATGAATGCCACTATAGCCTAATTTGTGTTTCAATTTATAATATATAGCTACTTATTTTTCGTTCTTGTTCTGTTCGGAATAAAATAAATTTAAAGGATTTTCTGTGGAGTGAGGTACTAAAATAACCAAGTTTATATATATATATTAATGTTTGTAAGTAGCCTATTTAGTTTTATTTACAGGTATTTTTATTTAAATTAATTTTATTGTTTGCAATTACGAGGTTGAGGGGTGTTTTTAGAGTAAGATAAATTTCTTTTTCATGCGATTACTTCATGGCCGGGTTACGTTTCTCTGTGTCGTAAACAATAGGGCGAGGCTTCTAAAATTTGGGGCGTGATATTTAAATGACGACTGTTTTCAGCCGCCACATTTATCAACACCCGTTCATTCGTGCGACGGAATTGGCCGCATATGAAAGTTTAATGAATTACACGTGACCATTGTCGTAAGCTGATTTTTTCGTTCAGATGTATGCTGGTTTCTACATTCATTTGATAAATGAGGGCCACTATGAATGCTGAAAGGTATATAAAGGTTTTAGAGCAACAAATGCTCCCCTCCAGACGACGTCTATTTCAGGGAAGGCCTTGTTTCTTTCAGCAGGACAATGCAAAACCACATACTGCAGCTATTACAACAGCATGGCTTCATTGTAGAAGAGTCCGGGTGCTGAATTGCAGTCCAGATCTTTCACCTATAGAGAACATTTGGCACATCATTAAACGAAAAATACGTCAAAGACGACCACGGACTCTTCAGCAGCTGGAAACCTATATCAGGCAAGAATGGGACCAAATTCTAACACCAAAACTCCAGAAACTCATAACCTCGATGCCCAGACATCTTCAAACTGTTTTGAAAAGAAGAGGAGATGCTACACCATGGTAAACATGCCCCTGTCCCAACTATTTTGAGACCTGTAGCAGGCATCAAATTTGAAATTAGCTCATTTTGTGCATAAAATTTTAATATTTCTCAGTTTAAACATTTGTTATGTTATCTATGTTCTATTGTGAATAAAATATTGGCTCATGTGATTTGAAAGTCTTTTAGTTTTCATTTTATTCAAATTTAAAAAAACGTCCCAACATTTCCGGAATTCAGGTTGTAGTTTTATACTTAGTCTAAAATTAAAATTATAATTAAATAAAAAAATAGTTGAATTGATTTTCAGTGCATTTTTACTATTTTTATTTTATTATGATTTTATTAACTAATTTTATAATATAAAAATTGTTTATAATACAATAAAATATTATTATAACATTTATTTTTATAATAAAACATATTCTTTAATTCTAGTGACCCTTAATAACTGAGCCTATGTGCAACCATGTTGCAACCACATTTTTCAGTTGTAGTCTTTTAAAAAGGCATCTGAAATAATAAACTAAGTGCAATGTATTGTTGTCAAAAATATATTTGCATGTATTGCGCATAATTTTACTCATTCCCACAGATTTTGTGCTCACACCCAAAGTGTGCACACATAAAGCCACCTCTCAGTACTAAATTGAGTTCTTTTTTGCTGCTTATTGCGCTTAAACTAAAATACACACAAAATATTGTCAAAATGCCAGTCTTGGCAAGTATTCACGTAAACACAGTCAGTTGTGTTTTAAGTGAACGTAAACAGTTGAGAAAGAAAAAGCATGTGTAACAGTATAATGGATCCGTGCTTCAGGCCCAATATATCTGCTGCCAAATTATGAGATAATATTAAAAATATCTATATGGCAGTTTTTCCCCATGGTATCGATGTCAAAATTTTGGAATTTTGAAAATATGGAGTGGCTAGTAACTTTGGAAAACCACTAGTCACAGTGTCTGGTGAGCAAAAAAGCTAATGTCAAGCCCTGTTCTTGCGGTTGATGACCAGCATTTTATGAAGGTTAAGCACCTGACCATTTGTTGTAACAGAAGAAAGAAAATAGTACATTTTTACTCTCTTCATGGAAAATCCCACTTGAAACCTAATTGTATAGAGATGAGCATATTACACAAACACAGACATATGTGAAGATGTCTTTGCATTTACTAATATGTATTGTATTGAAAGTGAGAACTTATAGTACACATTAACTGAACATCGTAGTGCATTCAATGCAACTGCTTTTTGAATAACTGATGAAAATGTTTTTCCATATACAAAGTGGACCAGTGGCAAATTTTAATGCTGCTGGAAAGCAGTTTTCCAGTCCTTCCTCTTAGCTGCTCTTCTTTATTGTAAATTCTAGTTTCTAACACTTGACAGAAGTTGAAAGAGAATCTGCTTTTCAGCTCCCTTTTTTTCTCATTTCTGTTATTTTTTTCTTTTCACAGACAAGCAGAGCAGAGCTTTTAGTTTCAAAGCTGTATATTTTTTTCTTTATATTTCTGATTTTGACAATTTCAGCCCTATATAGGAATAAAATTGTTGTTCAAAGTCAGTAAGAAGGATCAAGGATAGGTGCATCATTAGGAGGAATTAAAAGGATAGTACAGCAACAGTAATAGTGGTTAAATAATATTATAAGGCTTGAGAAAACAAGAAAAAATTTGCATGACTAGGGAAGAAATGCATTTCAGCTGCAATTAGTTGAACTTCAAAAATTAAATTTCCAAATGGCCACTTTCAATTCATTTATGGTCTGTGGCAATGTTTTGTTTATACACAGAGCAACTTGACTATTGTTACCTAATTGTATTGATTCTGTTAATATATCCTGTTTAATAGAAAACAAACATAAAACAGCATGGGGTCTTTTATGATTTCTAAACCCTATAATTTCTAAGGTTATAGGTTAGTGAGAGGCTATCAGCTCTAGATAAACTGACCTTCTTGTCACTCTAATTTAGTCTTCTCATAATTACCCTGCCCGTTGACCAGCTAGCATCAGCAAACATGTCAAGGCAAAACCGCAACAAACATCCTGAGGGTGAAGGGGTGAGGAAGATGAGAGGGTGTCTGTGACTTCATGATGGAAAGGGAGCGATTGGGTCACACTGAATCTCTTCAGTGTCACATGACAAATAAGAGGACAGCTGGCCTCAGAGATGATATACCAGTCTAGTAGCCTTTCATTTTGTGTGTTGTATGGTTGAACCTGTAAAAAAGATGGACGATGTGTCTCCACTTACTTCCACTGTAGAAAAATGACATCCCAAAAACGGTTGTTGCCGATTACGTCATTTGGATACAGAGTCTGAACAGTAGTGAACTTGAGGTGGAGCCATGGTATCAAGGTCCCGCCCACACTCCTGCTCCCACAGACTCAATTGCAAGCACAGCTGTCAATCATGACGTTACACCTCGTTTTTATAGCATCAAATAACTAACTAAAACCAAACTTACTGGAAAAACGAACACTTGAACATATGTCAGCGTGATAAGAACTACCTAAAATAATGATTTTTTTTTAGTTTGGCTCACATCCCATTCAATTACAAGTATAGGGCAGAGTTTAAGACCTATACTGCAGCCAGCCACCAGGAAGCGATCAAATTTTTTTGGCTTCACTTTTTAGGACGTGTGATGATGGTGTGGCATAAATTGAAGGACCACAGACAGAAACATAGAATTGTGAAACAAAAGTTTAACACCAGTTTAACCTGAACAACCGGTCGATATCCCATATTCCTGTTCAGGGTAAACTGGTGGAAACAACTCAAACAGCATCACTTTTTATTCACTTTCCCAATCAACAGGAATTTGAAATTACTTGAAAAAAGGATTTGTGTGTGAGGCAGTTTAGTGACCACTCAGCTTGTTTAAATCTCCGTGTCTGAGACCATCTTGACTCCTGTGAGGTTTACCATTAAAGTCTCTTTCTACTGTACAGTAAGTTAATTACAAAGAAGGCAAAAGAGATTTAAGGACATTTTTATATGATTTTTGCTTCTCTGTGATGTCTCCTTGGTGGGACTTTTACAACTTGAGAGTAAAGTGAGTGTGTTAAATCAGCCGCAATGTTTCCTTGCTGTTCATATTGGGAATCAGTGCTGGATGGATGATAACTTTTTTGTAATGTTTTCCCATCACAAATGCACCTAACTAAATTATTATTGTCTCAGGTTCTGGAAACCCTCTAGATTTTTTGCTTTGCCGAATTGTATCATTTAAGTACTGACACAGAAAATATGTGCTTGCTTAATGAAGCTTTTAAGCAATATTTGTTTAAATAACTTTTTTATTCCCTTCTCATAAGGCACACTTGGTTCCAAGGTTTTCCTTTTCATAGATATTTATTTTTTTATTTAATGAGATGTTCACCTAATGCATTAGGTATCATGAACAATGAACAGTACATTTGCAACATTAATTTCGGATAATATTAATTTCTACATATATTAATACATTTTCAGTTTTTGTTTTTACATTTTCCAGGTGACATTAATATTAGTTATGTTAGTTATGTAAAAAAAAGGCTCTTATGCTCAACAAGGCTGCATTTATTTAATCATTCTAAGATACAATAAATTTAAATGTAGTTGATTCCTGTGATGGTAAAGCTGAATTTCCAGCATACTCCAGTCTTCAGTGTCACATGATCCTTCAGAAAACAATGATCTTTGATGAACAGAAAGTTAAAAAGAACAGCATTTATCTGAAATAGTAATCTTTTGTAAAGTGTTTTTGTCACTTTTGATCAATTTAATATGGAAGCTTGTTTCAGCCACGGGAAAAAAAAAAAGATCACTGCATCTTTTTATCAATTACGAGTTACAAAGTCAGAATTGCGGGATATAAACTCGCAATTGTGACTTTTTTCTTGCACTTGTGAGTTTATATTTCGAAATTCTGACTTTTTTCTTGCAGTTCTGACTTCTTTTTCTCAGAAAAAAAGTGAAAAAAGACTGAATTTTTCTCAGAATTGCGACTTTATATCACACAATTCTGACTTTATAATTCGCAATTGTGAGTTTATATCTCACAATTCTGACTTTATAACACACAATTGCGACTTTATATCATGCAATTCTGACTATATATCACGCAATTCTGACTTTATAACTCGCAATTGCGAATTTATATTTCGCAATTCTGACTTTATAACACAATTGCAACTTTATATCTTGCAATTCTGACTTTATACCTCGCAACTGCGAATTTATATCACGCAATTCTGACTTTATAACTCACAATTGCGAAATTTACATCTTGCAATTCTGACTTTATAACTCGAAATTCTGAAGAAAAAAAGATGTAAACTCGCAAGTCAGAAGTCAGAATTTGCGATAAAAAGTCGCAATTAACTTTTAAATTTTTTATCCAGTGGCGGAAAAACAAGCTTCCATAAATTAATGCATCCATGCTAAATAAAAGTATTATTTTCTTTACTGACCATATTACTGACCATAGTTTTTGAACGGCACTTGTATTTTATGATCAAATATGAATTAACAATGCACAATAGTATAAGTTAACATTAACCTATAGATTAATAAATGTTTAAATAAATAAAAGAACTCTGATACCTAATGCATAAACCATGTTAAACTAAACATTAACAATCTGAACCTTATCGTAAAGTGTTACCAGTTTATGCATACAGTATGCTGTACACTCAGTCCTACATTATAGTCAAGAATATGGTAAGTGAAATACAATACCCACACATATACAAGTGAAATTTGAATAGTCAAAAAAAATGTGATGTCAGCAATGTTCCTAATGACAGGTTGTCATCAAGATGAAATGACTTTATTTGCCTCTCAGCATTTTTCACAGCTTGGTCAGATCGTGCCCTCCTTTGGGAGCTACGGATGCACATGTGCCTTACACCTCAAGAGTAATAATACAGACAGGGTTTGGTGTCAGGGCATTAGTATATATACAAGATGGTTTGCTCTGTATAAAACTGCTCAGCTTGCTTTCTGACTTATTTTGGGGCATAATCTTGACACACGAGTCTCTAAAGGAGGAAAAGAGCTCTGTGCTGCACATACTGTATGGCGCACGCTGTACTTCGGAGAGCATTTACATCTGTCTGTCACTTTGTCTATTTACCTGTTTCAGGATCAGGTTTTTTGCAGGGACTACTTTGTTTATTCAGGCATTTATTGATAAAACGAACCGTCCGCAAGGAGTCTACAGTTCTGTAAAAAGCAGGAAGGCAACCGGTGACCTCTCTCAATAACTCACTCAGCACTTCCGTGCTCTTACGCCCTTTACTCGGCACCTCCGCCATTTGTTCTCAAAGTGCTAATTTGCAGATAATTAAGTAATCCACTGAAATGTTATTTGTCCCTCTGGGCACTATGCAAAGCAAGGGGGTTGCTATATTCAGGGCTGACTCATTTGTAGTCCCCCCGTGGGAAATATCACATAATCAAGCAGACACTGTATTAAATAATTCCTTCGAGCTTTCTCGGTACAAGTTGTGCAGATTCTACACTCTTTTTTTTTTTTTTTCTTCTTCTTCTTCTGATGACCGCATGACAGTCTTTTGTTTCTGTGCATGTACAGTAGTGGCCAAAAGTGATGTCCAGCCTAGGAAAATTGACATTTTCACCCTTTATTCAAATCTTATAAAATTTGTTAAAGATTTTGTAAGCATATTGCGTAGTTGTACTGCCTTGGAGTTAATTGTTTTGTTTGTGATGATAATGCAATGAAACATGCCAAATTGTGCAGACATAATTTTTGGCCAGGCTGTCATACAAAGAAATTATGAACACATGCAAAAACAATAGAGAAATAACAAAATATTGATAAGTGATTAAGTTGTAATCCGATACCAAGCTCATGTACTTGTACTCGTACTCGTAAAAATACCCCGATACCAAAGACCGATACCTCACGTGACGTAACTGACAGAATTTTCAGTGCACGGAGACACCAGCGGCAGCAGCAGAAACAATGTCAGCCTCAGAAGTATGGAAATACTTAAAAAATTAATGATGACAACACACACATTGCGAACTGCATGCTTTCAATCACAATTCGTTATCGATTAGTGAAGGCGGGATATGCGGAATCGCGCTGAATGACACAGACCAGAAGCGTGCTCTCTCTCTTTCTCTTTCTTGCGCGTGATCCCAGTTCTCTCAGACAGCGCGCGATCAATTCTCCTTGCGCCTGAATGGTCAAATGCACACATAGTTGTCAAAATGTCCATCGTGTGGAGTATCTCACGTAAATACAGTCGGTTATGGCTTAAGTGGACGTAAACATTTGGGTGAAAACAGGATATGTGTCAGTATCCATGGATTCGGTCTTAAAGGGACCGTAGCCTATATTTGTCATTAATGTTAATAAAACAACAAAAGATGTTAAATAAATGTATACATGGTAAATAAACCTACTGTATCTGAAAAACAAGTTTATTTAATTTGTATCTCTATAGAATTTGTTGTATTGTTTGTAATTTGTCTGTAAATTTCTTTTTATATAACGACAATTATATATATTGGTAATTATGCCCTTTGAAGGTTATTGGACACTGTGAAATTTTTGTTCTTTAAGTTTGTGACAAGCACATAAAAATTATTACTTTTTTCATTAGAGTAATAATAAAGAAGCTGTCCTACATTCATTAGTCTCACTGTGTTGTGCTTGGAAAACTGTAATAAATGTATAGGCATTGGTATCGGCGAGTACTTGAAAAAAGTATCGGTACTCGTACTCGGTCCTTAAAAAATGGTATCGGTGCATCCCTAGTTGTAATCAATGTATACTTTTTCCTGTAAGCTTTTTGTTTTGTTGCATAGTAAAATAAAACCTTTAGCTGTATTTTTTTTTTTTTTTTTTTCTTTTGGCAAATAATTTCTTTAGATAAATATCTTAACCAAGTCTAGTCTTTTGTTCTTCCCTCATATTTAAAATATTTTAAAAATTTAAAATATTTTGATGGTTTAATCAAACTTTTAGGGTCATTAAAAACAAATATCCCCTCTGGACATCACTTTTGGCTGATACTGTACACTGAAAAAAAAAATTAGTGTAGAAAGTTTTTTTTTACTCAGAAATTGCTTATAAATTTCACAATTTATTACAAAGAAACATCAAGTAACACATTGAATTAAATGAATGAAACAGTATTTTGTTACAGTATTACAGTGTTACACTGCAGGTCTTGATGCCCAATTCCGATTTGTTGACTATATCCAATTTTTTCAACACAAGCTCACTGGTAAAACCGTACCTTTGTCAACATTTTTGAAAAACGCAAAATATGTACGAATACGTACATATCACTGCAGTTTCAAACAGAAATGAACACTAGAGGCAGTAAAACAGCAAGCACTTTTGTTTTCACACACAATTATGATTACAGGGCCAGATTATGGCAATATATTCACTTATGTTATGACCTCAAAACACTTTTTACCATAGTACATGATTTCTAAACGAATATATTTTGGAGTTTGCATCACTTACCCAGCTCCATATGTTCAGTTTTACTGATGTAATAAGCTTGCTCGGTAGCTCAACTGGTACAGAATTGTACTTGCGATGCAAAGAGTTCGGGTACGAATCCCGTGAAAGAAGACGAGTTCAAAAACAAGATAAAATGCCACGGTTACGATTGCGTTTTTATGTCACATTTGCTTTTGTTAACACTATCGGGTAGGTTTAGTGTAGGTGTATGTTATTAAACGTGATGGAGCATTAAGCTTTTAGCGCCACTCACTGAACATTTCACTTTGAAACTGTCGCGAAACGTGCACGACGCAACGTATTTTGCGTTTCGAAAAAATGTTGACACAGGTACGTTTTTCTAATGAGCCTGGGCAGGATTTTTTGGATGTATACATATCCGCATTTACACTATACACTTGGCGAAACAACCCAAGGTAGACGTACTGACCTGGAAAAGCGTAGGCCAAAAAGGAAGTAAAAACGGTGCAATTTGCAATGGACAAAGACGAAATGATAATGCAAACTTTTGCTTTCCACGCCATCTTTAAAGGTCAGCAAAACATTGGTCTCTGAAGGGGGAGAAAAAAGAGGAGAGCCCTTGTTGCAGCCATTTTGGGGCATTAAAAACAGTCATGTGATCATGGTTGGTGTCCACTTGAGTTGAGTTACATTCGCTTTTTCAATGATGTATGACTTGCTTGACAGGTGAATATCCGATCTGTCTGCTTACATGGCAGAGGCACGAATCCACCAATCTTGTCAATTTATTTCCACATATGAGTCCAATCTGAGAATTTCAGAATCCATGTCCTTTTTGCTTGCTTACACGTTTATGGGTCATATCCGATCTGCAAAAAAATCGGAATTGGGTCAACTTCGAAAAATTATTTTTTACAATGTATGCGAGGAAACGTAAATCAGTTAGTCATTTTCACTGCTGATGGCGCAATATCTACTGTTTGCTGCATCGAAGTTGTCTGTAATGCCCAAGAAAAAGGCACCGTCACCTCTTTCAGCCTAGTCGTTTGCTTTTCTTTCCCTTCGCCTATCCATCAAGACTGTTTCTGTGCTTATCTCACGGTTCATCAGCCTCGTAAAACTCCCCCTTAAACAGCAGCCCTGAGAGTGTGCACTATTTTCTGCTGAGTTAGAGGAATCAGGAAGCTGTTTGAAAGGCTCCTTCGGTCTGACTGCAGTCCAATCTGAGAGGAGCGCTGGGACTCGCTCGGTTTGCTTGGTCGCTTTCTGAGCCTCAAACTCTGTTTGGTGGTGGTGGCCCTTCTGGGTGCCGGTAGTGGGTGGAGTACGAGGGCTGTTTATTTGCTGACAAAGTTTTTCGATGAGAATTATTATAACAAGTCTAGGATTTGACAGAGGAGCCTCTCTTCCTTTAGTCTGAGTCAAATTAGAGTTTGCCGCTTGGCACGACGATTATTGTCACTGTTGGTGCTTGATGCGGGGAGCGGAAGAGTAATATTCTCTGGGGCAACAGGCGAGATTAATCCTGGTACATAAGTGTGACAGATTCTTCTGGTTCTACTAAAGAGATTTACC